>OX328127.1:62848024-63365524 GCA_946811695.1 Gonocerus acuteangulatus | reverse complement strand
ATGAGCTAAATTGGTTCATCAAAGGATGGGGTTTACTCTGTATTAAGTTCAAATTGAATAAGCCGCAAAATCAACGTTGGATGTTCCTTCTACCACTGGGAGCGCTGAACACGGTCGGTATATCCGGTTCTACCGTTGTTATGATTGTGGGATTTTCTCTGTTTAGGTGTGGACTCATTTATTATTCTTTAAGATCGGTAAACAAAAATGTGACGTTTTTGTGTATTTATCTAGTAGTGTAGTAACTCGCATATATTCATCCGGAAGATAATTAATTAAAAAATTAATAATTCAGTCATCTTTTCATTACAGTTATAGAAGAGTAAAACGATTCATGTTTTTTTATTTATTTATTTTTAAAGGATATTTTCTTCAAATTAGAGAAACATGCTTAGTTATGCAGCTCCTCCGTGATGAACCTTCTTCATTATTCCCAACATTTCCTAACCTTGATCATTTTCCTAATAAGGTCCGGGATAAAAAGATAGCTCACCCAATATTTTTTCTCTTAATCAATTTCAACCATTGATATAATTTTTTTAAATTAATATCTAGGGTATTCTACTCAAATTTGAACCGATGTTCAGGTTTAGGAGTTGAAAATAATTAATTTGTAAGAATTAGTAAATAATACTTGATTTGGGGTGAGACAAAAAGATAGCACAGTGAACAATAATAATAAAATTCTTTATTAAAACACAATTAAAATAATACAAATTAAAATTTAATATCCTGTATACGCACCACCTTTTTCTAATGCAGCAATCATACGATTTGAAAGTGAGTTAAAATGACGCCGAATCAATTCTTGAGGGAGATTTGCCCACTCCTCCTGAATTGTTTGTTTTAATTCTTCAACGGACTCAAATTGTCGGCTACCACTGTAAACACTTCTCGCAAGATGCCCCCAAACATTTTCGATGATATTAAAGTCCGGGGATCTTGCCGGCCAATCTATAGTTCTAATATTTTCTTTTCTAAAAAACTCTTTTGCAACTTTTGCCGTGTGGACTGGAGCATTGTCTTGCTGAAAAATTACGTCCTCTTTAGGAACAAGTTCAAAATATTTTTTTAGTTGGTTTTCCAACAAATTAACATAATGCTGACTGTTCATTCGACCAGAAATAAACACTAAATCAGTTTTGTGATCATATCCAATGCCTCCCCATATCATGACGCTGCCTCCTCCCATTTGCCTCTTGGAAAACACTTTTTCCTCCTTCCGTAGGTCATGGTAATAGTGAGCCCAGCCATCAGGACCGTCAAGATTAAATTTTTTTTCGTCTGTGAACAAGACTGTTTTCCACTCGTCTTTCCATTGGACATGTTCACGGGCAAACTCCTTTCTTCTTTCTTTATGTGCCGAGGTTAAAGGTGGAATACCTTTCATTTTCTTCCTTTTGATGTGAGAAGCTGCACGAATGACCCTTTGGACGTTTTTCACATTCGTCACTACACCAGCTTTCGCCGCAATTTGACGGGCCGTTAAAGTTGAGTTGGACGCTACCCTTAGAATTGCCCGTTTTTCACGTGTTGATAAAGCTGGCGGTCTCCCAGGTGATTTCTTCGTCCCATAGCTTTCTGGAGACTTCAAAAAATTTAAAATTACCTTCCTACTCCTACCGGTATTTTTTGAAATATCGGAAATACAAAACCCTCGATTTTTCATTCGCTGAATGATATTTTTTTCACTTGGGGTCAGTGATTTTGCTCGTCCCATGGCACTAATTTAATGTTAACAGCATGAAAGCAGAAACAGAACTGGATTAGCATTGTCTACTCAGAGGGATTTGGCTTTGTTTGTAAATAAACAACAAGTGTGCTATCATTTTGTCTCATCCCAAATCAAATAATAACATGAATTCTCTCAAACTATTTTTTTTTCCTGCTTTCTAACGGATCAAATCAGACCACATTTGAGCTGAATACACTACAGATTAATTCGAAAAAATTATATCAATGATTACAATTGATTATGATGAAAAATATTGGGTGGGCTATCTTTTTGTCCCGGCTATATTTTTGACAAACAAATTCTGTATTTACACAGTGCACTATTTGCTTAAGAGTCACAAGAAGACAAACTAAACTTCCCCCATTGTACCAGCAGATAAACTACAATCCCTTGCACCTTACCTGCCTGAGAGTAAAGCCAGAACGGATTAGCCTCGGTCACAGCGGTCTACCACCGTGCCTTCATTCCGCCCTGTCTTGGTTCAGCCAATCCATCCGACAAAAGGAGTTCATTTAGACCAGTCCTTCTGAGGTGTTCCGCTTTTACGAGTCCTGGTCAGCTACATTTAAATAATCAAAACCTTGCAGATGAATGAACCAGCAGACTGCAGAATATTTATTTATTTTTTTATTGGTGGACCGCAACTAAGGAAATTTGAAATGTTGAAGGTTCATATGAAAACCTCATGCTCAAACGAAATTAAAATACTAATGGATAAATTATAATAATCACACATGGATAGTAAAATATATTTTTGGAAATAGGATGAATTAGAAATAAATTTCTATAAAATCAAGAGAAAGAAAAAACTGACAAAAAATATAAGACTAATGAAAAAAAAAATAGAAGGCTTAAAATGTTGTTGTTGTTAAATGTTGTATATATATAAGGTCCGGGACAAAAAGATAGCCCACCCAATATTTTTCATCATAATCAATTGTAATCATTGATATAATTTTTTCGAATTAATCTGTAGTGTATTCAGCTCAAATGTGGTCTGATTTGATCCGTTAGAAAGCAGGAAAAAAAATAGTTTGAGAGAATTCATGTTATTATTTGATTTGGGATGAGACAAAATGATAGCACACTTGTTGTTTATTTACAAACAAAGCCAAATCCCTCTGAGTAGACAATGCTAATCCAGTTCTGTTTCTGCTTTCATGCTGTTAACATTAAATTAGTGCCATGGGACGAGCAAAATCACTGACCCCAAGTGAAAAAAATATCATTCAGCGAATGAAAAATCGAGGGTTTTGTATTTCCGATATTTCAAAAAATACCGGTAGGAGTAGGAAGGTAATTTTAAATTTTTTGAAGTCTCCAGAAAGCTATGGGACGAAGAAATCACCTGGGAGACCGCCAGCTTTATCAACACGTGAAAAACGGGCAATTCTAAGGGTAGCGTCCAACTCAACTTTAACGGCCCGTCAAATTGCGGCGAAAGCTGGTGTAGTGACGAATGTGAAAAACGTCCAAAGGGTCATTCGTGCAGCTTCTCACATCAAAAGGAAGAAAATGAAAGGTATTCCACCTTTAACCTCGGCACATAAAGAAAGAAGAAAGGAGTTTGCCCGTGAACATGTCCAATGGAAAGACGAGTGGAAAACAGTCTTGTTCACAGACGAAAAAAAATTTAATCTTGACGGTCCTGATGGCTGGGCTCACTATTACCATGACCTACGGAAGGAGGAAAAAGTGTTTTCCAAGAGGCAAATGGGAGGAGGCAGCGTCATGATATGGGGAGGCATTGGATATGATCACAAAACTGATTTAGTGTTTATTTCTGGTCGAATGAACAGTCAGCATTATGTTAATTTGTTGGAAAACCAACTAAAAAAATATTTTGAACTTGTTCCTAAAGAGGACGTAATTTTTCAGCAAGACAATGCTCCAGTCCACACGGCAAAAGTTGCAAAAGAGTTTTTTAGAAAAGAAAATATTAGAACTATAGATTGGCCGGCAGGATCCCCGGACTTTAATATCATCGAAAATGTTTGGGGGCATCTTGCGAGAAGTGTTTACAGTGGTAGCCGACAATTTGAGTCCGTTGAAGAATTAAAACAAACAATTCAGGAGGAGTGGGCAAATCTCCCTCAAGAATTGATTCGGCGTCATTTTAACTCACTTTCAAATCGTATGATTGCTGCATTAGAAAAAGGTGGTGCGTATACAGGATATTAAATTTTAATTTGTATTATTTTAATTGTGTTTTAATAAAGAATTTTATTATTATTGTTCACTGTGCTATCTTTTTGTCTCACCCCAAATCAAGTATTATTTACTAATTCTTACAAATTAATTATTTTCAACTCCTAAACCTGAAAATCGGTTCAAATTTGAGTAGAATACCCTAGATATTAATTTAAAAAAATTATATCAATGGTTGAAATTGATTAAGAGAAAAAATATTGGGTGAGCTATCTTTTTATCCCGGACCTTATATATATATATATATATATATATATATATATATATATATATATATGAATACATAAAAATACCCCAAAATAGTAATTCATGAGTGGTCAAAAACTGCAACTTATCTATTTTTTTTTAGGTTTATATTTTTATATTTTTTGTTCATAAAGTTATGATCGTGGGTGCTTCAAAGTAGCAACATATTGGCCTAACCTTTTAGCATGATTCGAAAACTGCACTGTTGGCTAAAGGGTACTGTTAAAGTGCGGGCGTATACCATGTATTAAAATGATAAATTAAATACCTGGATGTTCAAAATCCTTTGAGTTAAAAAATGTTATTTTAATTCGTACACTTGCATGTACGAAGGCTTTTGTTAATTGTTATTGTTAATTTAGATATAGAATTTTTATTTTATACCTTTTAGAATGACATTAAATGGAGAAACCAGCATAAGCTAAGGAGCCGTTACCAATTTATTTAAAGCACATTTGAGCCTTTTCTTTTATGAATTCTAACAAAGGCTAATTGAAGGTTGCTGTAGGAATGTTATGTTATATTTATACTTAATTAACGTGTAATTGGAATTAAATTTGTCATGCGATTTATAATTATATCTGGAAAGTTACATAATATGTAAGCTAATTGGCTTACATATTATGTAACTTTCCAGATATAATTATAACATGGATGAAGACGTTAATACAACTGGATGAATGACATTTTCCAGGAGACTACGATTTTATGTGGAATCTAACGATGAATAATAATTAGATATTACAAAACTTTGCCGAGCTAAAACGAAGTTATCAAGCATGAAGTTTTTCCGAGCGTAAAGTTTATAAACGCTTCAGTAAATCACATAAAATATCTTGAAAAAATGAAATTTACTATTGCCAGTACGTTTTATCCATTGCTTCATTTCTAGCAATTCTTTGGACATACAATACATATTCAACATATTAAGAAATACTTAACCGCCGGTGCTAATGGCCTAGATGTCGATGCGCCGAAAAAAAAAATAAATAAAAAAAAATTTAAGAAATACTAAAACCATAATATATTAGTTTAACGCTCTTAATAAGCACAAGCTATATTTTCACTGCGTACCAAAGGTCGTGGGTTCGATTCCCACTAGGGTTGGTGGCTTTTCTTTCGAAAAAAGAAAAGGCATCAACCCTAACCTGGCTAGAAAAGGGTGGTAACCTGTAGATAATCCGTCCCAAAATTCTTAGTTAATAATAATGGACGTTAAAATTTAAATAAAAATATAATAATAATTTTTTTTTTCTAAAGTCACCATTATTTGTAGAAATCCTAGAAGTGTAAGGTATCAAATTAATATTAAGACTTTAATTAAAACTGAGTGATCAAAAAACTCTTATTGTACAAAATACATCTACTCAGAACAACTATAATAAAGAAAAAGTATGTTTTCTAATAAATATTTATTTAAATTTCATTGGTAATATTTATTCATCAACTTGATTTTCTATTAGTTATAATCGTTTTATAGCCGAAATAGAGCTATTGCTCTTTTCTTTAGTATTTTCCAAAGGACTGTAGCTAGTATGGTTCTTTCCCAATGAAAAGCCACCATCTCTAATGGGAATCGAACCCACGACCATGGGAGGGAGTCATTCACGCACTCACAGCCACCGTGCCTTCTTATAAATATTTAAGACGACGAAAATCTACGGTATATTTGTCAAATACCACTCACTCACTCACTGACCTATCATCCCCCAGCCCAAACCGCTCGACAGAATCGAAATTTTGCATGGGCACTCCCTATAGAACATAGACACTCGCTAAGAAAGGATTTTTTGATATTCGAATTTACAAGTATTTTTAGAGGGGTTCAAATTATTAGTTGGTTAGAGCAGGCAAGCCTAGGCAGCATTCGTTGCTAGGACAATAACAGATCAGCTGTTACCGTACTGTATATATTTCATAATGTTATTTTTATCTGCGTTTCATTTCAACTGTGATGGGAAACCTCGAATCACTAGAAATAAACGGATGGTCTATCCGAGGTAATAATATCCCGAACCCTTGCACAGCCTCCTCACCCATCAGCATCCCCAGTCAGAGCACTTCTTGGTAATGGTCGCAAATATAATGGGCGTTTCCAAATGACATGTTGGAAACATAAATTTTTTATAGTTTATTGTTGAAAAGGAATTTTAACCTGTACTAGTCATACTGCTGTTACTGCTAACCTGTAGATAACGGGTGATCTCTACGTTATCTGTTTCTTGACACTGCACCGGAGCACCGAATGTCAAGTAACATTTAATTACTTATCAATTGATCAATAACTTATAGTATGACGGGAACCGTGCTATAATAAACTGCACAAAATTATGTAGTAGCGTTAATTATGATGATACATTATTTAATGCAATAAAATAACTACTTATCTGCCGTGACGAATCACGGGTATTCAGCTAGTAATTTAAAATACACACATTTTTAACAAATAATGCTTGAAAGTTAATATTCTGTGTTAGAAACCAGAATTGTACGAAATAGATATAAGCCTTAGCCGTGAGTCTGGTGCCCTATCAGAGGGAATTATGGGGGGCTGAACGTGGTGTATGACGTCATAATTCACAGCTCAGGCCTGTAGCCGAGGCATTTCTCATTCACGTCAAACTCCTGCGGTGGGAATAATTCATTCAGTAGTGAATTTCATTTGCCCTTACTTGTGACGTCATTAGGCCCCTATTGTCTCAAGGGGTTCATCTTGTTGCCCTCATCAGCATAAAGTCCTTCGGAGGATTATAGGCTCTTGAAATAACTTGTCATGTTAGCTGTCGTTATGAGCCTTAAAGCGAGAATGTGCACTCAGTGGGTCAGCAGGAATGTATGAGATATATAGCTGGGAAGGCAAAAAATGATATTCTATCGAATCATAATTTATATTAAATGGATAATAATAACAATATACATTATAATAAAAGTCGTTCACGTAGGAGCTGCATGGGTAACCAAATTCCTCAGATGGTGGTTAGTGTACACTGCATTCCTTAAAAATATGCTTAAAATAACCTATATAAATAAATGGGAAAAAATGAATAATTTTGCTCTGAAATATTTTAAATGGCCTGCTGACTCTATGAACAGCACTCCTAGTGGTAGAAACAACCAATGCCCGAGCCAGTTTGGTGGCTTAATTAAAATCAAACATAATGACGTAATTTATTCATGTTGTCATGATTATACATAGGATCTTCCTCGGATAACAGTGATTTTACATGGGAGCTATTGTTCCTATGTATAAGTCATTTGCATATGACCTAAATTGTTCATATTATTTTAAATCAGTGAGACGTCATTGAGATGGTAAATTCCATTATAAAGATTTTAAAATCAACCGTTTTCATTTTAGCTGTATTCAAATGGAGCTCTATCTAGGCGCGCGGTAGTGCGCCAGGCCAAGTTCCGGCCTAAGCATACTGTGTGTATATTACAGGCGGTCTTAGAGCCGATTTTTACCCTCTCATAACTTTGAACCAGGTAAAGATACAGGTATGACATTTTACAGAGGTATTATACTACTAGATGTGAGTAACACTGGAAATTTTCATAATTCTAAATCGAATAGTTTCTGAGATATAAGCGATCGAAAATCGGGATTTATAGGACTCACTCACTCACTCACTGACTCATCAAAATTATTAGGCACTTCCCATGATGCTAGAGACTTGATATTTTGCATGAAGATAGATATGAAGACGTTATTAAAGGAAAAAATCGAAAAATCGCGAAAAGTTGTGTTTGACTCCGCTTCCGGGGCGGGGGCGTGCCAGTTTTGTACTTCCTTCGGAAACCCATCATTCCGTCCGAAACCCATGATGTGGGGTATCAAATGAATTGTCTCGGTATGAAGAACCTATATTTGATGTTTTAAGAAACAATAGACGCATATAGGCTTGGTAAAAATCTTATACCAGCTGTCTGTCTGTATGTTTGTTCCTCTTACAAATCCGTACCGTTTGACCAAACTTGGGACACAGATGGGTCTTGTTACGGGGAGAATCATAGGCTAGGTTAAATTGAAATATCAGCTGTGTGTCTGTCTGTTTGTTCCTTATACAAATACACACCGTTTGACCGATTTTGACAAAATTTGACACACATGTCGGTCTTTATCCGGGTAGTGTCATAGGCTAGTCAAAATCGTCTATCAGCTGTCTGTCTGCATGTTTGAACCTTACACAAATTCACACCATTTGACCGATTTTGACCAAACTTGGCACACACGTAGGCCTTGGTCCGGGGAATGCACTAGGCAAGGGAGAAAAGGTCTTTAGCTGTCTGTCTGTATGTTTGTTCCTGATACAAATTCACACCGTTTGGCCTATTTTGACCAAACTCGGCACGCAGGTAGGTCTTGATACGGGAGTGTCATATTACCTATGAAGTTTTTTAATTTTTGTTCCATCGAAATGCCTTCGAAATTCATTCCTTCTGAAACCCATCATGTGGGGTATCAAATGAATCGTCTTGGTAAGGAGAACCTATATTTGATGATTTAAAAAACATTTCGACGCATCTTAACAAAAACAGTTGTGACTTCTTTCTTAAATGTAGTAAATAAAGTCGTAGGGGTTCACTGCATAATATACTTCAAAGTAGTTTTTCAAATTCGAGCCATCTAAATTACAAAGTTTAGGATCACAAACCCAAAATGTATCGTCTGTGTTCTTATATTTTTCTTGAAGGCCTTCTGCACTTTCCCTATTGTGATCTTTATCCTCGGGATAAGGTTCCTGTGTTTTACAGTGTAATAGTTTAGTTAAAAGAGCAATCAATTTGTCCTCTAGAGTACTGTCATCTAGAAGAGCTTCTAACTTTTCTAGTCTAGTGATTAGATGTATGTAGGTTGATTATTGATATCAAATATCAAGCAGTAACCTTATGCAGAATCCAAAGACCCTGGTTTTATATGAAGTACAAAAGCCAGTAGGTATGCGGCAACTAAATTCTATTTAATACTTAGAAAAAAGTAATGAGATCCCCAAAAAACATAAATGTGAAATAGAGGCCAAGTTCCTGCCCCCACAAAGAAACACTCCCTTCCTCAAAAAGATCACCTCCTAAAACCCCCCCAAAACGCCTTGCCATTCTACACTCCAAAAAAGTAGTATGAGTTGGTGTATTAATTCAACCAAAAATATTTACCAATACAAGAGATGATACAAGAAAGAAATATCCAAGTTCATTACTTGGAAGACCTCATAGTTACTTACTAAGAACAGTAAAGACACTTCAACTGACCTTTAAAAACAACAATAAAAATACTTATATCCAGTTACTAAAATATCAATTTCCTCAACCAGGTATATTCCTAAACTTGGCAATGTTTTTTTTTGTGCCGAAATTATCTTTAGAGAAAAACTTGCCAAGTTTAAGAATATACCTGGTTGAGGAAAGTGATATTTTAGTAACTGGATATAAGTATTTTTATTGTTGTTTTTAAAGGTCAGTTGAAGTGTCTTTACTGTTCTTAGTAAGTAACTATGAGGTCTTCCAAGTAATGAACTTGGACATTTCTTTCTTGTATCATCTCTTGTATTGGTAAATATTTTTGGTTGAATTAATACACCAACTCATACTACTTTTTGGAGTGTAGAATGATAAGGCGTTTTGGGGGGGTTTTAGGAGGGGATCTTTTTGAGGAAGGGAGTGTTTCTTTGTGGGGGCAGGAACTTGGCCTCTATTTCACATTTATGTTTTTTTGGGGATTAAATTAACTTAAATGACTGTACGTTAATTGTGTATTGTCAATCATAAAAAAAAATCTTATTATTGCTACGGTTTTATTTTAACTCTACATCAATTTGGGGCGTTGAACTCAAATGAAGAATATAAAATAATGGCCTTATAGGAATATTGAACGCTTGATAACACCATTCAACCTCATTCTTAAAAGGGCTTGAAAGTTCTTTCTTGAAAGTCCAAACCCCATACATATTCATAAAATTCTTCAGACAGAACTTTTTATTTATCCCAAAAATAAGAAATAATGACGCTCTATTTTAGTATCATTCATGTATCTTGTAAAAACCACTGTGTGTACAGTCTAACAGATGAAGAAATTTGGGATCACTGAATATATAATTGTGAATAACATTCTTAGAGTATAAACTGGGTTAAAGTACGCATTGGACTTTTGCACTGTTTGTAGGACGTCAGGGAAATTTGGTTTTGCTTTTTAGTTCTTCTACCACTCTAGGAGATCACGCCACGTTGATATCGGCTCTGCTCAATTTGCCTGGGTTTTATGAGGTAAAGCATACTTTTGTTACTTTTCTATGGTATATATATAACTTCTAGTTATAAATATTACATAGAAGGGCAGTGCGCCTTTTGTTCGCTATCATTGCTAGTGTGTCCTCTTAACCACTCCTGCGTGTTCTATTAACCTACAAGTAGGGCAAGAGTACGTAAATCACATTTTTTTCTGAAAAAGTTCTCATTTGCGTAGGTGTTTATAAAAAAGAACCAAACCTTGTATAATTAGATGTGAACGTAATAAATAACATTGTGTAAAAAATTGAGGTATCTATCTTTTATAAATCCTAAGATATAACCCGGAATCCACTAGGTGCCTCTCTTACTCTCACATAACCTATAAATTGTGATTACATAAAAAATATTACAAAAGAAATCGCATTTGAATCCTGATTTAGATAAGAATAAATCTGATAAAATTTGGAATAACATGCGTATTGTATTTTATGATCATATATAATGTTTGTCATTTTTTTCTTTTCTTTTTTACGGCTCACCGACATCTAGGCCATTACCGCCAACTCCTATGGTGCAACCGGAAGTTTTCTCAACGGGCCCTGAAATGAGAAAAATCCCTGCTCTCGGTGGGATTCGAAGCCCCATCTCCCACATAAGATGCCAAGTCGTCAGCTACTAGACCAAGAAAATACCCACCATATATAGTACATTGAATTTCCAACAAAACTGTTAGGCTAACCCATTAAGTAGCCAATTTTTATTTTTTGGAATTCTTTAATAAAATTTTAACAGGATTTTTATATACCTTAGAATAGCATCTACACAAAATTTAAATCAATTCCAACAATTACTTTCTGAAATATTAGCTGTCCTATATTCAGGTCCTCCATTTGGGATAAGTTACGGTAATATTACTGAAATATAATACACAACAAACATGTTGTTTATTTTAACATATTTTTACATAAAATAGAATTTTTGAACATAATAATGCATCTATGCAAATAAAATACTTATATTCTAGGGTTATAAAAAAACTTTTATGAATGAAATTTTGGAAAACAATTTGTGTTAAACTGCATTTTGTGCAAAATTTCAAAGGTTTTCCTTTACAATCAGCAAATTGACATCTCTGTTGCTTTTCTCTGTTCCAATGATGTAGCCCTTTCCGGTCTAGCCTCACACTCTCCAACACTTTGGCGCTGGAACTTCTTGAAGCTGGTTGTCTTCCATCACTCTTACGTCCATTTGCTCCTAGCTTCTAATATGTCATCGCAATCATCCTGCAAATGTCATTTAGGCTTTTCTTTTCTTTTAGAATTTTCTTTTGGCCTTGTCTCCTATTTCAATAAAATTATAGATAACATCATATTTCTCCCAAGATAATTTTCCTTCCAAAGTTTTGTTTTGGGGAGAATTTTTAATTTTGTTTATTGAATATCTATTTTTTTTTGTTAGTATTACATTTATTTATCGGTTTATTTTCTTCTGAGCTTGATGAGCTGAGACTTATATCATCTATGTTAACTTGTTACGGTTGGTCATCGGGAAGATTTAGTTCAATATTGCCAGGAATGTCATGGACAAATGGTGGTCCCAGTTCATCAACGTCTATTTCCTCTTGGTCCGTGACTTTCAAGACATCTGGTAGTAATGTTAATATATCGGCTTTTATTTCTTCCGAGAATAAATAGGCCACAGTATCCCCAATTGTATTGAAATATTGTATTTGAATGAATAGACGTATTCTACACATAGGAAAAATATACTCATTGTATCAGTGTCCTATTGATAGGACAGTCGATTCAATTGCATATAAAAATTAGATGAAAATATATTTTCAAAAAACTATTACTTAGAATAATAGTTTCATCAGTTCTAATTCAGAAAATGAAAGAAAAAGTTACTAAAGAAAAAGTAAGTGAGGGTCTAAACACTTGGAACTCTTAGATTGACATGTCCTGATATGATTTGAGGGTAGAGAAAAATTTCCCTCCACCCCCTATTCATGTCAGGTCATGAACAGTGACTGTCCTATAAATAGGACGCTGCCACCTAATGGGCTAATGGATAAATCAGATTGGTACTATTATGCTGAAAAATAAAAGGAGCCTTTTTTATTTTGCTAGTGAGACATTATGAATGTAAGTATTAAATGAATGGTATTGTTAAGGAAAGGGAACTGCTAAGCTAGGGGAATAAATTTTAGACAGCTCCAGAAGCTAGTCTTTTCTGGATCTATTTGTTCTGTCAAATAGACTTAGCTTTCCTGCAAACGT
The DNA here is from genome assembly GCA_946811695.1 of Gonocerus acuteangulatus. NCBI lineage: Eukaryota > Metazoa > Arthropoda > Insecta > Hemiptera > Coreidae > Gonocerus > Gonocerus acuteangulatus. The sequence goes on along the minus strand of OX328127.1, from coordinate 63,352,831 downwards.
GGGTCATTTCCTCTTGTTTGTTCATTTATTTTCAGTCTCATTTACATCAGGATTCCCTTCCACCGAGGAAATGAGGCTCGCTCGGCTTTCCTTTCAATGTGCCTAATTTTCTTTAGCTAATGTTTTTTTCAATTTGGCTGTGTGGATATTTTTATCGTCGGTGCCTTATATAAATGTCTCTTCAGCCATTGAGGGACTATGATAAATTCAGTTGGTAATAATTCCACTCTTTCTTAATCGTTTGCGTATTTAAATAAAATATTTGTTTCTAATTTTAGAAAATTCCCATAAAATAACTTTTGACATTTTTTTTTCGAATCATTTATCAATATTACCTCCAAAGTCCTGAAATTCGTAACTTTCTACTCAAATGAAAGTTTTGGTATACAGGGTGACCCAGATAAGCAGGCCACAAGAGAAATAACTACTAAATAGTTGGAGATATCAAACTTTTTCAAAGGAGCAAAGTCTTAGTTCTCTTTTGAGACCTATAAAATAGTGCCCTCGAAAATAAGAAAATAACCCTTTTAAGGACTAAAATAGACCTTTGAAGGTAAGGGTTAGCTCTTTACCTAAATGTTACATACCATTTTTGAAATAAAGACAAAGAAGAACTGTGCAAATTAATTTTCGATACGTCAACTCATTCTCTGTAAAAATACTTTTACATGTATTCCACATCTGAAATTCCCCCCAAAAGTACTTTAATTTATTTAAGTAGTATTTTGGTTAATGAAGGGGTAATTCATCTTAGGAAAATTTGTTCAGCACTAAAAAAAAAAAAAAAAAAAACGATTCCCATCAGTGTAAACATTTCAGATCACAAATTCTGAAGATGTTGGTGTTTTTTATGGCCTGTTGACATGATTTGTCCTGTTGGGGAAGAATAGAATTAATAAGGGGTGGTTAAATAATTTAGTTTAAACATGATTATGTAATCACCCAGTATATGAACTGACATGGTATGTATGACTGTGTATGTCTATAAATTTATATATATATATATATATATATATATATACATATATATATATATATATATATATATATATATATATATATACATTCAGACATACACACCATGTCAGTTGATCAGTTGATTGATAAAGATTCCATTCCTTTGGGGTCCAGCAAAGCTTGCAAGGTAACTCTCAAAACTAATGTAAAATGTCTATTGTGGAATAGAACATAACTTTTTGTAGTTGGTTCCTTCACTAATTCGTCTATGGCCAGATAACTATTTATAATGGTTCTCTATACTCCACCAAAAGTACGTCCAAGATAATAACTTTCTTTTCACGTTAGAAACATATTACACGCCTTCGAGACGTTTGGGTTGAAATTACCGGATCATGTAGACATTGCCTAGCTGGAACGAATCCTGATATTAATTCTGCATTCTGAATTATCTGGCAGAAATTAATCACTTTGAGCCGTTGGGTTCAAATTTTGATGAATTTGCTGGAAAGCAATTAAATTGAGCTGTTGAGTAAAGGTCTTATTAAAGCACTAAGTAATTTATTCAATCATGTCATTCATTCTCGCCCTGTTGGGCTTAATGGAGATCTCCAAAGCTGTGTTCCATTTAGCACGATTGCTAAGTTTATAGAAATTTGGTCCAATCTATGCAGAGAGATTTCATTCTTTTCACTGATGGTGAATTAAAAAACAAAGAGTATCCACGAAACAGCTTAAACTTATCACATTTCTCACCAAAGTGGCGGTTACAATCTGTATAAACGTTTTTCTCTTTTATAGATATCTTAACGGAGGTTTTTTAAAGCTCCGAGCTCCTTTCATATGAAAATAATAAAACCTTCACGTAAAACCTACAACTAGTGGTCCGACGTTGTTGATTTTCAGAATGCATCTTTGTTAATAATTTTTAGTATTATATTCTTGAAATTAATTATTTCCGAGTTTTCCATAAAAGAAATAAAAAGAAGGACATTGATAAGGCTACTAAGGGAGCAGAAATATGCTGAACGATAGTAGGGACATCTCTTGACTAGTCAAACTAGTCAATCTGAAAACGCAATTCTTACCCAAAAAACAGCAGTTCCATGATTTTTGGGGATTATTGAAAAATATACCTTTTTATCATAATGGTACAAAATAATGTAGAAAACGACAAAAATTTCAATATAAGTTATCTTGTAATACTAATGCTAATTTAGCCAGTTCGAAATTAAAATAAAAACGTATTCTCGAGAAAAAAAAAATAGAAAGAAAAATAGATTTAATCTTTCGAGAAAGTTTATTTATTTTGTTAATGCTCAGCCTCTATGGCGAAAAGCATGCAATCCTCATTGTGAGCCGATGTAGGTGCTCCAACAATTGATGCCACTCCAAAAAATCATCCATGTGAGTAGGTATGTTAATTTAGATGGATATAAAAACAAATAGGTTGATAATATATGAGAAATACAAGAAATAATTATATATATATATATATATATATATATATATATATATATATATATATATATATATATATATATATATAAAAATAAATAAAACTTTTGTTTTAAAGAAGAAGATTGTAATAAAATGTAAAGCATAAATCATTTTGTATCGCTGTAGTTTATTGTAAGAAGTGAATTGGAATTCTCAAAATTATGTGACCATTTGCCCCAGGTTGTATGTGAAGTCTATATTTTGTCGAATATGTTATTGTTTTTCAAATAGATCAGTATTGTATCAATATGTTCAGAATTCGAGAAAGTTTAAATGTATATTGTAAGTTGGGTATAAAAAAAATTAAAAAAGAATTTTCAATATCCATAGTTCAGTTAATGCTTTATTTTAACTCTTCTTCTTAACTTGTTCTTGGTTAAATTAACATAATTTTAAATAAATGAATTTATTAAAGTCAAATAACATTTATCTATGGTTAAATCAAAGCCTGTGAATACATGTTACAATACCAGGATAGCTCTATATTAAATTTTGTTATCGTACCAATTTCTTTCTTAACAATTCCTAGCTGACTCACAGTTGTGTCATTATCAAACTCAGCCACTGTCACAATCCACGGAATGGATAATATAAGGCTGATATAGGACCGCAATTTGCCTAAAGAGATATGTTAATATTCTGAACGAGTTTACCAGAGCCCGCGTTCAGAATTAATTGGGCATAAATCTGTGACCTATATCTGAGCAGTTAGGAGGGAGTCTCGTCCTGATATCCAATGAATACTTAATCCCAACCACTCCCTTCTATATTTAGCAGGTCATTTTAAGCAGCCCTTCGTCCTTGTTAAGGATAAACAAAAACATCTTAAACATCACTCGAGGATGTTCAATTAATTTTCTAAATGTTAACAATTTATCCACTTCGGCTAATCTATTTTAAGCTATAAATTAATTATTTCTTGGTGTTCCCGCTTCATTTTATTTACTATATTCGTGTAGATTAAGTCCTTTTGTACTTACTTTCTAGGAAACCTGTAAATTATTGCTAGAAATCTGAGTTACACAGGTGATTTAGCAGGTAATTCCATAAGCAATGTCGATTTTTAATATGCTGATGTGCTAGGAGCAGCAATAACAAAAATATACTGTCTTATTATATGTTATGATTAAAATTTTCTCATTGTTTATTTTCTCATATTTTATATAGTAAATTTTGAAATTAATTATTTGGTTTGTTTTATTGTTTTATTTTATTTTTTTGTTATTGTTTCAGATATTTAATATATTGAATCTATTTTTTATCCTTTTATTTTTGTCCTTTCCGTAGAATTTTTATTTTTATCTGAGCAAATCACCTTGCTGTTGTAAAGCTCCGTGATTAAATACTTTCATTCTTTCATTCTTTCTCAACCCTTTTAGTCGTTATATTTATTTTATTAAGCAGTTTAGGTACTCAGTGACTTCTTATTAACATATTCTCTAAAAATACAATATTTTTGCTTATTAGATGTATTCAAGCTGTTAGTTTTTCTATTTCATTGGGATCATTGGTGCTCCGTCCTATGTATTCTTGCTTCGCGGTGGTTATTGTTCTTGATCAACATTAATATCTTTAATGTGGTATAGAGAGAATAGTTCATTAAGTCAGGGATAGTTGGGATTCAGCTAGAAAAACATCAATATGAATTTTATAAAAATATTAAGGACGTTTCGGCTACTCATTGGTAGGATTAGTATCCTTACTTCAAATTCATCAGGACACGCGGAGCAGAAATCTATAGTTATCCCATGATTTTCTCCAAACGAGCAACATTTAATTGTAGTTAGGCGTTTTTATACTGGAGCTGAAAGCTAGGCCTAAATATCGTTTTTAATGGGGCCGATCTCGTTGCAGGTTTTTTAAGAGGTCTAATGTTGATGCCTTGTGTTGTTAATTACAAAAAAAAATACTTGGTCAAAAAAGGATTTGAAGTTATCTTTAAGTGTTTATGTGTTTGGATTGATATTTTAATTCCTTTAAATGCGTTTTGTTTCTGATGCTTTGTTTGATTAACTCTACTTCAAGTGTTTCAAGAATCAGTTGGGTCATATCTTTTCGTTGTCTAAACCTTAAAAGTTGTTAAAAGTTTGAAAATAACGAGACCCTATGATACATATCATCGAATATTATTGTATTGAGATCATTCCATAACTAGAAATAGTTGTTGTTTTTTTTTCGATGGTTACTTTTCTTATAGGGCCCATTCTGTTCAGTATTACGCTGTGGGATAAGTTCTTAAAGACTTGACATCTTTCCTTACTTACTTACTAAATATCGCTTGAACCTTAGGACTCTATTAAGGTTCATCACGGATACGGCACTGTTGGTGTAACAGGCTGGCTTGTCGGGTGGCACAATAGGCTTTGTAGGTGTCGGTGCAGCTCCTTCCGGGTTTTCTCCGGGCACCCGTTCTAATAATAATAATAATACTAAATATCGCTACAATTCAGGGCTGGTTTTGTCTAACAATCTTTCATCATTCGATCCTGTTTAAGCCTCTTCCAGTGTCTATAATCTTGCCTTCGGAGATCATCCTCTTCGATTGTGATTCAACGAATGCTTGGTCAATCTCTTCTTCTAGGCCCCATAATTTCTGCGTTTAATAGCCCGTTAGGCATTCTCTCTGAGTGTACGTGTTTTGGGTAACGCAACAAATCAATTCTCCTAGCTTTGACGAATTGCAATATGTCATCGTACGAATACAAATATAAGGCCTCTCGTCCACTGGAACCGAAAAGCTGCGAAATTAATTCGTCCGAAATACGGACGAAAACGCACGAACAATCCAAACACGTGGTTCCATCATGGACCGCGTCCACAGGGCCCGTATCGTTCGTCCGAACTGGTCCGAAGTGCGAACCGATCCCATTCTGCTGGGATTTATTGTTGCGAACGAGTGCGAAATGTCATGGTTAAAAATGGACTGTGAGAAAATATCACAGGAAATATTTTGTCAGGAAATATCTGTTGGGCCAACGGGAAACCAAATATTTTAGAATAAATGTTGTTAAGAATGTATCGAAATGTATCCTTTCTTATTCAAAAATAGGAAAAGTGGTGGTCATCGTCTATTTGAAGATCATTCCACAAACTTTGTGGAAATATCTTCAACTATTTTCCCATTAAATATTCCATTTAATGGGAAAATTCACCGAACTGGTTTCTTTTGGCATTAATGTGATTCGCCCACATTTGCCGTGTTTGTTGATGTCGTCGAAGCCGTCGATGAATCAAAGGTGATATTCCAAAGTGAAACATTTTTCATCAGAATCATGAGAAAAACCTTTTCGACGACCCATCAAGTTTACTGCGAATTCGGACGAATCCTGAGGCAATGGACGAGAGGCATTCGCACGATTTCGGACAATTAGCGTTCGCCCGAATTCGTTGCTTGGCCGTTCGCAGCTTTTCGGTTCCAGTGGACGAGAGGCCTAAATGGTCCTCGCCCTCTAGATATCTCCAAAGTAGACTGGTCCAAAAACCTTTCTTAGATACATAAGGCATATTTATGGCAGCCGTAGTCAGGACCCGTGATTTGACGGAACATTTATGGCGATTGAGAGTTATGTATAGTCAATCGCAACATCTTGAACCATTGCATTGCCAGTGTTTGAGACCTTTTATAGTCATATTCCCTGACCTGTTATATTCAAATGGAGTAAGGTTTTCTCTTATGCAAATTCTGCATATTATGGCAGAATAACGGGCTTCTTACTGGTTCCCTGAAATAATAATTTGTTGTAGGATTCGAATAAAACAATGAGTAATTCATGAATACCGCACATTATAAGGGGATAAGCTAAAATGAAGCCTGTCGCTAGTTATGAAACAAGCTATAATTCATGGAGTGTATTTACTGGTTGAAAGGGGATTAAAATTGCAAGAGCGGTATTTGGAACTAATGCCTTGGAATAGTAATGAAATGGCGGTCGCAATCTGATTCGGTTGAAAGCGTTTCTAACCCCATTTAGCCTTATTGCTTCATTATCCCCCCTCCCACGCTTAGCCTGCTTAATCCTTTATTTTATAATGTAAACCACCTGGCTGCAGTTTAAAACTCGCTCTTCAACGAATCCTGTTGCTATATTATACTCCTAATCCTAAACCTTTGCTGCCAATTGTAGTCTATCAAAAAATAAATCAGATACTTATAACTCATTAATTTTTTTTTTTTTTTTTTTTTTTTTTTTTTTTTTTTTTTTTTTTTTTTTTTTTTTACGGCGCATCTACAACTTGACCATTAGCGCCGGACTCTAACTCATTAATATAACTCATTAATATTTTTAATTTTCTTTCTTTCATTTTTTCTGTGACTGAGCAAGGGTCTTTTTTATTTACTTGACTTTGTGTGCTATGTCCCTTGTTTCATGGTTCAGTTTTTCTATTTAAGCGATTAATAAAATCCACGAATAAATAAAAAAGGGTTATGAAGATGGTATATTTAAATGTGAGGAGTGTATATTTATATGTGATGAGTAGAATTAAAAAGATGCTATTTTAATGCAACGTTTCGGACTTTATTGTCCTTCTTCAGGTAATTTCACAAATATGAAGTAATATTAGTTATGAATGAACACAAATTATTGTGAAATTACAGTATGGCGTAGTCCTGAAGAAGGACATGCAAGTCAAAAACGTAGCATTCAAAATGAATATAAAATTCTGCAGGCTCGATCAATCTTTTTAATTATACTCATTTCGTATATATAGTTTTAGCTACTCATGTCTATACATAACATTTGAAATGTTCTTATTTTATTTTAGTCCGTACAGAATAAAAAAGATCAGAAAGTGATCTCGAAAATTCTTTGCATTTTGTTATTTTAATAATAAAAACTGTTATCTAATCCTCGAGGAAGGTGAATAACGATGTCGTTACTCCAAAATGAATGCCAATAAAACCCAGAATGTCAGAAACTGCCCTTATATCAGACTCATGAATATAGATGCTCTAAAGACCTAGTGTAATTGGGCACTGGACTAATATTCAGTCCGTTTTTAGGTACCTGGCCGAAAATGTACAATAATTAATTTTATATTTTAAAACCCTCGAGGAGTTATCTCGAAATAATTGACATTACTTAATCTAATTCCCTTGGAAACAAAAATAAATCCAAATGTTTCCTTAGGACATTCTCAGTTGATAATTTAAAATAATATTTTTCACCTTATAAAAGTTCGATAAATCTAGCTTTATTAATAGAAAGCTTTTTCTGGGTGTTTCTCCAAATCAAGCATTCCTAACTCGTTACTTTGTAAAAAAACAAATCCCGTTTCCTAACGTTCCATTCCAAATTGTCATCCCATCCAAATCATAGAAGTCAACCCCTTTCCACTCGGACCCATCCTAAAGACCTAGGTACCCAGGAGGCTTAAGAGACTTTGGTCCCGTGACCAGCTACCCTATGAGCAATTAATAACTGAGAAAATATAAATGTTAGAATATATTAGGAAGTGCCAATAATGATTGGCTCCTTCCATATACTATTCACTGAGATGTAAGTAAGACGAGCACAATAATTATTGTACTATATAAGCTGTACAGATTATAAATAAGCATTTATTATAAAAAAAAACTTTGCAAAAAAATATCACTTTTATATAATTTTAGATGAAAGAGATCAACATAATCAATCTGATAATACTCTCTTCTTTAATGCATTTGAACTTTCATTGGTATTTTTTTCAAGATTAATTGAAAAAAAATCCTATTTAAGATAAATAATCATTTTTTTGAATGATTTATTTATTTAGAGTTTAGCAAAACTAAGAGCGACTAACTCCTAAGTGTTGAGTTACTCTTAATAATTTAAGACGTCAGGCAGATTCTGTCTTTGAAAAATTATACAACATAAAATAATAATATACATTATACCAATATAAAATAATGAATACAAGCAATTATAAATATATTTTAAAAATTATATATAAAAAACATTCCATTTTTTTATTTACATGTGTTTTAGAATTCGCTAATGAATCTCTTAAACGTTGATTAGTGGGTTCAAACTATCAACAGGTCTATATATAAATACAAAAAAATTACCATAAACATAAGACTATAAAATTTCAAATTAAAGGACCCCACCCTTTCCTAATGGAAAATGGCTTTCGGTCAATTTGAACGAAACTATGCTCGTTTGATAGAGAAAGTCTTTCTGAACAAAAGTCTCCATGGGCACAAAACCAAAAAGTTAAAACTTTTGGTACTTTTGGGTATCCGAAGTTTTCCATTTTTAATTTTTGCAAAATCTCGAGATCTCTGGTTGAAAGGTTTCCCAAGCCTTTTGGACAGTAAAAAAAAATACGTATCAATTATTTTTCGAAGACCTTTCGAACGACACCACATTTGACACTCCTACCCCCCTCCACCCACGTTGATTGGGGGGAAGATTTTTTTGCAATTATCGTCTATCCATTATCATTTGAAGATCTTTTCGAAGGCAATACACTGAAACCTTGCCTCGCACCCTTACCCCACCCCCACCCCACCTCTAGCTCGTATTTTTCAAAAAAAGGCCATTTATCGCAAAAAAAAGAGTTCTGTTAGTAGACTTTAACATTAGTAGCCCTGAAAAGGGCCGCTTTTTGTATCTTAGACTACTGTCAACTGTTGTGACTTTTCGTTTGCTATCGATCAACTGCATCTAACGTATGATTCAGCAAGTAAGAAGTCGGATATTTGATGTTTTGATGATGACGAGCATATCCCAAGGGGTTGGGGGTGGGGTAAGGGTGTGAGACAAGGTTTCAGTGTATTGCTGTCGAAAAGATCTCCAAATGATAATGGATAGACGATAATTGCAAAAAAAAAGCTTCCTCCCCGCCCCCGTTGGTGGAGGGGGGGGGAGGGTAGGAGTATCAAATGTGGTTTCGTTCGAAAGGTCTTCGAAAAATAATTGATACGTATTTTTTTTTACTGGCCAAATGGCTTGGGAAACCTTTCAAACAGAGATCTCGAGATTTTGCAAAAATTAAAAATGGAAAACTTCGGATACCCAAAAGTTTTAATTTTCGGGTTTTGTGCCCATTGAGACTTTTGTTCAGAAAGACTTTCTCTATCCAACGAGCACAGTTTCGTTCAATTTGACCGAAAGCCATTTTCCATTAGGAAAGGGCGGGGTCCTTTATAATATAGAGCTTTTGTGATTGACGAATTTGTTATTTATTTATTTTTCCTCTCTAACTAAACAATAAAATATTTTCGAGGCCCAATTTCTATTATTTTGAAGAAGTATTTTTTAAAAGATTACTATACATGTTTTTATTTCCTTAAACTCCCAGCAATCCTCATCAGACGAGACGTTCATGCCCAATTCCAATTTATGCGTTTGGATATGCCAATCACGCTGAAACATAACGATCCAATATAGATGTGTACATTCACATGCATACATGGTACCCATCCTATTACTGTAATGAGATTGCAGGAGCGAATTATTGTCGACCTGCAAGGCTGATCAGCATAGCTGGTTAGTATGTAGTTGCGCCGTACTTTTACCACGGACATTTCAAATAGGCAGAACAATTCCCCGATTTTTCGCTTTTACTCACTAATACCTTCACCAGGTCTCTATAAATTTAATGAGTATTTATAATCTCTCAATATATGTTAAACAGTCATAAATAATTCACTCTAATATGAATGCATTTTTACGCTTGGTTTATATCATTAAACTTTTTTGGGTGTCCAGCTAATCAACGAGTATAATTTAGACAGTTTATTAAACGACTTTATAAATTTCAAGACAAATAAATTAAATAAATTTCAGATCTCAGTAAATAAATTCGAAGAAACACAAATAAGTACCGAAGAAACACAGTAAATTCCTATTACTGTAACTAAAACGAAAAATACGGTAAGGTTTAGTTTTTTTTTTGTTAACTTAAAATGTCTCAAGGGCAGTTTATTGTTGTTCGACTCATTTTTTACACAGGTGCTTTGCCAAATAGGTCAAGTAGCATAGCATGGCTAATGGATTTAATTAAACCAACGCTTTTGAACGACGGCATAACGTCATAATTATATGAAGCCGGATAATGCATTGTCACATAAGGTACAGAGTAGAAAAAGGAATAAGGATGTAACTTTATTGAACCACTGATGACCCTTGTCAGCATGAGTGCTAATGCGTTTGCATTCTGTGCATAACGTTGCGGTTCAATTCTCACTACGGAAGATTTCTAAAAAAAAGAAATAGAATTAGCGTTGGTTCGTTAAAAAAGGGTGGTAATTGATAGAAAACCCGTCCCAAAAATCGTGGCAATGTATAAAAGTACGTTAAAATGATATAAATAAGTAATTCGTGATTCTCTCGCATAAGTGTCATTGAGCGATAACAAGAATGGTACTTGAATTTTATTCAAACATTATTTGATCATCCTCAAAAAAAAAAAAAAAAAAAAAAAAAAAAAAAAAAAAAAAAAAAAAAAAAAAAAATTGTATTTAATCAAAATAAACTTTATGTATAATACTAAAAAAAAATTGTTTCAAGTTTAACTGATTCATATTGATTGTTAGATTTAATTAAAAGTCTAGAGAATTTAAGCCTGTCTCTCGTTGGCGTTTACATTTGTATAACCTTTGTAAGTTAACGGTTAACTAATAATAATAATAATAAATAAATCCTTTATTGTAATAATAATAACATTCAAATTAATAATGAATTCTTCTTCATAAAGTTTTGTATAATGTCAATAATAAAATCAATATAAAAACAATTAAAAATCTACTAGGCCCATCTCTGAACAAAGGCCTCTCTCAGTTTTTTCCATATTGTTCTGTCTAGTGCAGACCTCCGCCAAAACTTGTCCATATCATCCCTCCATCTCTGGAATGGTCTACCTCTTCTCGTTGTACAGTCCAAAGGTGTCCAGTCTGTAGTCCTTCTTGCCCATCTTGTTTCTTCCATACGTGCCAGATGCCCTGCCCATGTCCATTTTTGCTTAAGTGCAGCAGCTCTCACATCTTCCACAACAGTCTTCCTACGGATTACCCTATTTCTTATTTTTTGGCTCTTTCGAATTCCGAGAATACTCCTTTACATTGCATATTTGTCTTACCATAAGCGTATTTTTTATTCTTTTTGTCAATGCCCCTAACCGTTGACTAAGTCCCTATTATTATTATAGATACTAATATAATTGTTCTCTTCTAAATCTGAAAAATGATATAAAGGAATAAAATGATTCCAAAAAATCCTAACGAACGATTTTTTTCTTCTACATAGACTTGATGACGCCATGAAAATCACGTCGCAAATCTGGCACAAATAAATACTCATTTTTGTATTAAAAGATGAAATTTTATGTAACTTGAAGATAAACAGAAGATAGGTGAAAAGAACAAGCGGACGAATATGTGTTTTATGTGTATTAATCAATTTGATATAATATATTAGGTATATTCTTTAATATATCGCTCATCTTTTGTGCTACCGCTCATCTTTTGTGCTACCGCTCATCAAGCTTTTGCCTCTTTTATAGAAATCTCGTAAGCTTCCAAACGGTGTTTATGCTTATTAATAATACAAATTTTAAGTGATTACTTTTTATCGAACGTAATTAAAATGTTGATTTATATATTGGTTCAGATGAATGGGGGACAGTTTTAATAATATATTCAAGTCCGTCCATTTGTTAGTTGAGTTTCTTGAAACTTCCAAGTATACCAAAAACTATTAACGTTCCTCCCGTCTGACTGATTATTTTTTTACAATTAATCATTTGTTTTAATGTTTTTAACATTGTAGGAATAATAAAAAAAAATGTTGCTTCATAATCCGCATGAAAACTATGAGCACCATATGGTGCTTGCAGTCATTGGAAATGGATGAACGGCTGCTCTGAAAGATTTAACTTGATTTAACTTTTGAAAGATTTAACTTTTAACCTCTTTCTTCGATTTAAAACGCCTTTATTTCTACATAAAACCTAAATGAAGCATATAAATGCTCATGCATTAATGCTATGATATCTTTCACAAAAAAAAAAAAAAAAAAAAAAAAAAATACAGCTGTTCCATTAGGCGGATGCTTTTATCTACTTGCTTGACCTATTAACTAGACAAAGTAGTTTTGTCTAGTTCTAAAAGGTCAGGCATTCGCTGATTCTAAATTCCTCTTTTGTAGCTTCAATTGGACCCTGCCTCTATAATAAAGTTCGAAACTCACGAATTAGGCAGACGTAATGAAATTCGAAATTATATATATATTTTTTATTATTATTTAATATTTAAAAAATGCTTCGCAACTTAGCAGGATTAGTAGAAGAAAGTATTGTATTCCATTTAAGACATTATTAGTAAGTTATACTGTAAAAATTGCTAATAAAACTGTTTTGGTTGAACTAAACGTAATAAGGTAATTTATATTTTATTGATATTAAGTATGCTTTTATTACGTTGAATATTGCTTGCATACGATATGTTCACAGATATAACATTATTACAGATACGCACATTTAAGACCAAATCAGTTGTGCCGGATGCTGCTTGTTAGTGCGTAAGCAAATTGTTAGGGCGGTGAAAAAAATATTAAATAAATGTTTTGATTATTTACCAATTTATTCTAACTCCAATGTTATCAAATATGATTCTAGACTGGGTTATGGTTACAAATAAACCGAACTACATGATATTTTCTAGAGATATTAGAAATATAGACATTTCGAACGAATAAATACCATTTACAAAAAAACGTCCTAGAATCAATATATATATATTTTTTTTTTTTTTTTTATGGTAGGAGGAAAATCCATCATGGACACCTGGTGAGGAGAAACCAGGTAGTGTCGGACTCCAACCGACTAAAAACCTCCCCCCCTTGTTCTTCATGATGGAAACCGCTCACGCAAAAATCAATATGTATATATATATGAGTCACTCCCAACCAGAAGGCTGAACTCGCCCGTCGATGTTATTCTTTTTATTTTACGCTTCGTCTCGTTCATTCAAAACGCAGAAGATGTCGTTGGTTGATTTCGCTTTAGTATAAAACGAAAAATGCATATAGAAAAACCAAGGGAGTCGGTTTGAGCCGATAGCTGTGTGACCCCAGAAGGGCAAACTCATATATTTTTCTCTGTATTCGTAGCGAGTTCGCCCTTCGTGTCGATAACACCTCAAATACACATAAATACACGTAATTGTTGTTCGTGATTACTGATTGTTATCTCAATATCGTTAATTATTTATGGAGTTATTCAAGTCTCAGAAATAGCCAATTTCAGAAGTTTTTCCCTTCTACTACTTCTTTAGTTATTTCACTCCTTTTCAAAAGGTTCTTTTATTTCAGGTACCATAACCACTTAATCAAGACTCATTAATTGCAATATTATTTAGTTCACTACTAAATTTGCTTTATCAATATATAATCTCTATTTACCTTGTAACGGAAAGAAAACTAAGTAGTTGTCTTTGTGAAATCGACCCATAATTTCCATTAATTTTCCCTTAGCAAATGAAATATTGACGTGTAACAGCTAAAAAAATATTTTTTTTTCATTTTTCTACTTTTTGTTTTTCATAATTAATTAGCTTCATTGCTTTAAGTAATAACCTAATTTGGTACAAACTGTGTGTAATTATGAAAGAATCATAAAAAGCCTTTGGGACCTATTAAGTGTAAGATGAGAGCTTTTATGAGCCCATAACCCTTTGTATATATCTTTACATCTCCCCCGTAAAATAAAGGTTTACAGCTCTAGACTGGTCTAGAGATTATATGAGTAATATATATTACTAAAATTTAATTAGATCTTTACTTACTATTTTGAGATTAGTTTTTCGTAATAAATGTTTTACTGCACTAAAGGCCTAGAGCCTAGATGTCCGTAAACGAAAAAATGAAATAAAAGTTGTATTAATGTAAGTTCTAAAGAAGTGACGATATTCTGAATTTACGCATATTTTTGTTTTTTATTTAAATATTCTTTCTTCAAACTTTTAGACAGCTAAATCTTATCGATTTTTTTTTTTTTTACATGCTGCAGTTTCGGAAAAGGAAATCAGACAATGGTAAGTGAAACTTATATATTTAATCTGCATAATGCAAAATTGTAAACAATTGTTTTAGAATGTAAAAATTAAAGAATGACTGGAGCTGAGAGATTTATTTATGGGATAAACATATTTCGTTGGCTAAAAAAAGACACTAAAAGTGAATCGCCCTTGAACTGTGTATCTATTTCAAAAAGGCGTATTTTGTTGGGAACAATAGGAAATATAAGAGAAATATTTGTCCTTAGACACTTAAGCCACACGGTCAGGCAGGCCTGTCAGTTGGGCCTGAAGCTTCCGCCGAAAGCCGGTGCCCTGAACGTGTATATATTCCGGCCGGTCTGTCAATTAAGACAGACCAGTTCAGGCGGCCGGATTATAAACACGTTCAGGCAACCGGCTTTCAGGCGGACTGTTCAGGTCTAACTGACAGGCCTGCCTGAATCGTGGGTAGCCTGCTTTAGGAATAGGCCATTCTAGTTTACACGAAGATACGTACCTGTTCCTTTCACTATGCTGGCTTAGTGACAAGTGGCAAGTACTCATTCACACGTCGTGGACATGTGTGTTCAGTACCATTATATAATAACTTACTTCTCACTAAACAATTTTTGGGGTGTTTACACGATGTGACAAGGGAAAACCACGTTTGTTTTTTTTATTTACACAATATTAATACATAAAATACATATTTAATTATTAGTGCACTTACAGGTCACTTCACTTATTTGGTAATCTATAATTCAAGATAGAAAACAAAACAAACAAACTTATTTATACGGGATATTATATAGATCTGTTTTCCCGACAACTGAGGGAAAACCACGTAGTAGAGTGGTGGTGGGGGAGTTTACTTGTCGCTTAGTAAATAAAATAATCCATTCCAATTCACTTTTACTAGTGGCGTTTACTAATACTTGTCGCTATAATGAAGCTGTTTACACTTAAGTAAAAGTGCTTAGATGATCATTTTTCCCCTTTAATTATTTCCTCTAGATTATTCTTGATACGAATTCTCGTTTAATTCTCGAAAGAGGCTAAACCTTGAAAAGAAGTTGCAACAAAAAAAAACAAAAACAAAAAAAAAAACATAGTATAGAAATTGTTCAGATTCTTATCTTTCTTTTTCCAACGCATCTGGAATTAGGAGTGAATGCTGAAAGGGTAGATGTAGAAGCAGGAGTATGCTCCAATTGGGATTGACGCTTGCTGACCCGGAGCTTTGGTCTCCTTATTAGTATTCGGCGACTTCAACATGAGGCATGGGCGGAATGTTGATTAGGGAAGGTTTTTCTTCCCTCTTAGCGCCATCTGAAGCCCTTCCTCCTTGAGCATAAGCAAGGAAATGGCTTTACATGGAGGACTTTTCCAAGATATACTCAAGAATTCTAGCTTATCGGTCTTCATTGATGTTGTATACAAAGGAACAGTAGCGTAGTTCGTCAAAGAGCTTCTTAAAAGTCGTCGGAGAGCTGGTAACGCACTTTTCATGAAGTGTTTTATGCACCCTGAAACTTTGCTATAATATACCTCTTAGGTAGATAAGAAGGTAAATATGTGTTTCCAGGACATACCTTGGTGCACCAGGTACTTGGGTACCAGGGAAACGAGCAAAACAATATTGCCAAAAAGAAGAGTTTTATTCAGAAGCCAACTATTATTAATGAAAAAAATTTCAAATTAAGGCAATTTTAAAATTAATAATAAATAAGGCAGGCACTTTTAAGGGGGTTAAAATGTAAATTTAAAAACAAAAAACAAAGTACCTAGTTTTTATTTTTAATATTAAATGGAGTGCTTTATTCACGCTGCGATTTAAACAGTGTCTTCAATAAACATATTTGAAAATAATTACAAAAGGGCAGACACTTTTGTGGGGTTTAATTATCAGGAAACATAAAAATAAATGTTGCCTATGATAGACTGAAATACACTGCGCGTAACAGTAAGAGTGAATGACAGCACCGCGCAGTTGTCGTTATTCTCTGCGCTCTCATTGGTTCTTGCTCATATGATCTTGTACAGCTGTTCCGGTTTGAACGGCAGCGCGTATAAAACTCCCATTTAATATGAGAATTAAAACAATTAATTTTTTTTTTGTTTACGTGTTATGCCCCTTAAAAGTGTTTGCAATATTTATTATTCATTGTAAAATTGTCTTAATTTTACATTAAAGATAGTTGGCTTCTGATTAAAACTCTATTTTTGGGAAATATGTTTTTGCACCTTTCCCCTGTGCGCAGTACCTGGTGCACCAAGTTATGTCCAGGAAAGACATATTAATCTTCTTATCTACCCAAGAGGCATATTATAGCAAATTTTCAAGGTGCATAAAACACTTCATGAAACGTGCGGTTACTGGCTCTTGGACTAAAAGGTTAATTGAGAAGACATAGTCGACCGTTGAGATTCGGAAAGTGTTTTACATCTAAAATGAGTTGTATTTCTGCCAACATTTCGGCTTGACATGCGAGCCTTCTTTCGGGCTAATATAAATAAAAATAGCCTAAAAAAACGGAACAGTTCTTCCTCTCCTCAATAACCCTCAAGAAAGCTTGAATTTGAAGCCGAAACTTTGGCGGTAATACACCTCATTTTTGTTATAAAATGTAGTTTTATTCATAATAAGACCGAAGCCCGATTATCTACACCTTCATAAAAGGGTCAAATTTAAGGCTGTAGTTGTAAAATTAGTTTTGGAATGCTAATCATTCTGCCAACTCAATCTTTATGTGAGGACTTACAACATTGAAAAGTTTCGAACAAGAGCGGCTAGTCACAATTGATCCAGGATTGCCTCCGTGATCAAACTCAAAGTCCCTATTGTATTGGATCTGGTGATGCGTTCAATTCTCCGTTCCGAATCCGCAACTCAAATTACTATTCCTCAAATTATTATTATTCTTTCGATTGCTTGGTTACACGAATCCGTTTATATAAGAACTCTTATCAACAGTATCGTATAACACCGGCTGAGAAGCAGATGTCCTTGGTTGTAGCCCTTTCCGAAAAAATGCAGCTATTGATGTTGCATTCAATAAAGATGTTTTGCAAAATGTGTTAAAACCTTCATCGATCCAAAATACTAGATATTAAAATTGGGTTTATTTCGGTAAAATATTACAACTTTTCTCGTATCTACATGTTATTTATACTTCCATGCAACGTAGACATGATGCCCAAACCATAAAAACAACCAAATAGGTACATTAGAAGTAAGGGTTTACTCAGGAACAAAATTAAAGAAAAATAATAATTAAGTCGGCTGTTCATTAGAAATATAAAATACCAAAACTATTTTCGTTTATTTTGAATTTACACGGGTTATTTGAAGCAAATTATTCAGGAATGCTGCGTAAACTACCACCGTCTTGAGGAATGTTCTAATGAGTAACGCAGCTCCTGCGTTACGAATTTTTTATAAATATTTACATACCAACAGCCAGAATAGTTATAAAAGATGAACTTGTAGATTGTACACTATTCAAAGATAATTTTTTTAAAAAATCGATATTGCACAACCACTCCCAAATATCAAAAACAATAACTAAGTTTGATTCTGAGGAATTCGCCAATAAAAATAATATCTTAGAAAGCTACATTGTTCTGATTTTTAAGAATGTTCGATCATGTGTAATAAGCGAAATGATTGAGAATATCCTCTAAATAGAATAAAACAGGATTCAGTGGGTCAGAAATGGAACCTCGTGTCCGATCGGAACAAAGCACCTGAACAGATTTAAACAAAGTTTGGAACAATAGCTTTAGGAATATTCCCGTATTTCTTCCAGGCATCTGGAATCGTTCTGGAACGAACGAAGTTCTTCCGGAAATTTGCTGTTATTATCTTTTTAGTTATTATAATATTCCTACTATAATAAATAGAATTTATGTGCCATAATATGAAACATTCTAGATCGTGAGCAACTAACTATCTTGAGGGAGAAATTATAGAGAGGATTTGATACATCAGTAATTTGTATCAAAATTTTAACTTCTGCTTGTGAAATACAGAAAAATATTGCTTTAATATTTTTTTCTTTTATTTATAATTTACAATCTGTACAAATATGTACAATCAGTAAATTTGTTCAAAAAATGGCTAGACACTGAATGAGATGAGGGGAGAAGGCAGACATTACTGCTACTCCCAGTGACTGTCCTGATCTTGTCTTATTTTAATGTAAACTTGGTTGAACTATGTACACTATATTTACAATATTTACACAATTTCTTGCAATAAGTTGTCTCGTAGCCAAAGGCGGCGAGGAGGATTATCAGGAATAACATTGGAAGAGAGGGATCTGCCAAGAGGATTGGGGCGGGATGGGAGTTTAGAGAATAAAGTCAGGAATCTGAATTTGGCTAAATCATGGACAAAGTTTATATCAGTGTCTCGGCGCTTTAAAATACAAAATTTTGATTTAAAAAGTTGTAAATAATCTTTAGCACATTCAGAAGAATTCAGGTATTAATGTTTAAAAAAAATCTATTTGAATTATATATCCAAAATTATATGTACCAAAAAAATTCAGTAATTGTAACAAAGACCAGAAAAGTGCTTCGTTAAAACAGCTCGAGCGGTGATCTCAGTCAAAGGGCACAATAGTAGAAGGCTTTCCGAACGAGTTGGTTTGCTTTGACAGATATAGCAGACTGCAGGATCCATTCACACTAATATAGGGTTAAACTAACTGGAACTCCAGCTCTCAGCATTGTACAAAGGGCCTCATACTACCATATACACTACCAACACTCACTTCAATATTAATACAATTATTGTATTATATTGCCAACACATTGTATTTTCTGGCATATTAACATGAGTCAGCTATTAATGGATGATAATCAAAAGTAATATATCGATTATTTGCGATAGAGTTTTATCCATGTGTATTATTTATTAATTTTTGCATCTGTTGATGTAAATTGTAGTATATTTAACTAAACGCATTTATTTACTTTGTGTACACAAATGTCTTTTTAAAAATGTCATGAGATGAATCGATTTTCCAACCACGTGTGCTGGAGTTTCGATCTCTCTGCCGCACTTGCTACAGAGGGTCCAACAGTTGATACTGACATAAGAGTATAAAAACTGCGATACAATAATTAAACAGTAATTTGTTTTTAATTTACTAAACAATTTTTTTTATTTTATTCACAGTCTAAAGTTTAATCTGACACTCCCCCACTCCGGCTCTCATCCCACACTATGGCAGTCAGTCTCCATCACGACTGACTACACCCTCCACTGGCTTAAGGTCTGCCTATGGGCTTGAGACCGGAGACTCCGGGAGGGTCAGTCAGTCTCTCTCGGAATACACTAAAGGCCTGCACAATGAATTGGAAACAATTGCGACTTGCCTCTTCTTTCTCTCAAGCCCTACGAGCCTCCCGTCTCTCAGCGGCACAGAAGCCCCGAAAACACCCAGTTGCCGCACCCGTCGTATTATTTTTACGAACATCTTCGAAAAATTAAATACACTGCAAAACCACAACAGTGTGGTCATTATGTTTTAGATACTATTATAACTTACTGGGCATTATGGCAATGTTAGCAACACTGAAGAAATTTCATTGATCTTTGACGCAGACTTAAAACATTGTATGGACTTACTCGTTCAATACATGACAAACTGAACATTTGAATGACAGCAAGCTTCGAGAGATAAAGTCAGTTATAAAACAATGGAACTCTAGCTAAGGAAGCTGTTCGAGAGAAGAAGCAGTCTTTTCAAATTGCACAAACTAACTCACTACTCTCTAACATACCACTGTCTATACAATTTAATTAGACTTTAAAAACTTATTAAATAAAACGTAATATTAAATTTCTACGTAATATAAACTTATATGAGAAACATAGCATATTTTTTATTTAAAAAAAATACTTTTATATGTACAAAGGAATGGGAAAAGAGTGATAGCTTCCTTTTTTTTCTTTTTTTTTTAACATTTATATACTTTTCATTGAATTTTATAGTTGTTCTTTTTGATTTTTATTTTACTCATTCCTTCTATATTTCAAATTTTATAGATCATATTTATATCTTCTTTTAAGTGTTTAATTGCACATTTAAAATTTATGTTCTTTGGTCTTGTGAGGGCAATTTGAAGTCGAGGAAGTAAAACTTCTTCTCGTCTCATGGTAGCTAGATGTCCACCCCCATATTTTTCTTATTTTCTTATCTTATTTCACTAAAATATTCATTTTACTATTAACATGGAGCATAAGTTCAAAATAAATGCATCCTTCATAGAGTTACTATGAAAAATATGCACTGCTGTGAAAATATTTGATTTGAGAATTCTGAACGCATATGGTTAGTTAATTATCTATTTCTGTTAACGTGCATTTAAAAGTAATCTACCCAAGATGGGTTTGATTGCTTTCCATTTTTTCCGAAGAAAATGTACCACCACTATTGGGAAATGTGTTAATATCATTTCAGTTTATTTATTTTTATGTTTCGCTCAAATGAGGGAAAATTTATGTCATTTCATAGCTCTTAAACTACAAGAATTTAAAATATATATATATATATATATATATATATATATATATATATATATATATATATATATATATATATACCAATGGATATACTTACAGGGTAGATACACTGATTGGATAAGTGAGTGATAATTGAAAGGGGAAAGATATATATATATATATATATATATATATATATATATATATATATATATATATATATAGAGAGAGAGAGAGAGAGAGAGAGAGAGAGAGAAAGAGAGAGTTTCCATGTTGTGTTTAAGAAGAGAAAGCAGTGTGGGGGCGGCACATGTAAGTAAGATTTGTGGAGGCGGCGAGGCAAGACAATAAAGGGACTCCACCGTCATCTCCTACATATTTATGAGACCTCGAATCATGACCTCTCACTCGCTCTCTCTCTCTCTCTCTCACTCTCTCTCTCTCTCTCTCTTTCTCTCTCTCTCTCTCTCTCTCTCTCTCTCTCTCTCTCTCTCTCTCTCTCTTTCTTTCTCTCTCTCACTCACTCTCTTTTTTTCTATCTATCTATCTATCTTTTCCTATCACTCAATCATGCACTCCCACTGTTTTCTCGATCTCTCCTTCCCCGTTTTATTCGAACTCACCTGTCTCTCTTGGCCTGAAAACTTCACAGTTCAAAATTTTTTTTGGTGCTCTATGGGCCCTGTAATCTGGAACACAATGGTGCAATATGTATGGGTGTGATAGAATTGTAGTTGAATATTTACACAAGGTCCCTACAAATAACTAGGCGTGTACATAGAAAAGAAAATATATTTTTCTCTTTGGTTATAAAATAAAAATAATGTAAATTACAAAATGGAAAATATCCACCATTGATTAGGGGATTCGAGTCCTGGTGGGGATGTCGGTAGCGGCAGTCTTCGGCTGGGGCCTGTAAACGTATCAAAATATACAATATAAATACTTGCGGTTCCGAAGTCTCTAGAGCTAGTTCGCCGTTAACCGTTCCGCTGGATCTAGGGCGTGTAGAAGAGATGGTTGCTGTAGTCAGTGAAGTTTTTTCTAAAAAAAATCGCAACAAACTGCTCAGATAATATAGGTTAGCTCTTTCTTTCAGTATGCATGTATTTTATATATTTTAACACGTTCAGTGCAAATGGACAAATCCACAACTATCCAAAAATTCGACACTAGGCAAATCGACGTTTTTTTTTTTCTTAGTTTAAACTATCAGTATTCAGTCTGCTGAAAATTGATTAATTTAGGCAAAACATACTTTCCCACTCCATAGTTTTAGGTCAATATACCACGGGAGCAGGAAATTAATTAATTCATTCGAAAGTTCATTAATCTCATGAAAAATGTACTAGTAAATAAAGTACTTTTGTTTTCTGATCAAAACACCTTTCCCCTTCTTGAAATTTAATTTGATGAAATTTTAGAGACTGGAAATTATTTTTTTGTGAGGTTCGGTCCTTCCCCCCGAACATAAACCTTTTTAATATTTTTGGAAAATAAATCTCTCAACAAAGTTTAATAGAACTCCCAATAACTTTATTTCTTATTTTATTTTAATATTTTTACATATTATTTACATAAGAATTAGTATTTGAGAAAAACAAACACAATAATTCCAATGGTTAAACAGTAGGAAATAGCGATTAATGTTCCAAATCTGAATCAGGTGTGAACATTTTTAAAAGTCTACCTTTTGCACGCTCCACACTAGTGCAAAGTTAGACGAGGGGTCAATCGACCCCGTACCGCACGGAACGTGTTAACAGCTGATTGTTAGGTACATTTCTTCAAGGTAACCTCGCTTGCAACACTGCTTTCACAGTCAGGCTACATTTACTATCAAATAGATTATCATCTCAGATAATTTATTCTCTAACTCTCAAAGGTGCTCTCGCTCTCTAAGTAACTCGTTTTAGCGACATCTGAAGTTTTTGTTTGATTGACTCAAAACAAATTTCTAAAAGAACACACTAACTTTTTGTGATCTATCTACCATTTTTTATGTGGTGTAGATTCGATCAGTGGTGGTTTAAGGACTGCAGAGATTTGTAGAGAGTGGTCCAAGGACTCCAAAATTTGTAGAGAGTGGTCCAAGAACAGCAGAGATTTGTAGAAAGTGGTGCAAGGACTCCAGAGATTTGTAGAGATGGTAACTTAAAATCAGAATTTATTTTATTAATGCATAGCTTCTATGGGGGTAAAGGCCAAACTGAGGAACATACTTGTGGTTATTGGGTTAGTTAATTTTGAATTGTTGGGTAAATATGGAAATGATGAGCAGCTGATGATGGTTGAGATGAGATGGTTGAACTGTTGAAAAATGATATGAAATCATTAAATTCTCTTGTAGGATATTATGATTCACCAAATTCAATTTCATTCTTCTTCAAAAACAAACAAGTAAAAATATTTGTGGAAACTAGTTTTATTATAAATATTTGGCTATTAAAGTATCATCTATAGAACAATTCATTAGTAGTTTTAAGACAGCTCTCTTTCGATGTTTAACAAAGAAAAATTCAAACTTCCAGTTTTGCAATCAAGTGCATATCCTACTTCCCTGCAAATAATACCGGCCGACGTGAAAACGCAGAATGCAGCATTCGAGACAAACAACAAGATTATTAATTTCCGCTGTGAACAGTCCTCTTCCGGCAAAAGACAGACAATCATTCTACTTTCATTCTTTTGAGCATATCCCATTTATCTATATAGAAGGCATCAAGTTTGGAAAAATACATCTGAGCTCTTTTTAAGGTCTGGACGTTTAGTTTAGTCACCCGATATATATATTTATTTTTGTGTGAGTGAATAGAGAGAAATTCCTTATCATGTTGTAAAAAAAAAAATACAAAAGTGGCCGATAGAATCGACATTATTGGTCCTTGTGACGGGAATGTGTCAAGAGGGTAGCTTTGACATATTTAAAAGAACCGCGCTAAAGGGCGCTGATACTCCCTTCCACACAATTTATTTTGTAACAATGATTTTACACGATTTTTCATCATTTTATCTTCTCTCATAATGCCTGTTTGAGAAGTTAATGAAATCAAATATTAATTATCACTACTAATCAAACATTAATAATTATATTTTTAATCGTGTCCATTGAATATTAAGTAATATAATAACGTAAAAAAAACAGTATTATATCAGGCCAAAACGACCCAGAGGAACAAATACATTACAGCTATCTGATTCTCGACATTGGGAGATAGTATGGTCAGAACTATGCTCTCGCCACGTGATTTTGACCATTGCAGATACTGATTAAGTCAATTAAAGCCTGGATGGGCCTAGGAACGGTCTGGGACCTCGAATCAAACATTCGAATGACGACACTTGAATATAAAATCGAATTTAATTTTAATTTATAGCCTTACGCATATTGAAAATCAACATAAGTTCAACGAATTTAAAAAATCTTGATGAAATATGAAATAATGTCTTGCAATTAACGTCTCATAAATTAATAATTATTAGGTATAATAGGTACTATGAAATCATTAAAGTTTAATGTTGACTTCTAAATCATCAAACGCAAAATTATCCTCCTATTAAGTGGATTGTGTAATCCCACATTACTAAATACTGTCGGGTATCAATAAAATAACATAAAAAGATAAACTATTTCTTAAAATTAAAATTGTCAATGAATTAATTTAATTAAGTGAAGAGGCTATGAGTGTTTCGAGACATAAAACGTTTATGGTCCTAATAAAAAAGGTTTTGTTGTAGTTAACTGGATTTAAGAGCTTATAGCTATAATCAGACAGGTTTTATTTTTGTTCATTGAAAATAAGGACTTATAGCCATAGTAAGAGAGGTTTTATTTCACAGTAAATTGGCTGTAAGCTATTATTTTAGTTATGTGTCTGGGACTCATCCTGTAAAAGTGGGGAACATTCTAAAAGATTTTCAAGTAAATCAGATTTTATTTTTCCGATTTTGCTAGTAGCCAGAGCGCATTTTACTAATTAGGCTCTAATGTTATATAGCTAGTTCATTTTCCAACAAAGTTGTCATTTGGAAAGCTTAGATTATTTATTTATTTAAATTTTAACGTTCAATATTATTAACTAAGAATTTTAGCACGGGGTATCTACCACCCTTTTCTAGCCAGGATAGGGCTAAAATTATAATTATAATTTTTATGAGTGACTTATGGGTAACAAAATGCTAGGAGGGGAGTTTCAGACCTGGGTTTCGCCCTTCTATTCGGAAATTGAATATTTCATAGATGATGGTGCTAGTCACTTTAAGTGTGAGAGAACTAAAGGCAAACCAGAGAAACAAGGCGAAGCGTCTTGTTTCCTACTTCTTTCTGACTCAGAAAAAAAAAAAAAAATCACATTCGCCCTTTCTCTTCCAAAGTTCTGATATGTACTGTTAATTGTGCATATGTATTTTTTGTTTTATTTTACTTGTCTTTTTTTCAATTATTTATGTTTATCTCAAATATACAGCCTCCGGAGAAGGGGTACTCTGACATGGGAAAAAAGCAGGCAAAAAATATTTATTTAAATTTTAACGTCCATTAAGGAAGAATTTTAGGACGGGTTATCTATACCACCAGGCTACCACCCTTTTCTAGCCAGGATAGGGCTGATACCATTTTAAAGAAAAGCCACCACTCCATAGAAGCCAAATCCAACCCATTAACGAAGACACTAGAAGATAAAAATCTTTAGTGCGCCAGGGATTTGAAATCAGGTCCACCAGCATATTAGTTCAGTGCTCTACCACTGAGCTAACCTCGCTCGAGAGATATTTAACAACATTCCCAAAACTGCTTATGTCTGTTGATAAAACCCTTTTTTCTAATACTTCCTTATTTACAAAGGTTACCAAAATTTAAATATCTTTGTTGTATAATTGTCCAACCTCTGGAACAATTTGAAAATGGCTGATTCATTGTCAAACTAAGACGACATGCATGAATTTCAGTATTTAGCTAATAATTTTGAGTACTGTACTAATATTTTTTATTAGAAAAGTTGTTCTGAATAAAGCATATAACAGGATGATATGCCTACGATTGCATACCTGCGGTATATGATAACGGATTTAGGCCGACCCTAGCAATAAATCAGGTGTAGGAGGTTTCTGAAGTTTGGACAGCTCATATTTCAGCAAGAAAATTGAAACGGGTTAAAAGAGACCATCCACCGAGAACTGAACAATTAAATTTCCAGCTCCAACTCCGCCCTAATAAAAGCTTTACAATTAATTTCAGAATTTAATTGAAAACCATTAAAAGGTACAGGGGGAGCCTCTGGTTTCTCGCTAATTATTTTCTTTAAATGAAGAGAGATTTTCACAGCTGTTGCTCTTTTTCCGGATGCTCTCGATATTCCTGTGCCTTTATTAAATTAATTTTTCTCTTAGTTATAAACGAGTTTTGTCCAGGAATTAGTTATTACACTGGGAAGCTGCAAATATTTCTCTTCTCTTTATCTCTGCAATATTTACCTTCGTCCAAGTGAGCAAACTAGGGAATGCGACCTTCGGCACCTTGTAGAACAGATTCCTGAACCTAGAGTTATCTTGGGGGATCTGAATGCTCACTCCACTGCTTGGGGCTCTTCAAGGAATGATCATCGTGGCAAGATGATTTCAGCACTATTTCAAGACACTGAGCTACACATTCTCAACACCGGACAACCAACATATCTAAGCTCTTCCTACGGTACTACCTCTTCCATTGATGTCACAGCATGTACTTACTCTCTCGTTACTGCACTCAGTTGGTACACTCTCACCGACCTTTATAGCAGTGATCATTTCCCCATTATGATAACTATTGAAAATTCACGCGTTTCCCCGGCAGAACGGAGAGAATCTTGGTTACTTCACAAAGCTGATTGGGAAGAATATAGGAACCTCGCTATCTGCACCAGCTGGCACCCACAGGACGTGGACATTAATTGTAACATGTTAACTAAAGCTATTCAAGATGCTGCCAGCAGCACTATACCACAACGTAAAAGTAACCCACGGAAGACATCTTTACCTTGGTTTAATGAAACATGCAGGAAAGCTATACGGGACCGCAGAAAAGCTTATCGTAAATTCAAGAGAAGCATGACAACCTCGCTCTTCATTGACTTCAAAAGACTGAGAGCGGTATCAAGACGTGTGATTCGAGAGGCTAAGGAACTGTATTGGAGAAGTTTTGTCTCGTCCATTAGCGCTAACACCTCTTCGAGTGAAGTCTGGCGAAAAATCAGGAGCATTCAGGGCAAATCAGATGTGCCACCTATTGTCTTGAGTGTAAACGGAACCCTAACCACAGACGGTTTCACGATAGCTGAAACTCTGGCTGAGTCTTTTCGAGTTAAGGAAACCGAGCTCGATCCTGACTTTCTTGAAAACAAGGTCAAGGAAGAATCCCAACCCCTACATTTCTCTCTTATCAATAACGCAGCCGTTTACAATGACTCCTTCACTAGATGGGAGTTAGATTTTTCGCTTCGGAAATCTAAAGGAAGGTCCCCTGGCCCGGACAACATCTTATATGAAATGCTGCGTCAGCTGTCTCCTCAAAGCAAGGATCGGCTGCTTCAGTTATACAATCAAGTCTGGCATAGTGGAGTGTTTCCAAGTGCTTGGAGACTATCACATGTAATCCCAATCCCAAAAGCAGATAAAGATAGAAGATTCCCTTCAGGATACCGGCCCATTTCACTGGTTAGCTGTCTAAGCAAAGTGCTGGAAAAAATGGTGAACAAGCGGCTCCTGTGGACACTTGACAAAAAAAATTTGCTCTGGAATGGCCAGTCTGCTTATCGCCAGGGTAGGTCAACCATGGACAATCTCGTCATTCTTGAAAGTGAACTGCAATACGCCTATGTCAACAAGCAGGTTGTGGTTGCGGTCCTGTTCGATATAAAAAATGCATTTGATTCTGTATGGAGGCAAGGTATTTTACGTACGCTACACAGGTGGGGCCTTCAGGGGAACCTTCCGAAGTTCATACAGCAGTTTCTGTTAAAAAGGCAATTTCGAGTGCTTGCGAACGGGGTGCTATCCGAAAATGTAGAGACGGAATATGGAGTCCCACAAGGCAGTGCACTGAGCTCCACTTTGTTTTCTATTGCAATTGACGACATCAAGACGTGTCTCACTACGCATGTAAAAGGACTTCTGTATGCGGACGACCTCCTTATTTTATGTCGATCTGCAAGTGTCGAGTACATCAGACGAAACCTTCAGGCAACAATCAACAGGATTTTGCTGTGGAGCAAGACTTCTGGACTACGTATCTCGAAGGAGAAGACAAAATGCATTCTATTCAGTCGTCGCCGATCGGAGCCGCCGTGTCCTCCACTTGAGCTTGGATCTCATCCTATTCCATTTGTCGATCAAGCCCGGTTCCTTGGAGTGATCTTTGACAAGCGGCTCAACTGGGTGCCTCACGTGAGTGAACTCAGGAGGAGATGCTTCAACCGCTTAAAAATTCTAAAAGTATTAAGCAAGACAACCTGGGGAGCTGATCGTCTCTCGCTTCTGAAAGTGTACCAAGCTTTAATCTGCAGTAAAATAGACTACGGAAGCATAGTTTATAGCTCAGCCAAACAACCAGTGCTCGAACTTGTTGATACAATACACTTCAACGGGATTCGGAGCATAAGTGGGGCTTTCCGGAGCACGCCAGTTCTCTCGTTGTGCGCAGAGGCTGGTATTCCTCCCCTAATATTTAGGAGGCATCGTCTTGCCGCCAAATATATATCGAAAATATATACCTCACCTGATCATCCATGCTACCCGTACATATTTCAACCAAAATATTCTAGGTTGTTTAACAGTCACCCTTCAGCTTCTTTGCCTTTAGCACTTCGGGTGAAGTCTCTAATAAATGAACTCGAAAAGTTCACCATTTTTCGGCAGGATGCACTCATGCCTCCGTGGAATTATAGAAAACCTCTCTGTCACTTTCTAGCTCTGCGGAAAGACGACGCCAGTGGGATTGAATTGAATTGTCGACTTCACGAGCTGCTGGATACGTTCGATGATAAGAGAGTAATGTACACTGATGGTTCTCACACTGGAGTCTCATGTGCGTGTACTTACATAGATCAGGGAGCAGCATATCAGTACAAATTACACCCCGCTAGTAACATTTATTCAGCCGAGCTGTTTGCACTGTCAGCAGCTCTGTATCACGCTATGACAGTACCCGAGACCAACATTGTGATCTGTACAGACTCTAAAAGCGCGCTGCTTAACATCCATGATATGTACAGTGATAACCCAAGCATTATAAAGTTGTTCGAGTACTCCACCATGCTTCATGGACTGGGGAAGACTGTTCACCTCGTCTGGACTCCAGGACACAGGGGTGTAAAGGGTAATGAGATGGCAGACAAAGCAGCGTCTTCCGCTCATGATTTACCGTCTATTACACCCACTTCTCTGACGGTAAGTGAGCTGGCCTCACCGCTGCTGCACACCGTCAAACAACGTTGGCAAGAGATGTGGAATGAGGCAAGAGACGTCAATAAGCTGAGTTTGGTGAAAACTGACTGCCAGCCTTGGGAGACATCCTCTAGATCCTGCCGAAATGAGGAAGTAATGTTAGCGCGACTCCGTCTTGGACACACCCGTCTTACGCACTCGTATCTTATGTCCAGGAAAACTCCACCCCGATGCCTTACTTGTCGAAAACCCCTCACCGTTCAACACATCATTGAAGATTGCCGGAAGTACACAAAACTCTTTCGGCAGCTCGGGATATCAAGAAAGATAGCAGAGGCTCTCGGCAACAAACAGGCTGAAGTTGACAAAATAATAAATTTTTTAAAGATAACTGGGCTTAATAGATTAATATGAAAATAATGTTGCCCTCTATTTAGGGTCCTTATGTGTTTTTTTTTTTTTTTTTTTTTTTTTTTTTTTTTTTTTTTTTTTTTTTTTTTTTTTTTAGTCTAGGACTTGTTTTTAATTGTTGTTTAGTAGAATGATTGTTGCACGTTTTATCAATTTATTTAGTGTTTCCTTAAGTTAGCAAACTGTGATAATTTGTGATACCATTTATTTATTTATTTATTTATTTTTTTTTTTTTTTTTTTTTTTTTTTTTTTTTTTTTTTTTTTTTTTTTTTTTTTTAAATCTCATAGTTTCTAGTTTTAATTTAATATTGTTATTCGTTTAATATATTGACATATGTATATGTTTAGTGATATCTGTATTTTTAAAATAAAATTGTCTGCACTTTGACAATAGCTATATCGGGGAGTATGTCAGGGAAAAGAAAAAAAAAAAAAAAAAAAAAAAAAAAAAAAAAAAAAAAGGAGGAAAAGAAAAAAGGGGGAAAGAGAGGAAAAAGGAGAGAAAAAGGAAAAAAAGGAAAAAGAAAAAAAAAATCCCCTAAACACAGAAAGTGAGGAAAAAAAAGAATGGGCCAAAAAATATATACAAAGTACAAGGTCTAATTTGTTAATACAAAAAAAAAAAAAATAAATAAAATTAAATTAAAAAAAAAAAAAAAAAAAAAAAAAAAAAAAAAAAAAAAAAAAAAAAAAAAAAAAAACCTGACTCCCTAAGGTTCCGGGAACAAGGGATGAGTGGTTGTGCGTTGCAATGACATAGTAGGGCGCTGACGACCGTGAGGTTTTTCGCCCCATATTTTCTAAACAAACAAACATTGTCAAACTAAGACGACATGCATGAATTTCAGTATTTAGCTAATAATTTTGAGTACTGTACTAATATTTTTTATTAGAAAAGTTGTTCTGAATAAAGCATATAACAGGATGATATGCCTACGATTGCATACCTGCGGTATATGATAACGGATTTAGGCCGACCCTAGCAATAAATCAGGTGTAGGAGGTTTCTGAAGTTTGGACAGCTCATATTTCAGCAAGAAAATTGAAACGGGTTAAAAGAGACCATCCACCGAGAACTGAACAATTAAATTTCCAGCTCCAACTCCGCCCTAATAAAAGCTTTACAATTAATTTCAGAATTTAATTGAAAACCATTAAAAGGTACAGGGGGAGCCTCTGGTTTCTCGCTAATTATTTTCTTTAAATGAAGAGAGATTTTCACAGCTGTTGCTCTTTTTCCGGATGCTCTCGATATTCCTGTGCCTTTATTAAATTAATTTTTCTCTTAGTTATAAACGAGTTTTGTCCAGGAATTAGTTATTACACTGGGAAGCTGGAGGGCAATGTTTTGTCCAGGAATTAGTTATTTCACTGGGAAGCTGGAGGGCAATGTTTTGTCCAGGAATTAGTTATTACACTGGGAAGCTGGAGGGCAATGTTTTGTCCAGGAATTAGTTATTACACTGGGAAGCTGGAGGGCAATGTTTTGTCCAGGAATTAGTTATTATACTGGGAAGCTGGAGGGCAATGTTTTGTCCAGGAATTAGTTATTACACTGGGAAGCTGGAGGGCAATGTTTTGTCCAGGAATTAGTTATTATACTGGGAAGCTGGAGGGCAATGTTTTGCCCAGGAATTAGTTATTACACTGGGAAGCTGGAGGGCAATGTTTTGTCCAGGAATTAGTTATTATTCTGGGAAGCTGGAGGGCAATGTTTTGTCCAGGAATTAGTTATTACACTGGGAAGCTGGAGGGCAATGTTTTGTCCAGGAATTAGTTATTATACTGGGAAGCAGGAGGGCAATGTTTTGTCCAGGAATTTGTTATTATACTGGGAAGCTGGAGGGCAATGTTTTGTCCAGGAATTAGTTATTATACTGGGAAGCTGGAGGGCAATGTTTTGTCCAGGAATTAGTTATTACACTGGGAAGCAGGAAGGCAATGTTTTGGGCTCGGAAGCATTAATTGCATGGCTTTTAGATAAAAACCATCTATTGTAAGTCTCAAAATATTTTAGTTATCTTTAGAAAAATTTCGAAAAAGAAAAAATAAACAGGTCGCAGAAGAATTTTTATTCACTACAACATTTACATTCGAAAAATGTGTGATTAGGACTGATTATAACGAGTGGTTCCAATGTAATGTCAAGATTATTCATAATGTCTAAGTTTGTTACAGTTTCAGATATTTTTAAGCATAAATATGCTTTAGCGATGACTAAACTGTAAAAATGCGTTACAAAAAAGTGCCAGAAAGAAGTGTCCGCTGGCGTTCGTGCATGCGCGGTGGACATGTACACAAAAGAAGACTTTATGTTATACAGTACATTAACTATTAGGGTGGACCTAAAGCATATTTATGTTCCTGAATTTGAGAAGAAGGCACTAAATGTTTTTTTTTTTTTTTTTTTTCATTATCCCTATCTGAACTGTCTCAAAGTTCATATGTTGGATATCCATAACATTTTCAAATAGTTTGTTAATTAATACAAACATTTTCCTATTGTAAATTTAGTAGCCAATACGAATTCTTCTAGGACATGTTTATTTTTCGAGATTTTTCTGAAAATAACAGAAATAGGTTCAGTGGCTTTTCTTATTTCTAGTTGCGACTTAGGCACACTTTGTGTATATTACACAAAGCATTAGAACCGATTTTTACTCTCTCATAACTTTGAGCCAGTTAAAGATAAACTTATATAATTTTACACAGGTATTATGTTATAATAGGTGTGGGTAAAATTAGAAATTGGAAATTGTACATTGAAGTGTTTCTGAGATATAGTTAATGGAAAATCGGAATTTTTATGTCTCACTGACTCACTTACTCACACATAAAAATTATTAGGCACTTCCCTAAAAGCTAGAGACTTGAAATTTTGCAGGATGATAGGGGAGGGGGTCTAAAACGTAACACAATACCACGTTGTCGTAACTTTTATAGGCAAACTCTTTTCAGAAGGGGCCTGGAACTTGGCCTCTTTTTTTCTACATCTGTTTTTTTTGGGGGGGGGTATACTTTTCAAAGAAATATTTCTGTCAGAGCTAAGAAAAAAATACTGTAATAATTTTGTAAAAACAAAAACTGTAAAGTTCAATGTCTTTTTAAAATTCCAAACCTTTAAAGAAAGAATATTCTGTTCTTGGTCCAATATATCTAGACAAGAATATTTATTAAAAATAAAATTTAATATACTCCCTCATCCTCCTTTAAAATTCAATTCTTCTCTTAAGAATGTGAAATATCTCCATCTATGTCGCGGCATACGATGCTTCTATGAAGAAAAAAAGCACGGATGTTTCTGATTAATATTGGAATACTCACTAGGGTATTTAATTAATAAATTCATTCTGCAGTTATAGCATTCTCGCGCCTTCCTTTTATCTGGAGCTTCGTGAATCAGCAATCGCTCATCTATTTGTGTCCATGTTCTTGATAATTTTTATATGTTCATTGAGTCTTGTAGAAACCAATCTTCCAGTCTGTCCTATATATGTCTTTCCACACGAACATGGTATGCTAACCCCTTATAGTTCGGAAAAAGGTAGCCGATCTTCTTATTGGTAGTGAATATAGTTCTAATTTAATATTTTCAATAATTTACTGATTTTATCTGTTAAACCTTTGACATGCAACTAACAACAAGTGGCATCATAATTAAGTATATTAAGAAATGAAGGCGCTAATGGCCAAATGTAGATGCGCCGTAAAAAAAAAATAAAAAAAAATAAAAAAAAAAAATGAAGAAATACTATCTACTTTTAAAATTTGATTACGCTCATTATCTCCTGCATGTTTTTATTACCCGTGAAGTCCCTATATTTCAGCCAAATATTCTGTTCAATAAAGGCTTGGCCAGGAGACCTAATCTTTTTAATTCCGTTTGGATCCTATCCTTTGTCGTCCCATCGGAAATAAAAAAAAGGAAAGTGTTTTATCTGCAGCTCTTTTAATTAAAAACGAAATTAAAATACCTCTAGAATTTATTATCCGATAAAATTCCTTCCTGAGAACTAATTAATCCAATGATAAAAACAGATTGCTTTATTTCTTATGCTTCGATTTCTTTGTATACAGGGAATTTCCTTAAATTTCATTTCCTAATGAAATTTTTTAGCACTTTCCGAAGGAATAATATTGAGGTTGCATTCATGAAAGGATTTTTGAAAGAATTCTTCTCTATCGATCCTACATTCCAAATACAATCCTTTCTTTTTTTATTTTATGGGCGATCAGCCCTAATACAAATACTTTATTTACTTCAATTAATAATAATCCCCTGTTCCAGATATTTTGTATTTAAGGATAGACTGTAAATATAGTTTTACCGGGACTTAAGCTCCTGAATAAATTTCACTGGTATTTGGGTGGAAATGGAGGCATTGATTTTTTGTTTTCAAATGCCTACATTTCGGGGGATGAAGCGATAGCAATCCCACTATTAACAACAACATAAAAGTTCCTTAAACTGCAAACTCGTTTCATTAGGAATAAGAATTTACCGTAAACCTCTACTTTAAATTCCAGTATTAAATGTATAATCTTATCTTTTGCCTTAATTTGATTGAAGTCGCTATACAGGGTGTGTGTTTAAAGTGATGAATTGCCTTTGTCGCGGTCTCACTGATGTTTAAATAAATATACAGGGTGTATTGCAAGTAGATGACAATACAACAGAGAGTGAAACTACACAAAAAATGTAGTTCACCACCACCAACCACACATTTCTATCTCACTCCGTTCTAGAAATATGGCCTTCTAAAGGTTCTTTAGAAAATAACGTGTTTTTTGTTGTACAACTCCAATTTTCTCTGCTTGCAAACATTTTCTATAAAGATTCATTACATTTTTTAAATCAGCATTAAATTTGCTTTAAGTTTAATACGCATTCAATGTTCACAATCATTTCATTCGAACCATAATATCAATTCAAAACGGAGAAATTAATAAAAACTTCTGGTAAGCGACAACTTTTCGAAAATCACTACTCTTCTAAAAATAATCCTGCAGACTGCTGAATCTCACAAAAATTGTAAGGTGTACAACACAAAAGGTCTACTCAGGATTGAGATTATCTACAAACAAAAACACGTTATTTTCTAAAGAACCTTTAAAAGCCCATATTTCTTGAACAGAGTGAGATAGAAATGTGTGGTTGATGGTGTTGAAATACATTTTTTTGTCTAGTTTCACCCCCTGTAGTATTTTCATCTACTTGCGGTACACCCTGTATAATAATTTGACATCATCCAAAACGAAATTCCATGTATATTGTTTTCAAAAATAAATTAAGGGCACATTTATAGGTTCTAGTAGTTACACGCCCTCTAGTTTGGAGCTATGCTTAGAGCATTTTTGTAGAATCCAAAATTGCGTCGAAAACAAGTAGAATTTATTCAACAATGGGTACATTAAAAACGTTCTCTGCTACGCCAATGTTGTTAAAAGACCGTTTTCTTCAAAAGTTTTAAAAAGCAAAGGAACAAATAAATCCAATGTCGAACAAAAACGAAATCCACCAGTTTCTAAATGCAAGTAAACAAGGTGGGAGTAAGGGTTAGGTTAGGACCTTGGCAAAGCGTAAACTACCTCCCAAAGCACATTCATAAGTAAAGCTAAGGTGAAGAGGAGTTTGCATTAAGACTTCAGCTTAATACTTAATATGGCTGCCTCACCAGCTCTCAGGCTGCTTGTATATTTCAGCCTCTTTCTAATTCTATCTCCTTCTTTTTCTGTTGCAGGCACAAGGGATTCCTGAAGGACTGCCCCAATGGTCTACTAACAGAAGAGGTGAGTTTGTATATACTTCTTTCAAATATAGACTCGCTTTTAATTCATGTTCCACAGGTTCTTAAGGATCACATTGGATCATCTCAATAGCTCGTGTTCTAGAGTTATTAAGTCCCCCTACACTTATCTTCTTCGTTATAATGGAGTCGTCAGAAAAAGCAGCTCCAGGAAACAATATCTTGATGCGAGGTATACTTTTTTTTTAGATTTTATGTGCCCACTTGGAGATGTGGGAGTTAAATCTTAATCCATCCACATTGTTAATTTGCGAATGAACGGCTCATTTTAAAACTATTTACAAGGTTTCAAAATTGCATTCAAAGTCTGAAGATTTTTCAAAATTGTTCGTTATTTTTTGCTCTTCAGAGGCTTTATATCGCACTAGTATTTCCAAAGTTACTCAACTCAAAAAGCCGTGTTTATCAGTTATGACTGAAAGGCATTGTAAATATCTCTTTATCAACCATCAAAACTGTATGTACATAGCATCAGAGCTTGTATACTTGAGGGCACTTGTGTCACTCTTCCTGTCTTAATGCTATGTCCCCTACATAGGTAAGAATGACACATTTACAGTTGCGTTTTATTTAGAGTTGTTTCAATTTAGAAATGCTAGTGCGATATGTTCTCCATCCGTTGAATGAATGAATGAATGAATAAGTAAATATATTTCTTCCAATATTTACATTGTAATAACAATAATTTATGCATATTTACAAAAGAAAAGCTTGGGCAAGGCCCGTTAGCTGGAGTGGCATTCTGCGAACCCAGATTGAATGAAAAACGTACAAATATAATAAATCAATCGTCAATAATCATTGACAAATAAATATTTAAGAAACAAAAGAATAAATATGTCAAACCCCGAATAAAATACATATATATATATATATATATATATATATATATATATATATATATATATATATATATATATATACATACAACAATCTCAATAAATTAAAACAAAAAACCACTAATAATTAAATTGCAAGACAAAAAATTGCCGATATTTATAAATGGCGTCGAGATACTTGCAAAGGACGTCCCAGTTTCTCCCATTTAGCTCCTTCCGTAAGTCTTCCTTAGTAAAGGATGTTTTCCCATAATACCTCAGTCTGAACTCCTTCAGAACGGGACATACTGCCAGAAAAGGGAAAGTATCTTCGTCTTCTTTCAACGAGCACATAGAGCAGCGGGATCTCTCTCCTTCTCGCCAAGGCTTCTTATTAAGGTGGAACATCTCTGATCTTGCCCTTATTATCAGCCTTATTCCATAAAGATGTCTCCCATCTGCTATGTACGAAGTACTGCTTTCTTGGAAGTCCAGCTGTTTGTACAGGAGGTGGGACTGTGTAGCAAGCAGGTTTTCCTTCCTCTTCTCTTCCTCCAGGGTTGCTACTTTAGTCAGGATCCTGTTGATTGCAGCTGATCTCATTTCCATGGATCCATGACAGAAGGCATCAATCCTCTCCCCAGTCTTAAGGAAGATTCCCTCCAAATCCCTATAGATGGCCCGTTCTGTACGAAGCGCTTCTTGAACAAGCTTTTTCGGTAGGCGGCGGTCAGGCATACTCAGTACTTTATTTATGTAGAGTAGATGCATTTTTAAAGCTTTTACATATAGAGTAGACCTGCGAGTCTCCAAGTAGAGGACATAGTTAGGAGTGTAAGATGGAAGGCCTAACAGTCGTTTCATAAAGCATCTATGCACTCGCTCGATTTGGTCGTACTCTTTCCATCCCCATACCTGCGCTCCATAGCAAAGGATTGCCTCGATAGCTGCATCGAATATCTGAAATTTGGCAGATATTGGGATACATAGGTAAGAATGACACATTTACAGTTGCGTTTTATTTAGAGTTGTTTCAATTTAGAAATACTAGTGCGATATGTTCTCCATCCGTTGATTTGGAGTACTCAAGACCAAAATTTTCGTAGTTTCCATTTTTTTTCAAAAATAATTAAATATACTGCTATTTTTATTTGTTATAAATATATATGCTAGTGATTTCATTCTATTCCCATCGTC
This sequence comes from Gonocerus acuteangulatus, assembly GCA_946811695.1. Lineage (NCBI taxonomy): Eukaryota > Metazoa > Arthropoda > Insecta > Hemiptera > Coreidae > Gonocerus > Gonocerus acuteangulatus. Next base: position 63,315,227 of record OX328127.1, on the reverse strand, counting down.
AAAATATCTGCAAATAGTATACATGGGAACCTATTAACCTATTACTACAACGCTATCATTTTGATTTTGCGAATTCTGCCGAACAGTGTTCCGGTTAGAGGATTTACCGTTTAACAAGACTTGACATTTCGTTTTAGGCAAAGAAAATTTATGTGAAATTTGATCTAAATCGTGCCAGTAAACAGTATAGAAAGAACACACACGCACAATTATATTTAAATTTAAATATGAACAACCGAATTTCGTGGGCTCCAGCTCATAAAATGTCTACATTTCTCGACATCACTTCCGGACTGTGTCATCTAGTTTTTGCTGAGATACTCAAGAACATTGAATGTTCTTGAATCAACTTCCCTGTTATTGTAAAAAAAAATTACCATTATTTTCCCTTTCTCTATTAATATAACGTTCAGGTGAATCCTCAGAAATGCTGCCAAATCACATTCACCCTCAACAAGAGAGCCTGCCCTCCAGTCGTCACATTCCGCCAAGAACCCCCCCATATTCAACGATGAGCGCTACATGGGATTATTACTAGACAGTAGACTTGAAACCCACACACCAACTGAAAAGACAGGAACTTAACAGCACATACGGGCACTTAAGACGACTACATTCATCAAAATTGAAAATACACAACAAACTCATTGTATACAAAACCATTATCCGACCTATTTGGACTTACGGACTTGAACTCTGGGGGGCAACTAGAACTTCTACCATACATAGAATACAGGCATTCCAATCCAAAGTCCTTCCAAAGTATACTGCAGTATACTCTAAACCCTCATCTAGTGAGGGGCCTGCGATATCGGTGGACGTGCTCTCGCCTGGTCGGGTCCTGTCGGTGGTGGTGGCGCTACCTGTCACCCCAATCAAGGCATAAGTCGCCCGTGTGGCTGACATGCCTTAAAACAAGAACAAAAAAAAAAAAATTCCTTCGCAAAATAGTCGATGTTCCTATCTACCTTTCCAATAAAACTCTTCATAATAATCTCAAGAGCCAACGGCCATAGCCACCTTGAATACACCGGTTCCCGTAGATCACCTAAGTTAAGCAACTTCGGGCGTGGCCAGTACCTAAATGGGTGACCGACCACGTGCTGTTGGCGTTATAAAAGGTTGGTAACCTGTAGGATAGCCCGTCGCTAATTGCAAACTTGTAGATGCGCCGTAAAAAGAGAAAAAAGAAAAAAAAATTACCTCAAGATCGCTTTCTTTCAATAAATGGCAGAATCCAGTTTCCAAACCTTTCACTCCAAATTTTCACCCCAATCCCAGAGCACAAACAATTTCCTCCAAATCCAACCCCCAAAAAAAATAAATAAAAAAAAACCTAGAAGGCTCAAGAGACATTGGCCTCGTGATCAGTTAACCTACTAGAGGACAAAAAGTATTCCAAAGTAGGAAGTGCTAATATTGATAGGCTCCTTCCAAAAGAGTTATTATTATTATAATTTCTCATTCAATTGTTACTTTTTATTTATTTATTTTGTCTTTTAGGTTTGTCATTCCTTATTAATCAATTTATGTGTATATTATTATTTATATTTGTGAGCAAATATAAAAAATTTAAATGTTCTTTACAGATAGGTAACGTATTAATAAACAAAAAATGTTATCGTGCATATTTTAAATAATTTAAATCATTAATTTTCAAGTAAATCATAGATTACAAGAAACCCTACTTGTATTGTGAATGTCATTGAATAAAAAAGTGAAAAATATAAACAAAACACAATACAACAGGGACATTGCCATGGGTGTTTATATAATAGATCTCTATTTTCTTTATAAAGATATATTTAAAATAGAGTGATAAAGTTCTTTATCTCTCTATATAGAACAGGGGAGGAAAGAGGATAGTATCTAAATTACTAATCTGCAATCTACATCCGATAATCTAATATATGGCTTGTTTTGATTCCTATCCTAATAGAGAAGGAAGGGTCGAGTTAGTGAAGGAATTCATCCCTTGTTCCTACCGAGGCCAACAAAGCCCGAGGGTTGATGGCGGTTCTTGCACCTAATACCTGGTGGTATTAGCTGCAACAACCACCTAATACCTGGTGGTATTGGATGGTTCCAATTCTAAGTCGTAAATGTCTCTATAAAACCTTCGTTTGAAAATCTTTATGCTTACTTCATAAGCTTGGAAGTATTGGTTTTACAGGTTTATTCGCCTATAAAAAAGAATGAAACCATTTTTAAGGCGATACCTTTAACCATTTTCGAGAAAAGTGGAAAAATATTTGTTGAATCAAGTTTTTGGTTTGGGTACTTAGAATCATGGGATTCATTTAAAATATTTTCTGTGTGTTTGAAATTCTTGTAAACAAAGATGTTTTAATTTTGGTTACGTTCGGAGTAAAGGAAGCATTAGTTCATTTTTAGACATGAAAAGTTTTTCCTCGGAAACAGTTGGAAATCTTGGTAAGCAAAAGGTAACCATTCAAAAGCTTACTAAATGTTCTACAAAAAAGATTCTGAAGCAATTTTCGATTAGGCGCTTAAAACTTCAAATGTATTTGTTTTGTTCTTTTAAACGGGGTTTTGTAGTTGTTTAGCTCACTTTTTAATTGTTTTTTTTTTAATTGGAATTATTTGTAGAATTAGTACTATAGCAGAAGAGTACAAGAAAATGTAAACATTTTGATATTTTTCAAATCATTCAACAGTAAGGTTAGTATCCCTTCGAGTGGATGAAGGGTGCTGCCTGACCCTTTTTCTGTCAGGTAGAGGTGAGGGTCTGGGCGGACCTATTTGAAGTCATAAATTATTTCATGAAAGGTCTAATCAAAATTATAACTTTTTCTATTTCAACCTTTCCAAATGACATTAGGATTAAGAACGGGACCGCGCTAAGATGATGGAGTTCCTGCGAGTCGGACTTTTCTTCTTTTTTTTTTTCTTTTTCTTTTTTTTTTTTGCTCGACGCAATTCGTTGCCGATGAGAAATTTCAAGTTCCGCAACAGGCCACAACAGCCGAGAGGTGCATATACTGTAGAGGTATCTGATATACCTCTGTATGGTCTTCATGACCACACACCACCCTAGGAAGATAATGCAGTCAGCACTATTCCACGGCCGCCACTTTTCAATCTTTAAATTACTAATTAATAAGTTAATTAAAATCTGGGTAAGTCTAAGGAAGGTCTAGCACTCCGAATCCCCACGATTCGACGACGCTAAAAGATAAACTCTTTTACGAGTGGTCTGTTCTACCACTCAGCAAAATTAGCTCCTATTAAGCCCCATAGGCCACAACAATGCCGGTGGTTCAAAATGTTTTACAAACATGTATGTGATGCAGGTACGTGTATGTATATGTGTGTATATATATATATATATATATATATATATATATATGTGTATATATATATATATATATATATATATATATATATATACACATAAACATAGAGAGAACTCTCTCTCCCTCCCACTGTCGCTCTCTCTCTACTTCATACTCTCCATCATTGTTAAAGGAACAAACGACAGAAACATTTCTTGCAATTTAGGTTACTAAATTAAGTAATCAAATCTATTCTAAAAGAAAGAAGAATGTACCAAGTATGAATATAAAATAAAATATGTATCTAAAGCATAATTACTCGTAGATTTTGATGTAAATATCAAGGCTTCACAAGAGAATGCAAATTATGTTTAATTCTAAATATATTTGGGAATAACTCATCATCGTAGAAGTAATGAATGCTGACAGATAAAAGTGTAAAACATCTTGTAATCTTTGTAAGGGTTTTTCTCAAAAGGCCAACAAGAAAATCATTAGAAGTTTAAAACTGGAAAAGGAAGTACTTCAAAAGAAGGAAGTCGCCCATTGAAACTTTACGAAGGAATAAGCCTAACAAAACTCTAGACTTTGATCCTTCTTTCGACACTTTCTCTTGAGGATTACACTCAAGGCGTTTAGCTCTTTTGTTATTCTGATGAGTTAAAAATAAGAATTTCAATGGAGCAAATAGCAATTAAGGTGTTGGCTTTTCTTTAGAAAAAAGAAAAGGCATCAGTCCTATCCTTGCTAGAAAAGGGTAGTGACCAAATATATAACCCGTCCTAAAATTCCTAGTTAATAATAAAGGACGTTAAAATGTAAAGAAATATTTGACGTGACTTTTAAATTAATATACCTGCCATTATATTGTTACCAATCTTGTTTATGTAGAAATACTTTTGAACTTAAAAGACAATATGACAGAACAATAACTTTATTCTATAATAGAGAATGTTATATGCAACATCTAGGACGAGTCACAAGTTTAACTACACTCGACACTAGTAACAGTGTGCAGCTAATATGTGGTTTTATACGGCTGTAAAAGATTATAGGTCATTGAGTAATAAAGGAACAACATTTTGGACTCTTGCCTTTTAGCTCAGAGGAGATCGTAACTCCACCATCATCCTGGATTAGGGGGAAATGAGAAAATACACCTAGAGATAAATTGTAATTAGAGTTTTCCGAGCTGCTCTCATAAGTTATCTGTGAGCTTTAAAAATCCTCCAGTAGTTTTTTGTTATTTTGTTTTAATGTAGATTGATGTGGTTTTTCTTTTCTCATTATTTACTACGAACTCCACATGGGTACACCAAAGGAAATATCACCTTATGGACGCCACGCAGTATACAATATACTAATGTTTTAGGTGGAGCGATATCAGGCGGAGAATGGAAAGGAAAAACACTCCAAAATAATAAATACACTAAGAAAGGGACTTTCAGAATACCAAATTTCCGAATACCAATGGAAAGAGAAATTTTCAACGTTTTTTTTTTTGTTGTTTTTTTTTAACATAATGAATGTTCAATGTGTCAACTGTCTGCTGCCCGGGAAACAACTATGCGCTACCCAAGCTCGTCCCACACAGGAGAATGAATATCTATTGTTACTGAGTGCACAGCAGCAGTGATGCTCTTCCGCAGATCGTTCAGAGTTATTGGTAGAGGTGGGACGTAAACAGCTTCCTTAACATAACCCCATAAAAAATAGTTACATGCGGTGAGAACAGGAGATCTCGTTGGCCAGACGTTCAGGTCCTGGCCTTCATTACGCATGCGACCTATCCAGCACTGATCAAGTGATTCCTTCACTTGGCACTGGTGCCAAAGGGGCGGAGAAACATTTTTCAGGATGGAAAATGAAATACTGTGAATCTTCCATAAATTAAGGGGAATGCCATTGTTAGTCCTCATAAGCCCTGCAATTAGTCAAGATGTGCTTCACAGTGAGCAGCACATTGCGTGAGTTACAAATTGATGGAGGGTCCTTTGACATGAGGAAGGAATGTGTGAGGTTTGTATGGCCGATTCTCATTCGGTTTAAGGTCACAATCAAGTTTTGAATGTGGTGACTCACAACCTGCAGCACAGAGGAGACAGAAAATTTGGATCCTGTCATCTTTGTGAAACACGTAAATGGAAGAGTACCTAATGTCAACTGCAAAACATTTGGTCAAAAATCATTCTGCTTAGGAAGTAACAGAAAAAACTTGATGAAAAACCTTCATTGGCCAAGTGGATACCAATCAATGTGGGATGTAGAAGAAAACTAATAAGAATATGTAATCAACTGAATGATTTACAGAATTGAAATGTCAGTCAATTTATCTATTTGTTGTTAGAATGTTTTTGTTTTGTTTTTATTCAATAAATCATTTTATTTATTAGTTACATTTCTCAAAAAATAAATTTGACTTATCTGATGTGTTAGTTGTTGTTAGTGATTTTTTTTTAATTCGTTGTATATGTTGTATGTTTAATTTTGTCTTTATATTTTGTTTACACTGTTTCCTGCTTATAAAAAGTTAATTCATTGGTGAATAGATAAACAGAGTTTCTCAAATTAGGTGGGTAATTCATTTAGCTTCTTTCCTAAATACAAAACACAAATATTTTAATGTTTGTAGAAATGTACAGTCTTTCTTCACACAGTGCGGTGGGAGCTCGGGCACGTCCGGTCCACTGAAGTTGAATGGCGTCCGGAGCATTTGTTTAACCTGCCTTTGCAACATTCCTAAATCTCCAAAAACCTCTCTTGCTTCTTAACAAAAAACTTCACCGAATCCTTTGATACATGTATTAGATGAAGATAAATCTGTGGCCTAAAAGTGGTCTGAATAACTACATTCTTAACCGACGGATGTCCCCAAATTTAAGTTTTTAAATTATATTAAATGGAGTTATAACGGAGAGAGTAACATTGTTACATCTGTATGGAATGTAGGACAAATACTAGTCGCAATGAGAATTCCTTGACAATATCACCCAGTTTCCAGATGGTGTGTAGGAATTCCCTCTCATAGTACAACTCTGGAATTCTTGGGTCATAGTAGTAGAGTTCTATCTTATTTTTCCATTAAAATTTCCTGTAACTTCCATAATATCCTTCGAATTCCTGATATACTAGAATATTCCTATACTACAGATTATAGGATAATATCTTAATGATATTTTTTATCTATAAAAAATTCCTAAAATATTAGTGTCAGGCTTAGGTATATCTGTATATTATTCGTTAAAGAAAAATATTTCCAGAAAGTGATTTTCGGATAATATTTCTCTTTAATATTTTTTTTAGAGCAATATCTTTACGATATTAATATATTTAAAAAAAAATAAAAGTTAAAAATTACGTTTAACTAATTATGCTTTGTTTATCAAAGAAAGACAGAAATTTATTAAATATAATATGTGAATAAACCAAACTATCAATATGCTGGATATACTAGATCATTAAATGCTACGAACCATCAGACGAATGGTGTAGACCGGCGATATAACCTTCAGACCTTTGACCTTTAACCAGCATTAATTTAGTTAATAGTATATGCTCCAGAATTCTTTTAGACCAATTACGTTCTAAAAAAAATGGTTAGGGGACCCTTTGAATTCAAAAGCATTTGTAGATTCCATTTCCCAAACAATAAAATTACTCAGGGGTCTCCCGTAGTCTAGTGGCTAGCGCGCTGGATTCATAAGCGGGAGATGGTGGGTTCGATTCCCACCTCCGGCAGGAATTTTCTCATCTCAGGGCTCGCTGGGAAAATTCCTCGCTGCACCCTGGATGTCGGCGCTAATGACCTAGATGTAGATGCGCCGTAAAAAAAAAAAAAAAAAAAAAAAAAAAAAATTACTCATTATATATCTAACATTTGACAAATTAAAATTTGTTGTTTTATCTTAATTAATTACACAAACACACACAAAAAAAAAAGTAGTTCGGACCTAGAGAGTAGACCATGTTTACTATATGTTTTTCTGGTTATGAATCCGAATCTGGGGTCAAAAAATCCCCGCACTTTTTGTTTGTTGATGATTGAAAGAGCTTTAAATACAAGCTGAATGAAAAATATAATACCATTTTGGAGTTTATGATCGAAGTGCTGTGATTCCCTTCTGTTTTTAAGATTGGAAAAGTAAACAGGGGTAGGGTTCATAACCTTTTTCAATTATCGTTCAAGAGCCTATTAATTAAATTGATTTTAAGTTCATCTCAAAATTAAATACCTTCCATATTTCCAAACAAATAACTAAAAATCAGTTAATTTTAAGAAATAATATTTATATTCCATAAATCGTACCCCATATAATCAAGATAATTTTGCATTAAATATGTATATTAGCTTTTATAAAATACATATAAAACAATATTTCATTTGCTATCATTTTTTATAATAATTGTACTGTGTATTTCAGGGTTTCATCAAAATCTACCGACAGTTCTTTCCACAAGGTGACCCCACGAAGTTTGCCTCATTAGTATTCCGGGTTTTCGACGAAAATAATGTAAGTATATTTTAATTTGATATAACTGTATGATATTTTTGCTGTCTATATGAGCATTCCTTAGCTTCTTTAACATCAGAACTCTCTTCTTTGCAACAATTTCTTTTGCCACATTCCAGGGAGGTTGAGGGGAACAACGATGCCTTGAGATTCAACATTTCATATAAAACTAATATATATATATATATATATATATATATATATATATATATATGTATACATATATATATATACATATATATATATATATATATATATATATATATACATATACATATATATATGTTACCGACAAATTATAGAATCCTGGCATTATATGGAATGCCTAAGCATTCTATATAAAGCCTAAGCGGTTTAGGCAAAGTATAGAAAGTATTAGTTTTTACAACATATTACACACATTGCGTAGGCATTCTATAAAATGCCTAGGTATTCTATAGAATGCCTAGGTATTCTATAGAATGCCTGTTTCTTATTTGACATTATATAATTTTTTTTTTTTAATAATACGTTTATTTAACATTTGTATGTACATTTGTATAAAATTAAAAAATGTTTTGAGTTTCCTCTAAACACTTTAACCTAGGTAATTTGAATAACTTTAAAACTTGGTTAAAAACAAGCTCTTTTCGTACGGCAAGCAATTTATTTAAAACAATATATTCAATGAGATTGTTATCTACATATTTAGAGCTACTTGTTGCAGCAGGGTTGAGTATTGTCACACCTAGAATTCCATTTTCTTTGCTCTTTTACACATTTACACTCTGTACTCTTGACACTTATTCACTCCTGGAAGCTAAATATTATGTCTTTCTTACTTTGCCTAAAGCGCAGTAGGCATTCTATATAATGCCTAGGGAAAGTATGAAATACGCTTTATTTCATACATTCCGGCTGGATTTAGGCGTTCTATAGAATGCCTAGGCATTCTATACATTGCTTGATTATATACTTTGCCGGTAACATACGTTTATATATATATATATATATATATATATATATATATATATAAACATGTGTACAATTTAAATATCCTGGTTATCTCGATCTATTATGGGTTATGAAACGTTCTCATATCTCATTAGGTGAACCGATCCTGTCATCGGTTTGACTTCACAAGCGGATTTTCCCCCAATATACAGGATACAGGCTGAAACGGGGATAATTTATCTTATACGAATATATTGGGACTATGAATTGTGCAGAAATTATTTTTTAATATGCATCTCAAAGCATTCATATGTGATACAAAACTCTATTATTGAACTATAAATAAATCAAATGTAAAAATTTTTAAAACATTTTTTTTAAACATAAAAAACAAACAAACAGGATTTCTCACATTTAGTGGAAGTTAATCCCATCTTTCCAAATGCTCCCTCATGGTTGACTAATAGAATGGCATAGCTTTCTGTTGACCTGTTGTTGTTCTGCTCGTTTTCGATGTACTTCTCCTTTAATTATTTAACAAACTAACTACTAAAGAGATTCTAATTTGTTTCTGGATCATGATATTTTTGTTTTTCTTAGTATCTGAAATATTTTAAAAATGATCCACGAATTAATTATAGTTAAATCTAATAAGGGTAAAATTTACGAATTTAGCATGTTCGAGATTTGATTTTATTCTAGGGCGTCCAATATGGCTATCCATGTGGGTGATCCCCTCCCGAATTTTTTTTGTTTATTTTTACAATCTCAGAACGTTTGGGAACATGAGACTTAAGGCCTATTCACGCTAGACCGTGCCAGATCCGGGCCGGGGCCGTGCCAAGCCCGTGTCCCGGCCGGGCCCCGGTGAGAAAGGGAGGTAGACATACATTCCCGTCCGGGCCCGGCCCGGGCCGTCTCCCTCTTTTGTTAGTTTATTTATTTATTTAACTAGCTGAATCCGCGAACTTCGTACCGCCTAAATAGCTACGCATCTTCGGAAATAACTACGTATTTATTCGGGGAGTGTCACAGGATGGTTCAAAATCGTCTATCAGATGTCTGTCTGTCTGTTTTTTCCTTATACAAATACAAACAGTTTGGCCAATTTTGACTACACTTTGCACAAAGGTAGGTTTTTAACCGGGAAGTGGCTTAGACTAGGTCAAAATCTTCAATCAGCTGTCTGTATGTCTGTTTGTTCATTATAGGAATGTACATCGTTTGGCCAATTGTGACTAAACTAGAGACACAGATGGGTCTTTATACTTGAAGAATCTTAGGCTAGTTCAAAATCGTCTATCAGCTGTTTGCCTAACTGTTTATTCCTTAAACAAATCCACATGATTTGACAGTTTATGTTCAAACTTGGCACACAGGACAGGTAGGTCTTGGCCCGGGAAATGGCATAGACTATGTCAACATCGTCTATCAGCCGTCTCTCTGCATTTTTGTGCCTTACACAAAATTCACACCATTTGATCGATTTCGACCAACATTGGCACACAGGTGAGAATATTTCCGGGAAGTGTCACAGGCTAGGTCCAAATAGTCCATCAGCTGCCTTTCTACATTTTGTTCACAAATTGACAACATTTGACCATTTTTGATTAAACTTGGACACAGGTAGGTCCTAGTCGGGGAAGTGGCCTAGACTAGGTCAACATCGTCTATCAGCTTTCTCTATGTATTTTTATTCCTTACACAAATTCATACCACTTCAACAATTATGACCAAAATTGATAGACAGGTAGATATATTCTTCCAGGAAATGGCATGGACTAGGTCAACATCGTCTATCAGCTGTCTCTCTGCATTTTGTTTTATACACAAATTGAGAACATTTGATCTATTTTGACCAAAATTGGCACACAGGTAGGTCTTCTTCGGGGAAATGACATAGACTAGTTCAACATCAATCAGCTGTCTGTCTGCATTTTTGAGCTTTTCACAAATTCACAACATTTCATAGATTTTTACCAAAATTGATTCACATGTAGGTATATATATCCGGGAAATGGCATAGACCAGGTCAACATAGTCTATCGGCTGTCTCTCTGCATTTTGTTCTGTACCCAAATTGAGAAAATTTGACCGATTTTGACCAAAATTGGCTGACAGGTAAGTCTTGGTCTGGGAAATGGCATAGACTAGGTAAACATCGCCTATCAGCTGTCTGTCTGCATTTCGTTCTATACAACAAAAATGACCGTTTTTGATCAAACTTGGCACACAGGTAGGTCATGGTCCGGGGAATGCACTGGCTAGGTCAAAAAGGTCTTTCAGCTATCTGGCTGTCTGTTTGTTCCATATAAAAATCCACACCGTTTGGCCAATTTTTACCAAACTTGGCTCACAGTTAGGTCTTGATAGGAGAATGGAATAATACATAAAACGTTTTGTACTTTTTGCTCCATCAGAAAGCCATCATTTCTTCTGATAATCATCATGTGTGGTATCAAATAAATCGTCGTGGCAAGGAAAACCTATATTTTAAGGTGTAAGATACATTTCGACGCATCCTAACAACAACAGTTGTGAATGTTGTAAAAAAAAGTCGTTGGGGTTAACTGCATAATATACTTGAAAGCAGAAACTAAGTTTTTTAAAGTCGAGTCATCTAAATTACAAAGTTTAGGATCATAAACCCAAAACGTATCGTCTTTGTTCGTATCTTTTTCTTCAGGGCCTTATACACTTTCCCTATTGTGATTTTTATCCTCGGGATAAGGTTCCTGTGTTTCATAGTGTATTAGTTTAGTTAAGAGAGCAATCAATTTGTCCTCTAGAGTACTGTCATTTAGAAGAGCTTCTAGCTTTTCTAGTCTAGTGATTACATGTAGAAAGGTATACCTTATTATTGGTATCTAATATCAAGCAGTAAGGAGCTTTATGCAGAACCAAAGGCCCTGGTTTTATATGAAGTACTGGGTGTCCCAAAAATAATGGTCATCCGTTGACCAGATGATTCTCGAATGCGAGATCAGAAAAAATAACACCCACTTATAAAGCATGCTAAAAATGTTAGGGTTAAGATAAATCAATTTCAGAAGCTACACCATGTTTCTTATTGTAATAGCTACTTTGGCAAATGATTTCCATCTAAAAATACATAATACAAAAAAAATTATTAGGCAAACCGTTATCAATAAATAACTTACATTTTTATAATAAAAATGGATAAGTATTTTTTGCAAGAATATTCTTTGACTTGAACTATCCAAAGTAGGTTACACAAGCCCTTCAGTGAAGGAGCTAAACACTAATCACACCAAAATTTATAAAATGTTGCTACGTGCCGCGACAGCCCCGGTGGTCAAAGGTACAAGACGGTCAGAGGTACAACACCTTCCCCTATATATATATATATATATATATATATATATATATATATATATATATATATACATATACATATACATATACATATACTAGCTGTTACCCGGCGTGCCATGCTACACCTACTTTCTTTATATAGAACAGCCTAAATAAATTAGGAACAAAATAAGTATTATTAAAATATAATGACACGGATCTGTAACTGTTTTGAGCCCGTGTCCTCTCAACTGTGATTCCTAGACGACTTTGACCTACCCTATCACACCCACGTATCAAGACATACATGTATGCCAAGTTTGGTAAAAATCGATCTAACGGTGTGGATTTGTATAAGGCACAAACGTACAGACAGACAGCTGGAATTTTTTTTTGACCTAGTCTAGGAGATTTCTCGAATCAAGACCTATCATTATTCTAAGTTTGATCAAAATCGGTCAAACGGTGTGGATTTGTTTAAGTAATAAACAAACAAACAAAATGACAGACAGACAGAGATATATGGGGGCGAGGTTAGCTCAGTGGTAGAGTACTGGACTAATAAGCTGGAGGCCTGAGTTCAAATCCCGAGCAAGCACTAAAGATTTTTTCTTCTAGTGTCTCCGTTCATTGGTTGAATTCGGCCTCCCTGACCGTCCCTAGTCCAACACAGCATTTAATTAATTTAAAAATGGGTACCTTGGTTGGTGCTAATGACTCTAGCAGTCGAAGCAGCTAAGAAGAAAATCAGGTAGCCGGAGCATAGTAGAATCAGATACCTCTATAGTATCTGATAGTATAGGGGCTGATTTTATATATGTATATATATATACTCACACTCAAATTTGAACCACCGTTATTTTCGGTCTCTAGGGGTTCTGAAATGCAAAATTTTGTATTCGGCACTTCCGGATTGCGTCGTGAGGTCAACCTTATTGAGAGGGAGCCGGCCCGAGCCGCGCCCGGACGGGAAAGAATATCTACTTCCCTTTCTCAACGGGGCCCGGCCGGGACACGGGCTCGGCACGGCCCCGGCCCGGACCCGGCACGGTCTAGCGTGAACTAGTCCATTAAAAAGGATGGTGTGATTGTTTCACCGAGTCCTGGGCGGGGCCCGGCCCGGTCTAGCGTGAATAGGTTATAGCATGCATGCTGCCTTTGCAACCGGGTCCCGGCCGGGGCCCGTCCGGGACCCGGCCCGGTCTAGCGTGAATCAGCCTTTAGTCTCTCGGAGCGTCTTAGCGATCATTTTTTGATTAGTTTTATACAATAAAAACTCGATATCAAAGATTTGTACTTGTTATTAAGCATGAATACAAGAGATATTGTGAATATTCCACGGATTCTATTCATTTATAGAGTTTAATCGGAAAGCCATGCCATACTAACTGAACATTCCTAAAACCGTTTCCATTATTGAAAATTAAATATTATTTATCCCCCATTTTGGCCCTTCTTTTTTGTACGGGGTCCTACCATCTCTCCCTCCGCCTCATGTTAATTCTTTGAAACGTAAATCTCTTTATTATGGTTGTTAAAGATTGTGGGCTCTTCACTTTAGATGCGTAGCATCATCATCAATAAATAATAATAATAAAGATTTTGGTATAGATTGCACCAACAAAAGACGGATGAATATTTGTAATAATCAATAGATTCCGTTTTGACCCATCATATTTGAATTTGTAATGATGCTATTGTAATACAGGGCTCATAACCAGCTATGGAAATGTAACTTATGCATAAGATAGGCATTTCCATCTTAGACTTCGATGTTCTACGTTATACACAGAAATAATCTAGAAACAAATTTCTGGTTTCAATTTATCAATTACTGGGAAAGAGGTTTATAGGATGGTTCATCAGGGCTCTTGAAGATAGTTCACTCAGCGCACTTGAAGCACTAATGGAATGGTCATTCACTATTACAATGAATACAGCTTACACTCTAAACAAACACAACACCATTCAATGACTACCCGGTTACCAAGACTTGCGTAAAAGTTCATTGGCCGCCTTCTCAGTCCAAAACATCTTCTGAATATACAACCCTACCATCAAGAAAAATAGAACCAGATACAATATATTAATATTCTGGTAATACTCATGGATCCGACTGGCAGAAAATAAACTGCGTTCTATTAATCATCTAATAAAAGAGTATCCAATTCCCGTGGGAACAGAAGGGATGAAGTGATCTTGACCAGTTTAAGGATTAGTCATTCGCTATTTAAACCCAGTTACTTTCTGACGGAACAATAACAGCCGCAACATGATATTATGAAATACTCTTACGTTAAAACGTTTACTCACAGAATGCATGTAACGACGTCAACTGAATATACCGTACGACTTATGCGATTTATCAATTGAAGGAAGCCATCACGTGGACTAAATACTACATTACCTACACAAAAATGGATTAAACGTTCTCACATGAACACAAATAAATGTTTTTTGCTACTAAGTGACCGAAAATAATTTATGAGTACATTCTGACAACTCAGTATCAACCCTTTTGTATCCCAGTATCATATTGATAACTTGCAAGTTCCCTAGAAGCGAGTGCAAAAATACCTAATATACACATAATTTAATCAAATACACACTAATGTAATATAATATAATGTAATAATTATCACATTAATTATAACTAATACTTGATGTAAATGTACACACTCTTAATAGACAAATAATTTAATTTAATAATATGAGGTCATCCCATTAGTTATGACGATTTTTAATATTCTCTCTGTTTGCGTTCCCTCTTTTTCAATTCTTTTTTGTTTATTATAGCATTAAATACACTTCTAATTATCATGTTTTGATTGGTGAAACTTATTTATTCTGAGCTGAAATTTCATTAGAAATCAGTCTCCCAAGACAACACTTACGCCGCTTTGGGTTTACTATGAAGGAGAAAAAGCTGCTTCAACTTATCAAAAACTTGTGGAAATGTATGGCGAAAATTTCATTACTGAGCGACAGGTGCAGCGGTGGTTTGAACGATTTCGAGCGGGAAACGGCTAGCTTGAAGACTAGCCACGTACAGGTGGACCAACAGAGCTTGACGACGAACTGCAGGCTACTGTAGAAGAAAATTCTGTTGTAACAGTCCAAGAGCTAGCAGAAAACCTGGATCAACACATTCTACAGTCCACCGGCTTAAACTTATAAGATGACCTGATACATAAATAATGTAAGGTATACCATGCCGTTAAGCGGAACTCCAACAAGTAAATAATGATAAATAGGAATAACCCATGGAATGAAATTTCTTTTCGGGACAGATTTGGGAAGATTAGCATTTATTTAATTTTTGATGGAGTGATTATGGGTTACACCTTGACCAGTACTTCTAGGGGCTGGAGTTGTTTTTACAATGAAGCTGTAAAGTGGCCTGTGACCAGATTGGAAGGACAGGAGAGGGTTTTATCGGTATGGACCGATGATTGAAATTTGATGAATTGAAACATGTCAGGACCTTGGAAGAGCAAGGACAAATCTGAAAACTCTACATTTTGTATTTTTGTTTTCCGAGTCAGAAAAACGTAGGTAACACGACGTTTCGCGTTGTTCGCCTTTAGTTCTCTCACAGTTTCAAGTTAAAGTGAATTCCACCATCATGTATGAAAAATTCGATGTCCTATTACAAGGGAGATATTCCCCTCGTAGAATTTTTTTACCCATAAATCTCTGGTAAACGTTTAAGACTTTTGCAATCAAGTTTAAGAATTGGCATTTTATTTTTTTGGATTAAATATTCGCCTTTACTACCTTAAAGCACTTTCAGAACTTCGATTTCCCAACATCCGGATTTCGTGATTTTCCTTTTCTCTTCCAAGGCCCTTCTTTATATTATAATAAAGTATTTAGGCTTGGTTGACTGATAACTGAGCCGAGGAAGTCACGGTAGAGAAGAAAGAGCCTATTGAACGCTGGGTAGAGCGGTGTATATGAGGGTCTCTGGGCATTCTATGTATGACTCGGATGAAACAGTCCATGAAGCATTTCAGTTTGGCTTCAAAATCGCCAGAAACTCTACCGTATACCAAATACACGTAGTCATACTTGTGTTCTTCTTGAGGTCGCTATGGCGTCCTTGGATAAGCAAACCCACGAACCTTGGATATATAAAGTTTTCGTCATTTTATGTAATGTGGTCCGAGAATGAGTCGTAATTTAAAGAAATAATTCTCAAGCAAATTATTGACACATTCTTGAATCACAAAGTAAAATTCTATTGGTACAAATAGCAAGTGTAAAGGACTAATCCGAGGCGAGATAGAAGAGGGATAAAGCAAACAGGACAAAGGTAGGCCGAGCTCTGCAAACAATCAGTCTATTGATATAATCTATTTGGTGAGACAACACAGAGAATTGTTCTATAGAACTGCCACGCCTTGGGCATTGCGGACAGTCCCATTACACTAACTCCTTATACAAATTACATTACTCTATTCCTTTTCTAGCTTTTTGATTTTTGGCAAATAAGAATCAAGCCAAGATAGAATTGGGCCTAGTGATGATCACTGGGAAACCCCGAGGGTCAACCCAGCTATAATCATTACAGTCAATACAGTCTAGGGCGGATCTGTCAAAAAGTAGCTTGGACGTTGAGAAGGGACAAGGTACTTTCCTTCTGTAATTGTATAATAATTATGCAAATGAGGTTTCAGCGAAAAATTAATCATTTTTCAAAATTCCTGAAGAATATTGACCAATTTGAAATCTGTAAAATGTTTTTGAAAGCTGAGTGCCTTAGTTTTTTTTTGTTTTTTTTCTTTCTTTTCTTAAATGTTTCAAATATTTAAAGTATTTCTTTTGGGGTTTCCAACAATTTGGAACATGTTAACTTTGTCGCTGATATCTCAAGTGCATAATTATTATGCAAAAACTATCATACCGATTTAAACAAAGTCGATTTTGACCATACCAGACAAATAAAATGTATCAAATTTTTAGCGAATGAAATAATTAACTAAACCATATTCTACCTATAAAAATTCTGCCTTGCCCATATACCCACACACAAAAGGGACCGACTTTGCTAATCAAAGAACTATGATCCTTCCTTTCAACAAAGGATTTTTGTGTAGAAACAAATTGTGACCGCTAGTGTGATAAACGTTACACCCAATTATAGATGCATTTTTTAAGGACATTTTTAATTAATGTAGATAAAATCAATGTAAAATTGAATACATTTTTCTCAACGGATTCTTTAAGTATTTGCTTAAAATAACCTAACAAATATGAATAAATCAGTATGAATATCTGGTAAGGTTGAGGATTTTGTTATTAAATTAGGAAGTAGTTCAACACAAATAAAAAGGAGAGATTTGAAAAAAAAAATCAGTAATTTGTAATGAAGATACACGGAAGGGGAATGTAGAAATGGTCGCAGGAAGGATCCAAAGTGTTTCCCCATCGAATCGGGTGTTTAAGTCAAATTCCCTGAATAGAGATAACTCGCCAATTACGACTGCCTAACAATTAAAAGGAATTGTCAAGGGGAGTCGGCTTAAATTACAGTCAAATTAAACCTATTAGAGCATCGGGTTCTGGTATCTTTTAATTACCACCGAACAAGCCACTCTTGTGCAAATAAGACCCAGCAAAACAATGACAAATAGTCCAATTAAAACTAAATTGTTCAATTAATATAATCGATTAAGTAATAAAGTTTCTAATAAATATTTAATTATATTATCTTTAATAAGTATTTCAAATAAGACCCAAATTGTACAATCCAGTATTGGCTGAGTCCAATTAAAATTGTTACACCTGTAGCATCTCTGAATTTTAGTTCATTTTTGATCACTTTACTGACCGTAATCACGAAGGAGAACTATCAACATTTATTTTAACATGACAATATTTAATAATGCAGAAAAAAACGAAAATAATTATGATAACGTTCGTTTCATAACATAACCGAAATTTTATTTGAAAAATAAAAATTAATAATTTCATTATTATTATTATTTATTTGCATTGCTGGACCACAACTTACGCAATTTGCAAGTGTATTGAAAATTATTACACTGGTCTACAATTATTTTGAGATCAGAAATGTTGGCTTTGATTAAAAGCCAAATTTGTTATTTCTTATTAGTTGAATATGATATGTGACAGCCCACCTTTTTTTTTTATTGTTTTTGAAGGGTGTATTCAACCACGGGAGGTCATGGGCACCCACAGCTCTCTTTATTACTTCAATTTTAACAATAAATTAATCTTCTAGTGATAATCAGCTATTTATTAGTAGGATGTTTGTTCTTTCTGCTCATATGTGCTCATAGGACCAGTTAACAAATATATTTACTTCCTCTAAGAGAAAGTAATTAAAAAATAAATGCAAAGTAAAATTCATTGTCCTTGGAGTCCCGTCATTTTGCTGGGAAGCGAACGATACGCTCCCGTCTAAACCCATTATCAGACACTGTAAAGATTACGTTGAGACAAAAGTGAAACATTACGATGGAGATCTGAAGTTTTTTAGCTATTATTTTAAATTCCTTACCACTTGAACCAATATATAGAACAAATATCCAACTACTTGGACAAAACAAACATATTCGACAAATTGTAGACATACGTACGAAATACCATATCTAAATGAAACCTTCTTACGGATGACGGTCACTATATCTGACAACTATTTGAATACCTCGAAAATTTATGATCTAATATAAATTCTCATTAACGAACTTATGTGAAATATACTGATTTAGAAACTGAAGCCGAACTCTACAAGCAAGAAACAATGTCCCCTTCTTAAATTATTCTCTAATGTGAATTTTTGTTGTTTTTTTATAAATTTTGAATATTCGACTATCCTCTTGTTGAATCGCCTTAGTTGCGAGAAACTAATTTAAAGAAAACACGAAAAGACAAACAAAAAAAATATATATTTTTTTAAATGAAGCACATACAAGCACTCTGAAGAATTTAAGGCCTACAAGAACCTACTTGGAAAACGGCGTGACTGAAAATAACTTGGGCATACTAGGGTTGATAGAAATAACACAGTTTGACAAGTAAATTGTTTTGATAATTTTACAAATACTCCTTGAGCCCTTAAGCTAATGGAAATAAGATAAATGTCAAACCTAATACCCCTGGAATGGAGACTGAAGGATAAACAGGAGTTGAGTCAATATTATGGCCGCCGCATAAACCTTACTCAAATGTTCTAATTCACACAGACGTCTGTCCATCATAATTACATTAATCACGGCAACGTTAGGCAGATCATTTACTATGACAGATGATCATTTTAGGCCAACCAACAATAATATTACCTTATTGGGAGCTCCTTTCATATTGCATTATTGAAATAGTTTAGATTAATTTTAGGCCAACCAACAATAATATTACCTTATTGGGAGCTCCTTTCATATTGCACTATTGAAATAGTTTAGATTAATTTTAGGCCAAACAACAATAATATTACCTTATTAGGAGCTCCTTTCATATTGCACTATTGAAATAGTTTAGATTAATTTTAGGCCAACCAACAATAATATTACCTTATTGGGAGCTCCTTTCATATTGCACTATTGAAATAGTTTAGATTAATTTTAGGCCAACCAACAATAATATTACCTTATTGGGAGCTCCCTTCATATTGCACTATTGAAATAGTTTAGATTAATTTTAGGCCAACCAACAATAATATTACCTTATTGGGAGCTCCTTTCATATTGCACTATTGAAATAGTTTAGATTAATTTTAGGCCAACCAACAATAATATTACCTTATTAGGAGCTCCTTTCATATTGCACTATTGAAATAGTTTAGATTAATTTTAGGCCAACCAACAATAATATTACCTTATTGGGAGCTCCTTTCATATTGCACTATTGAAATAGTTTAGATTAATTTTAGGCCAACCAACAATAATATTACCTTATTGGGAGCTCCTTTCATATTGCACTATTGAAATAGTTTAGATTAATTTTAGGCCAAACAACAATAATATTACCTTATTGGGAGCTCCTTTCATATTGCACTATTGAAATAGTTTAGATTAATTTTAGGCCAACCAACAATAATATTACCTTATTGGGAGCTCCTTTCATATTGCACTATTGAAATAGTTTAGATTAATTTTAGGCCAACCAACAATAATATTACCTTATTGGGAGCTCCTTTCATATTGCACTATTGAAATAGTTTAGATTAATTTTAGGCCAAACAACAATAATATTACCTTATTGGGAGCTCCTTTCATATTGCACTATTGAAATAGTTTAGATTAATTTTACATTATTTTTTACCTGAAGAGCTTCTTAGCAATGGTGAGCTGCTCTAAAATATGCAGTGTGTATATTAAGTAAATGAAAATCCTCAACGGGCGAAACTAGACCAAAAATGTTAAAAGTTAAACCCTCCTAACCACAGGTGTCTATCTGCCCTTGGCCCAGAGATATGCTCTTCTAAAGATTATTTAGAAGAAAACGTGTTTTTCGTAGAAACCTCTAATTTTCTCTGCGCGTACTTATTATTTGCCAAAGTTATCTTACTTTCTTTTTCAAATCAGCATTAAAATTGCTTTGGCTACGGCAAGTATTTTTTTCAAACCGCAATAACTCTTCAAAAAGTTTAGTATAGTAGAAAAACCTTTTTAAACAGTTTTTGCGGTTTGAAAGCGATACTTGTGAACATTGAAAGTGCTTTAGCCTTAAATAAAATTTATTGCGGATTTCAAAAAAATAATATAACGTTGTAAAAAATGTGTACAGGCAGAGAAAACGTGTTTTTATTTCTAAATTAACTTCAGACCAGCATATCTTTGGAACAAAAAAAAAAAAATAGGAACATGGCAGGGTTTAACTACATTTTTTGTCTAACCCCTCTCCCCCCCCCGTGAGTCATGTACTTTCTACACACGATGTATTATACAAAATAATAAATCCATAATTTAATAATGAATAGGACAGGATCTGTAAAAGAATTTGAAAACAAAATAATCAGTAAGTAATAGAAAATGAATTAAAAGTATAATTTTAATAATAATCAGTAACCATAATAATATTTGTGAAAATAGAATAACTTAGTCTGCAATTATTAGGAATTATTTGGAGCCCAATTAAAGTTTTCTGATTTTGCTAAACCCTTTATGGGACCAACTGAGCATTTTCAGTAAGCATATGAATCTATATGTCATATAACTGGTTTCGTCAAGAGAAAAGTAAAATTACTTCAACTAATGACATATTTATATTTTGGTCTAATTTGGTGGCTAAATTTTGGTCTAGACCGCTAATTTTTTCTAATGCCTAATTTCGAAAATAGATTTTTCCCATTAGTGTTAGACGTTGTATAAGAAGAAAACTATTTCTGTGGGGAAAAAATTATGACCTCTCAGGCAAAACCTCTCTCCCGCCAGACCACTTTTGCTGATTAACCAATTCTTTCTTTCTTTACTTATTCAGATGTTTGATACTGAATCTCTTCTCGGGAAAAAAATATCAAATCCTATACTTTTAACGTTTATGTATCTTCATATAGATAAACACATTTCAAGGAAGATGAAAATTTGTTGGAATATACTATTCTCAATATAAACATTTTTTGGTTTTGATAAAACAATAGAAAGCTATAGTCATAGTGCCCTATTTTTAACAAAACTTGATTTAAATATCATGTGTGGTAGTGCTAAATAGAATATAGGAATTGAACCAATTAAATGAACTGAATCAGAAGAACAGAATTCAAATCCTCTTATGGTAAAAAGATTTATTTTATTCGATAATTACTTCCTTTTGAAGTGGTTTTAGAGTTTAGATGTGCTTAGAGGCTCAATAATTGTTTGAGTGAGAAAATTAAAAAAAAAAAAAAAGGAAATATAATCTAGAATGGCTTCTTTTTCTTCTTTAAAGAAACTGGTACATGACTGTAAAGATTGAAAATGACTGCCTCACGAACTGAAAAAGAAAATAAACCGTTTTAAATTATTTAATAAAAAATATGCCAAAGATAACTTATTTAAACCATAACAAATAATTTACATGGATCTATTAAATGATTATAGCTAGGTTCTGTAGCTTACTATGGCTGTAAATATTTTAAATCTTAGCTCCTGATGAGATAAAAAATAATTTAGTTGAGCTTGATTAAATATAAAAAATAATTTAAATATAAATAATTTTTATTAATTTACGAATTTCATTTTTTGACCTTTCGCCTGATAAATGAAAAAAAAAAATAAGATTATCGTTCACTCATTCAGAAGAGACAGTTCACTCGTACATTCACCAACCAATAATTTCACATTCAATCATTGTGCTGTTCATTCGTGCAGACAACCAATCTATCAGCAAATAATTTCACATTCACTCATTGTGCTATTCATTCGTGCAGACAACCAATCTATCAGCAAATAATTTCACATTCAATCATTGTGCTGTTCATTCGTGCAGACAACCAATCTATCAGCAAATAATTTCACATTCACTCATTGTGCTGTTCATTCGTGCAGACAACCAATCTATCAGCAAATAATTTCACATTCAATCATTGTGCTGTTCATTCGTGCAGACAACCAATCTATCAGCAAATAATTTCACATTCAATCATTGTGCTGTTCATTCGTGCAGACAACCAATCTATCAGCAAATAATTTCACATTCAATCATTGTGCTGTTC
The DNA here is from genome assembly GCA_946811695.1 of Gonocerus acuteangulatus. Lineage (NCBI taxonomy): Eukaryota > Metazoa > Arthropoda > Insecta > Hemiptera > Coreidae > Gonocerus > Gonocerus acuteangulatus. The sequence goes on along the minus strand of OX328127.1, from coordinate 63,292,515 downwards.
ATTCGTGCAGACAACCAATCAATCAGCAAATAATGCCTTGCTGTGTAATATACCTTTGAAATTACAAAATCCCATAACGAATGTAATTATTTACTAGTAACTGTAACACCTATATGTTTCATAATATAATTCTTACCGTTTCATACGTGCTGAGTGAGAGATTGAAAACATACGCTCCTTTCAAGTTAACTTCTCGAGATGCATAAGTTGACATTATTAGAAGAGAAGTCTTAATTTTTGGATTGCTGTGGTACCAATGGCTATTGTACGAAGCAAAATGCATCCCTTCACTCTGAAAAAAGAAATGAAAGACTAAAGGTCGATTCACGCTAGACCGTGTCGGGTCCGGGCCGGGCCGGGGCCGGGGCCCGGCCGTGACTCGGTGAAACAATCACACAAGCATTTTCACGATACAGCGGGCCGAGTCCGGGTTTTATGCGTATGTGATAGCTTAACCGTGTCCCGGCCGGGCCTCGGCCATGGCTCGGCCCGGACCCGACACGGTCTAGCGTGAATCGACCTTATTTGTCAAACAAAATTATATTTTTCTTTCTTTAATTTTTTTTTGTGTACCGCAACTTTGGCGTTGTCTTTTTAAACAGTTTTATGACGTTAAAAATCAACAACAATATTAAAAAATGAGACAAAATAATAAGAAATAAGACATGAAGATTTGAAAAACGCAAAATGTCACATATCTCTCAAATGAAATACTTTTCAAACAATTTCTTTCACTTACTTTTCCGGACTGGACAATGGATTCCCACAGTTTTACCAATAAAAAATGAGTAAACCATAATTTCTTCACACAAAGTATTCGAAAGTAACAAAACTTTAGTCCACATTTTTTGACAATAGGGAGTCAATCGTTCATCCTATCCGTCAACAAACTCCCACTTCATTTACAGAGATTTAATGCTTACTAAATGTAGAAGTTTTCCTGTAAGTTGTGAGTTGTGTTAGTCTGTTAGGGGCTGAGGAAAATAATCAGAGCGAGAAAAACAGAAGCGCGTTATTGGACGTCCAGAAAATATCTTCTATCAATGGGTTTGGTGAATTAAATCGGCGTTCTCTTAAAATAAATTTTGTCTATTTTATGATGGTATAAATAGAATTTAATTATCGTGAATAGTTTTTGAGCAATCTTTTTTTAAGTAATAAAAAATATGTCTACCTTAAAAAAACAGATAATTCGGCATAACTCCTTTTCCCTTGGGAATCGGACCATACTTCAAATGAAATTTTTTGTTGGAAATGGTGTCTAGAATCGCCTCCTAGAGTTTGGCTTATTTAGTAAACCTTTACCATCTAGAACCTATTTATTTTACTATTTTTAATCATTTTATTTTATTTTTTTTATTATGTTTTTAAGCTTCTAAACGACTAGTGTTTAAAAGTTAAAAGGAATATTAAAATTTGGCAATATTTATTAAACAGAACTCCCTGGGAAATAGCGGAATTATAAAATATAGGATATTGAACTATGCTTGCTCCTAGACTTCTCCCCTCATAAAACTCGCTGCAATCAAGTTTTCAGCGGAGCCCTCCTCGCTAACTTCGTTCCAGCTCAATATGTATTAATCTTAGACAGAGAGCGAACTAGGTTATTTGCGCTGGAGACATCCTGTATTAGTCTCCTCGAGATTAAAGCTTGCAGTATAAGTAGATTTTATATATTATTACAGATTTTCTAACTTAACTTGGCAATTAATTAAAGTCCAATTTTATTGTTTTCTCGTGTGTCAATTGAATTATATAATACCAAATTTACTTGAGGACTTTATGTTATTTTGCATATAATCGGTGGAAAACTCGATGTATTTAGAAAGTGACAATGCTTTGGGCAAAAAACCTCATGGTCGTGAGCGCACTACCATGCAAAGCATGCCAAACGAAATATTCATCCCATGCCCCCAGGTTGGGGTATGCTTTTCTTAATCACCATTCATGTTAGTATTTCTTTTCTTTTTTTTTTCTTTGTTTTTATTCAGTATTAATCTTTTTGCTGGTTTTTATTCTTTCCCCCCTTATTTTCCTAAAGAATTCTTTGCATTTTCATTTAGTTAAGTATCTATATTTTTTTGCTCTACATACTTTAAGTTTCAATAGTTCTCCTGAGAGACAAGTGGTCAGGACTTGTACCATATCGACAACTGCTACTCCGAGAAATCCGGCAACGTCATTTACTAATTCTTGGCTCTGTAAAAATTAGGCAACAATTAACTAATAATTAATTTATTAATTTAAGTAAACATAAAGCTATCATAATTTAAGGGGTCGGGGCAAAATAGTGCCAAGGAAAATTTTTAACAAAACATAACTGTAGATGCTATATGTCGGATATTATGTGGTAATATCAGTTAAAATGATTAGGTGTAACAAGATTAAGTAGCATCCAGAGCTTGTAGTCATATTTTAGTAGCATTTGCATCATAGACTGATCATAGTTCCACATAATAACCAACAGATATGTTTTATTAAAAATGTTTCTCGGCACTATTTTACCCTGACCCCTTCAATTATATATTATTGTGTATTAAATATTGAGTATATCTTACACTAGTGAAGATATAAAATACCGCCATCAGGATGACCATGGAGTTTGCGGTTTGATAAACGAACGATTCGTTCAGCATATTTGCAAGAATGTCCCTTACCCTAAAAAAAAATTAAATAATGGTTACAAAAATATATTATAACAGTCTTCGTATAAATAAAGAGGATACGGCGAGGAAAAACTAAATAGCCACATTTCTTCGATAAAAAATATTATTGTTTTTTTTTTTTTAATTTAACACAAAAAATACTGGATCACTTGTGTACCTCTATACCACACAAACAATCTATTACTATAATTATTTACAGTATTTAGGATTTAGGTAGGCACAACAAATACTTACGAAAGGGGAAAATATCACAGTTATTTTACTAACTATGCACGAAGAACGATATTCATATTATTACTTTCGTATTCTAATAATATAATAATTTTTTATTTATTTCATTTAAGGGCTCCACAACTATGAGCCCTAATAATATAATAATAATTCAGGTTTCGTAAGGAAATATACACTATATGTGTGTGTATGTGTATGTATGTGTTTGTATAAGTATATATATAAGTATATATATATATATATATATATATATATATATATATATATATATATATATATATATATATATGGATATATGTATGTATGTGTGTGTTTATATATATATATATATATATATATATATATATATATAGAGAGAGAGAGAGAGAGAGAGAGAGACGTACTGTAATGTAATAATATACACATAATAATATAATATATTACATAATAATATTGTTTCTATATACACAATGTGTATATGCAATTTTGTAATTTCATCATTTATTGTTATAGAGTAAATTGCTAAAATCTGCGAAACTCTAATAAATAAATAAATAAAATAGATATACACTAATCAGTAATAGGATTGCTAATTTCTTAAATAATTAATATCCATAAAATTAGTTTAAATAATTAAATTCTAAGAAAAAAAAAGAGTGGGTTAGCTTATAGAAATTTGAGTCGAAGCCGTGGAAGGTAATAAGATCAAAATTCGGAATTCCTTTTCAACAGGATATGTTTAGTGCGTTTGTTTACATATGTTTTACTTCTTCTCTCTAAAGTAATCATATCTACTTACTTGAGTAACAACAAGTGCTCCTTGAGACAAGATTGAACGAGTTCTTCATCCGTGTAACTATCCAACTTTAGGACACTCCCACCAGATATTTCTGCATTCTTCTCGTCCTCACTCATTCCAACCATTCTCAATGTGTGGTCCAAAGTACGAAACCTCATCAGAACAAAAATTGTAATTCATTATAATAGGTAATAGACAGTAATAAACAGAGAAACAGAGAATGTGAGAGGTGGGAGGGAATGTGAAAGGGAGAGATGTAAATAAAGAGCTAAATATTTCTACAATACTTCTTCAAATTTTCGATCAACATTAAGAAACTGGTTGGATTCAATACTTAATCGCAAACAATTTTAAAAATATATAAGACCCAAAAAACGAAATGAACAAGTCTTATTTTTGATCTAAGATTTGTCAGCCTTTTTTTATTTGAAAGAAAACGTTACATAGTGTTTCGGATATAATCTGGTCGAAAAAAGAGGATTTTATTCCTGATGATTGTAAATGTACTTATTGAGATTGAAAATAATTAAATAATTAGATTTGACTCCATGTGTATTAATTGTTTTTTATTATAGTTGAAAAGAAATTTTTCCTTACCTCTCACAGAGCTGGTTGGTGCAGTGAACTAGAAATGTGTCAGCAAGCACCATTATTCCCCAGACGAAAAACACACCTATTTCAAATATTATAAATACCAGAGTCCTTTTCAATTGTGTTTCCGTTTCAATAGGTACATAGACGGGGAAAGGGATGGCTGAAAATCAAGAAAAAAAAATGTTTACTTAAATGAATATTTAGCCAAAAAACGAATAAAAGGATAAAATGCATGCCGATTCAGGTGAAAATGTCGAAGAATATGAAATAACATTCTTATAACAAAATTATCGGGATTTCGTATTCTGCTCTTTTCAGACCTGTTTTTGACATGTTGTGTAAAGATTATTTCACATTTATAGCCTAAGATTTAGCTGATGCTTTTTTTGTGGGGGGGGGGGGAGAAAAACCACCAGCCCTTCAGATGCTACAATTTTAGGCATTTAGTGTAAAAGCCGTAGAACTCACGGTCTCCTTTTGCAGTTTTACGAAATGCTTGATGGTGAACTGATGGTGTTGCATGATTTGATAAAGTTTTTTAAGTTTTCAGCCATGTTGTATAAGCAACTAGAACATTTTACATCTTCTATATTATATGTGAGCTAATAAGCACCTCTTAAACCACAACGCAGGTATCATTAAAGCAGGCCATTCACGTCCCAATTTAAAGTACGGCTTGTAGTCCAACTTACGAAGTTGGACCACAAGTCGGATTGTGTCTAGTTGGACGAATCGGAATATGTAGAGGGACGACTCGAAGGTCCGACATCCGACTGGCGACGGAGGAGTGGAGGAGTCGGATCAAAGTCGTCCAACTTAGCTCAATCAGTGCTTCTCGTTTTGGTCTGAGCTCGATACATTTTTCGGCTCGTTAGAGACGTACACAGTCCTGAAAATAGACTAGGACTTAAGTTGGATCGCCAGTTGGATAGCAAGTCGGAGCGTGGGTGGAGTCGACTATCCACTAGTAGTCTTACTAAGTCGTACTGCAAATCGAAACATGAATGGCCTGCTTAAATGTAAACTTGATACTGTAAAACACCGACTTATTGTGGGTCTCAATAACGTTATCTTCACTTAAATCGTGTCTTTACACGATGGCTTCCGGATGGGAGTTCAATCTGATAAGGCTAGAAGTGCATTATAAAACCGTTATTTGAAGTAATACACTTATACTTACTTAGATCTGGGCTCTTTAGAATCATCATTGCAATCAAAGACAGATTGAAATATATTCCCATGCCTTCGTAAACATAAGTGAACCATCTTGCGTATTTTCCCGCAGCCGTAGCAGGCCGAAATCTACACAAAATAATCGTTAGAAAATATTAGACTATTTTCTAAATGAATAATAATTCTACTATCTGAGGTTTCAGTAGCAGCATATTTTGCTAAATAGCAATTATTTTTATTTAGATATATTTTTCATGTCATCAAGTATTCAAATGTACATATTTAGGTCGATTCGTAGAAATGATGGACGATACTCAAATGAGAATCGTTTCGAATCGAAAAGAAATCCGAATTTCGTAAGTAATCGTAAGAATGAAATCTATCCATATCGATCTGAGCCTTAAAGTTCGATTTTTATGAATGGACTGCACTCACCGATTTTAGAAGATCGAATTTTTGGATCGTTCTGGACTCGCCGATCTTTTTTGTGGATCGATCTTTTTATTTTCATTCTAATTATTCATATTCGAGAATTGCCCATCACTACACCATAGTCCTTATGCCTCTTATGTTTTCGAAAAAAAAAAGCTACCACACATTCTGGGTTTGATACGCATGAATCCAGGAAATGGGAGATTACACCTTAATAATTACGGCCACAAAGACATGATATGGTTTTATATTCATTGTATTGGATGTGTTTATTTTATTAAGCGTTTTTTTTTTTGTTTTTTTTTTTTAATTCTTTATAAATCGGAATAATAAACAATTTTTTACCCTTTGAGCTCATCCACGATAAATGCCAATTTTTTACTGTATCTCAAGAACATGTTGTGCTTCAACGCTACTGCTGATCCTGTGACCGTGCTGCACCATACGATCAGATTTTCTCTCGTCTCGAAGTCCTTCCCTCTCCATACGGCACCGAGGCCTAAGCTTATCACGTGGACGTAAACCATAAACGACATCGAGATGAGGTATTCAACTTTGATGAGTGCCTGACCAACTCGCCTGGGGAAAAATACTAAAATTAAATCACATAAAAATAATATTTAATTGTGAACAAACATTCAAACGTTTATTTGCAAAGAAGACACAATAGCAATCCCCCGAACGATATTCAAGGTATACAAAACTGTGGGAATATATTTAATGACCTTAAGAACCGTTACCTTAAAATCACTATGTAACCACTCACATTAAGTGAATTTCCTATTGCACCCGTAATGACCAAAGAAGCAGTACATTAAGTAAAGAAATGAAATATCTTAAAAAATAAGTAGTGATATATTTATTTTTATATTAAATTCCAAAGCGTAGTCGAAGACTTTATTTGATATCTATTAATATATATATATATATATATATATATATTAAAAATAAATGAATTGATTATTGATCATATGCATGGTAAAAAAAAAAAAAAAAAAAAAAAAAAAAAAAAATTTCCCGTAACAGGCCCCGAGGGGCAAATACTATAGAGGTATCTGATTCATGACTATACATGCACACTAGGGAGGTAGTTTGGTCAGTAATATGCTCCGGCCGCCTGATTTTCCCCTTGGCTGCTTCGACATTCATTAGCACCATGGTACCCATTATTAAATTAATTAAAGGCTGGGTTGGCCTAGGGACGGTCAGGGAGGCCGAATCCAACCCATGAATGAAGACACTAAAAGATAAAAATAGTGCTTGCTCAGGATTTGAACTCAGGTCCTCCAGCTTATTAGTCCAGTGCTCTACCACTGAGCTAACCTTGCCCCCCATATGCATGCTATTATAAGTATATTTTTTTGGTTGTTGATTATTCGAGGTATCATTTTACGACTTCATATACTATAGCATAACATTCAAACAAGTGTGTCTGTAAACACCGTAGCTAATTTAAATCTGTGAACCAAATCACTAATTTTCTAATACCAGCCATTAATAAAAAACATATTATTTATTTAAATTTTAACTCCCATTATAATTAAATAAGAATTTTATGACGGGTTCTATATAGTCAACCACCCTTTTTCTACCCAGGATAGACGTTATGCTATGTTCTTTTTTCCAAAGAAAAGCCCCTAGTGGGAATCGAACCCAGGACCCTTGGCACGGAGCGTCAAGTGCTCACGCCTAAACACTCACGGCCACCGGAAAAAAAATATAGACACAAAGGAGCTAAGCTATATAAGTTTATTTTTTATAGGTTATTTTTATAACGTTTTTCAGAAATAAACTACCTTACTCAGGAATGTGAATAGTTATGCTTCTCCCGCGTGCTGAGCAAATTATATATATTTTCTTAATCAAATGTAGCAACCTGTTTTGGGTTGTGCAAGTTCTGTAAACTAATTATGCTGTTTGGATACTAAAAATGGGGCGTTTTTTAAGGAATATTTAACTTGCTTTTTTTTTATCGCTCTGAAGGGTGTATTCAACCGCGGGAGGTCATGGGCACCCAACGAAAGGAAGGAGCCTTAACTTACTTTTAATATACAATGTAATACTTACTCAAATGATGTTATTGTCGTCTCATTCCCACTTTTCTGTAACTTCTTTTTCCATTGGGTTCACTACTTATTTCTTTGACAACATCCATATTCTTTTCCCTCCGAAAACCATTACTTGAACACTCTCCTCTAAACTCCAATTTGCATCCCTTCCACTCAATCTCTGTCCTTCATTCGTTCTCCTTCTGCTTAAGTAGGGTTACATTAACCCAGTTAATATCCTCAAGAGTTCGGATATTAAACTTAATGAATTGAACAAAATGAAGATTGCGTAACGTCCCATTGACGTTACAAGACATTTCGACAAAGAGCAAAAATGAAAAATGATACAATATATATATATATATATATATATATATATATATATATATATATATATATATGTATACTTAGTCAGGCCAGTATACACAATATATGTATATATATATATATATATATATATATATATATATATATATATATATATATTATAGTTTAAAAATTTCTTTAAGCAAGTATATAAGCGTTTTTCAAGTTTTCCTGGTTCTTAGAGTGAAGTTATTTTCATTTGATAACATTAAAGGATCACGAGGTGTAATTTGTTATATTATAAATTAAGTGAAAGAATACAGTCCCTTACACACAGACAGAAAAAGAATGATTAAACGTTCCCGTGAAATTCATAAAAAGAACAGAAATAATTTTTCGTGACAATCAAAGAAATTTACTAATTTTATGACTAACGAAGTAAGGAAGAAGTAGAAATAATTAATTTGATTTCGATGGTAAAAAATATTTAGTAACCGCAGCTATATATAATTATGAATTGCTTAATATTATTATACTTAAATACAAATCTTACCCCACTGTTCCATCATCAATATATATTCCCCAAATTTTGAATGCTGTCTTGAATTTTTGGAAATTGTCCATTTCTTTTATTGAGTGTGCTAGCACAGACAGTTCTGTTTAGACTGTTTCTTTTTTTTTTCTGAAGAGTGGACTTTTTATGTTTGAATAAATAATTTGATCAATTAAAGTAACACCGCTTAAATAAAATATCATATAAACGCGTGGCTAAGTGTTTGATATTTATCAATACTCTGTTATAATTGCTTTAGTTGCCAAATTGTTCCAATTAAATTCTAAAGTTCTATGACCTGTGTGACTTACATAAACTTATCTAATTGTTTCCTATGACTATTCAATGGATAAATTGTTGCAATTTTCTTAACTGTTTACTAATCTTCAAGTAAAAGAAAATAATCAATATTGTCTAAAATTGAATTCCTTCAATAGAAAAGCACTTTTAAATCGGAAAAATTATTTTAGTATGGCTTAATAATTAAGAATAGTTTCTTAATATTAACAGAAATGTGCAATTTATCTTAAATGTTGTTAATTATCGTAGGAGCAAATTATTTGCTTATTTTCTTTTTTGAGTTTTTGTTTTCTAGGCTTCTTTTCCTAGCGGTGATAATTTTACCAGGGTAATATTTCGCCCCCCCCCCCCCCGGCTTCATTAGGCTAGAACCAAATTCTTCTTGTAGGATGGAGTTTTGTAAAATGAGCAAATTTTTCAGCTAGGATACCAGTAGAACAAACATAAAATAATTTACTCTAAAATGTTTCTTAAATAAAAAAATGAATGTAAGCTCACAGGTTACTTTAAGTCTTATAATAGATCTAGTTTAAAGGCTAAATTCCTTCGGGCCTAAATTCGTTGAATTTTATAGACAAGGTTCACACGCTTAAGCACTTGGTTCAAACTGGTTTGCGCAGGCCAAAACGATAGGTTTTGACTTCGTATATCAATGGGGAAACGAATAAATAAGTCAATAAGTCCTTTGGCGGTTTTCTCGTTTTCGCTTCGTTTCGAGAAAAACACAAATCACAGATTTATCGCTTAAACGAGGCGTGAAAAGACACCTCAATCCAGAAGTTGTAGCTTATTAAATTATCTTTAAGATGAGACCAAGTTCAGCGTCTTAGCTTGAATATTTTACGAGATAATCGTGTTTGAATAACCCATCGGATGGGCATTTTGTTCCATAGAGAGTTAGGCATTTCTTGATCCGACGAACCGGGCGTGGAACGCAAAAACTGGAAAAAATAATAATTCGAATTCAGCGACCCTCAAATCCATGGAAGTTCTAGTTATTTCTTCTTTAACGTCTTCATTCGAAATTTGACCTTCAAATGCTCTTAAACCTGACGTGATGGAGTGAAGCGGACTCCGGATTCGTATTCAGCTTATCGAAATACATAATAATATATGTATTGCGTCTTTAGAAAATACCACTTTTTTTGTGTGTGTGCGCCTGTGTTATTGAAAAAAGGTACCTATTTAGCTTTGCGGTCCTTATATTCTTTGCTCTTGATTTTCCACAAAAATGGAAATGATTATTTTTCAATAAATTCAGAGGTAAATTCTTATTCATTCGACATTCTGAATAAACACTGAACAAATTGCGCAAGAAACCGAATAAAAAATGTTAAATTTATTTATTTTATAGTAACTCTTCTTGTTTTTAGCGATAAGTTAACTGACTCAGAGGCTTGAGCATCGTTCAGACGCTGAAGCCAATTTACCAACGTCAAGCCTATTTTCAGGCAATAAACATTTTACATAAGCCAGACTTTTTGGTTTAGGCAAGCCAAAACCTATTGTTCATAGGAACAATTTACTTGTCCAAACCGACTTGGGAAAGTCAATTTGCATATACAAAAGTATCGGATTCTTTGAGTGAAAACTTGAAATAAAATGGTATTTATTTATTATTATTTTTCAAATAATATGTTTGATGTTTAAAACATTTTAGTTTGCCCAGTACGTATATACCTGTTTATTTCCTTTTAATATATGCTTATACACATTTAGGGGGGAGCAAGGTTAGCTCAATGGTAGAGCACTCGACTAATGAACTGGAGGACCAGGTTCAAAACCCGAGCGCGCACTAAAGATTTTTTCTTCTAGTGTTGCCGTTCGAGGGTTGGATTTGGGGTCCCAGCTCGTCCCTAGGCTCACCCAGCCTTTAATTAATAATGGGTACCTTGGGTGCTAATGACTCTAGCAGTCGAAGCAGCCAAGGGGAAAATCAGGCGGCTGGAGCATAGTATTGACCACACTATCTCCCTAGTGTGCCGTATGGTCAAGAATCAGATACCTCTACAGTATCTGCCCCTCTGGGCTCTTGTGGCCTGTTACGGGACTGATTTTTTTTTTTTTTTTTATACACATTTAGGTTCTATCGTATGATTTGTTTTAAAAGTTTGCCCTCCGGATTGCCCATTAAAATAATTTAGAAAAAACTTATAAGGACATTAAAAATTGATTAGATATTTTAATGATGTTAACTTAAAATTTTATGAAACAAATAATTTTAAAGGGAGTAAGCTAACTGAGAGGGGGAAGGGGGAGCTTTGATTAATTAATAAACAAGGGGATTATTTTGTTTAGGACTTAGTCATTCTAAAAAAGGAATTAGTCTAAGAGGGACTTAAATTTAAGAGGGGTAAGGAGGGTCGAATTAGTGCTTTGTACCCTCCTGCATTTCCTCTTCCCGGGCAAAATAAAGAGACTTTTACCCAGCCATTGCTCGAGTAGATTTTATTCCAACTTATTCATTTCTTCAGCTCTGTGTGTGTATATATATATATATATATATATATATATATATATATATATATATATATATATATAATCACATCTTGAAAATCGTACATCATCACTTGTACATTTGCCGATGACACTGCCTTCCTTATATCATCTCCCGACCTGAATTATATATGTATATATTTCTCTTTTCTTGATAATTTACAATCTGTAAAAATATGTACAGATGTAGTGTGTGAATTATCCGGAATAACATTAGAAGAGAGGGATATGTCGAGAGGATTGGGGAGGGCTGGGAGCCCTGTCTTGGGTATCCATTCATTCTCTTTTTGGTAAGGCTTATTAACGTATTTTGTTATTATACATATTTTTATTTTTAGAATTTTGTTATTTTAGTATTTTTACTTGATTTAAATAATGTTTCACTCCTTTAAGCAACTTCTTGTTGCCCCACAGTCTTGTGGTGTTTCAACTTTGTATACATATAGTCGAATATATATATATATATATATATATATATATATATATATATATATATATATAAACCAAATAAAATTGTTTAGCGTGTTTTCTTTTCCAGATAAGGCTTATAGACTGCGAAATACATCACTATATGAATTGTGTTTTTCAGTGGAACTTGTGTGTATAGTTAGAAGTGAAAAATGTTCTTGTTTGTTTTCAGGACGGCTCGATTGAGTTCGAGGAGTTCATCAGAGCACTCTCGGTGACGTCAAGAGGGAACTTGGACGAAAAACTTCACTGTAAGTTGTTCTCTCTCTCTCTCTCAACCCATTGTCATATATCTCCGCATTTTACACAACTCTCAAATGGTTCGCTTGACAAATATAAGAAAAATATCATGAAATCAAAGAATTTATATTTTATTACATTTTTAATTCAGTCATAAAGTAACAAGGTAATATAGGTTAATGTCATAATATTCAATAATTTAATTCATGAATGTTTTCTCGACAAATTGCTTACAACATTAGTATTCCAAAAAACGCTGGGCGTGCTCGATCTCATTTTGGTAGAATATGTTTGTTCTGCTGGACTTACATAAACTAACCATATGCGGCGCTAATGACCTAGATGTAGATGCGCCGTAAAAAAAAAAAAACTAACCATATCCCTCTGAAGTTAATTTAAATAAAACATCTCATTTATAATATGAGTTTTTTTTTTTGTTTTTAAATATTTATTACAACCAATTTATGCTACTTCGGCGGGGTACAGGGCAGATCGCTGTACAGGTTACACCAACTATTATTGATATAACCACCATGCACCTGATGATCATATATGTGTCAAAAAGCCTTGCAAGGGAAATAATGAGCCTTTCAGTGGACAGCATGTCTAACTGACATTTTTAAGAAAATTATTAGTCAATATTGATTTTATGTCCATTCAGCATTGAATAAACGTTACAGAGCATAATTGATATTTTAGTAAACAGTTGGATATTATTATTTCTACCAGAGTTTTGAATAAAAAAAAATGAAAGTATTTTCTTAAGAGAAATATTAAAAGTGTTTTTCTAAAAAAATATTGTAATTAAAGTTAATCATGCTGACAACTGAAAGTTTGAAATATGAATTATTTCAATATTTATTCATTGTATTCATTGGTAACAATGAATTTCATCCGTCCATTTTCCTGTACTCTATTCCTAGTGGACCAGTTATATACATACTCATCGTACGTCTTGCAATAGCTCTGAGAGTTTTGTGTTGCACTGCAAGAAAACAAAAATGTCGGCCGCTTGGGACAGATTAATATTTGAGCATGGAATGTTGTTTTTTGGTAATGAAATTAAATATACTGACACTAGTAGTTTCACTCTTAAACCAATATCTAAAACAAGTAAAAAAAAACAAATAAAAAAACAAAAAAAAACAGGAATACTGTGAACATAAAAATGTATATAAAGATGATAAAGCATTAAAATTAAATTAAAAGGAGGAAAATTAAAAGGACTTGGTTCATCTACTTTCAATAGAATAATATTAAGTCCTTACGTCCACAATGGAGGAAACAATCATTACATACGTATGTAACTAAACAACTGAATGACATTTTTTGACCGCATTCTACGGATTTTTGCATACTGAAACCGAAAATAATACTCAAAATATTCCATCCCATCTAGAATTTCAGTCAAACTGATTTTTTGAATACATTTCGATTGTGTTGCGATTCACCCTTAAACCTAAATTTGGTAGTTGATGCCAGATTGTCAATCTTATGAATTGCATAGTTTTTTTTGTCACTTTTATATGTAGTCAACACCCCCCGAAAATATACGAAATAGGGGTAGGGGAGATAGGATTGAAAAACGAGAGGTGTAAGGATGCCTAAAATCATGTCACAGCAAGTCGTCAATTTCACTTTATTTTGGACATGATAAAAATGATGTTCTTTATATGCCCATCCCTCATATTTTGTAAAAAAGAAACTGTATGCGTCGTTTTTGGATTCAGAGAACCAAAAAACATTAATTTCATCGAAAAGAATTTATGCAGCTGATCTAACACTTTTTTGCGGATCTGTTTAATAAAATCATATTCCTAAATACCACAGGTTTTATGTATCCTCCTATAAATGAGTTCAATAGCTGATCGCAATAAATTTAATAAGTATACTACTTATTTCTAAGCAACCAAGTTCATTCATTACGAATGCCGAATTCTTACACTATTTCCTCGAGTTAGAATTCTACTACAGTAGACTTTATGAATGATTTCCCGCGATTTTTGTTTAATATCTTCACTACATAAACCTTCCTAGGAAGCATTCTTTACGACTATGCTAAAATATTTCATCTTTTCTCCTTCTTTGTTCTTCATTTTTAAGCAAACTCCTAGCACTTTTATTCCTTCTTTTCAAATTCTCTTCATTCCTGGAAATATTTTTTTATCGCTCTAAACTCGCGGAGAACCATCACTTGTTTAATATTTTAAATGAGGTCTTACCCCGGCTTACCCAGGTTTGTAAGGTATACTACTTAATTCAATTATTATTTCTGCGCAGTGCCGCGTTATATTTCCTGCAACATGTAATGCGATGGAAATACAGCAAACGAAGCTCATGCATAGGGAAATGTAAATAAAAAAAATATTTAAAACAATCTGCAGAAAATATTTAAACAAGTTATATATATATATATATATATATATATATATATATATATATATATATATATATATATAAATTATTAAGTAAACACCTGAATATACAATAAGTTGAATAAATACAGGACTTATTGAATACATAATACGTTGAAAGTATAGAATAACCTACTGAATAAATAATAAGTTGAAGATGCAGAGAACAAATTGGATATACAATATATTGGATGTATAGAGTAAACAGCTGAATAAACAATAAGTTGAATAATTAGAAGACGTAGTGAATACTTGATATGTTGAAAGTATAGAGTAACCTACTGAATAAAGAATAAGTTGAATAATTAGAAGACGTAGTGAATACTTGATATGTTGAAAGTATAGAGTAACCTACTGAATAAAGAATAAGTTGAAGAAGCAGAGATAAAATTGAATAGATAATATGTAAAGTAACAAATTGATTAAGCAATAAGTTAAATAAATAGCGAACGTACTGAATAAATCATGTTACACGTTTAGTGTAAACTACTTAATAAACAATTAGTTTATAATACACACTGAGTAAAGTCTTACATAAATGATATATTGAATATTTAAAACATAATATGTTTGAAAATAATAAAATACATGTAAAAGATACAGAAAACCAGAAGTTGTAGATATAGACTCACCTATGGAATAAGTAATATGCACTCAGAAATTATTGAATAAACAATCTGCTAAGGATGTAAAGCAACGCATTGAATAATATATTGAATATGTACAAGAGCGTTCTGAATACACAATGTAATTGAATACGCCCTGTAGCCCACTGAAAAAAAAAAACAATATGTTTTCGAAGTGTTCCACTGAATAAAGAATATATTGACTGTCGAAAAGGTTGCTTATTAATAACCTACTTATAATTAGTTTTGAAATATTCATTGAATTTGGAAAATTATTCGAAATTTCGAATTAATTAATCAACAATTAATGAAAATAAAATTTCAGTTCATTATTTCTAGCACTGGAACTAAACATTCTTTTTTCATTTATTGTTTTTCTATTTTCTCCCTGTGTGTATTAGGTTAATGTCATGAATGATAATTTGAATCCATAAGAATTGAAAGAGAACTAACGAAGTTTACAGATGGAATCACAGATATAATGGTTGCTTTGAGGAACGTACAATGAGCATTCTCTTTGTGTTTCAGGGGCCTTCAGGCTGTATGACGTGGATAATGATGGCTTCATCACGAGGGATGAAATGTACAACATTGTTGACGCAATATACCAGATGGTGGTAAGTATTAATGTTATATTTTATACAATATTGTTAAAAAGTATTGACTTCGTTTTTTTAGCGCAATCTGGAAGTGCCGACTAAAATATTTCATGTTTAAGAATACATAGATCACGAAAATAATGGGTTTAAACTTTTTCGACTAAAAATGAAATAATTAAAAAAAAAGGGGGTAATACTGAAGGAGAGTGTCCTCAGCTCCGATTTTCTTCAAAGTTTACACTGTAACGTATTTTGATGCACTAAACACGAATCCGTTGAAAAAAAAAGTTGCTCGCAACTAGGAAAGAAGTTATTAAGCACTAAAGTTCACTGTTATGGAGGTTATAAAAGACGGGGTGAACAGCTTATATGTAAACACGCGCATGCGCAATAGTCCTTAATGACGAAGTGTAATTGAAATTTAGACTCACCTGTGGTAGCTGACTTGGTCGTAAACTGTCGCTTTTGGGTATACGTGCTATGCGTTTCCGCTCGCTCGCTCGCTCAAGAAGATATCAAAACCCCTAGTCAATCCAACTCACAGAAATTAAAAGAATTCTATACAATAACAAGCTAATTACAGCTTAGAGGGAATTAGAGAAGCTTAGAAGGAACAAATCATAAAGGCATTAGCTAATTATTAAGGGATTTCTGTTATATCATACTTTTCAGGAGCGAAACAAAAAATTTGAAGAATGTTTCATTATTTAAAAAAATGTTTCTGAATAAATAAGTGTTGGTAAATTTTAATAATTGATAGTTAATTTCAATTACACTTCTTCGTTAAGGACTATTGCGCATGCGTGAGTTTACTATTACGTTGTTTATGCGATCTTTTGTAACCGTCATAACAGTGAACTTTTTTTTTAAAATAACTTCTTTCCTAGTTTCGAGCAACTTTTTTTTTCAACGGATTCGTGTTTAGTGCATCAAAATACGTTATAGTGCAAACTTTGAAGAAAATCGGAGCTGAGGACACTCTCCTTCAGTTTTACCAAAAAAAGGTTATGTACCGCCAAAGCCAGTACAGTTAGTGTTGTAAAAACCGAGCCCTGACTAGAGGCTTCAGGCCTGAACCTTGAACCTAGCCTCCACAGCCCGAGCTCTGAGGGCTCCATGAAGGCTCGGGAGTGAGGCTTCATCCTAACCTTATCAAGCCCTGAAGGTTCGGCAAGGTTCTCCCTCGAGCCTTGAGGGCTCGGCCTTGGGGCCCTGGGAAGGTAGAGCTTCGGCAAGCACGGTTATAGTCAAACCCTTTCTAGTGCTTTACTAGATTATCTATGTACAATAATTACTTACTCTATAATCATTACATTTTATTTATTTAGATTTTTTTGTGACATTTCTCACTATTTATTTCAGAAAAATAAACATAAATTTTTAGTGGCATCTTTATTTACAGAGGGAGGTAATTTAGCTGTTATCTCGGATAATTCTTATTTTGCTTCAGTTGTAGTTTATTAAAATTCGACCAAGTTCAGTTTATTAAATTAATGATTAAGCTAAATAAAGTGACTCATTCAGTTGATTTCTTAAATTCTATATTCTTATGGATTCAAATCTTCATGAAAAATTTTATGGGCTTGTATTATTTAGAGGAGATATGAAACATTTTGGTTTTAATGTTGTTGGTGTGTGTGGATTAGATACTACTGGATTTTTCAGAGACAATTTATGTATGTATTATGATGACTTTTTATTTTAACGTAATACTATTTTTTCACACTACGTACAACCGGTAATATTTTAAAAGTTGAGAATGGCAATTGTGAACAAGTACGACAGTGTTGCCATCACCGTCTCACAGAAGAGTTTATTTTTTAGGAAAAGTTACTATTTTTACCCCATTAGTGATCCATATAATTAGTTTATCAATGAAATGGTAAATTTAATTGCCAGCGAATAATTTCAATGTGGCGGAAAGAATTTAGGACGAATCTACTAAAGTATATTTCATGAAACAGCTGTTTGCCCGCCATCCGCCATTTTGGAAATGCCTTCAAAGCATGCGCCTTCTCCCGAGCCGAGCCTTCAAGGCTCGCGCCTTCTACCAAGCCGAGCCTTCAAGGCTCGCGCCTTCTATCGAGCCCTGTCCAAGCTCTGGAAGCTCGAGCTTTAAGGAGCAGCGCCTTCTAGCCTTAAAGGCGCGCTCTTTTACAACACTAAGTACAGTCATACTGAGCAGATTGCCGCAAAATGGGGTCACATTAGTACGGTGTGCTGAAATTGATACAACCCTATACTGCTAGCATATTTTCATTTCACTGATATCAAAGGGTCGAAATTTTCCCAGAGTGCGAACAGACGAATATATACCTATATATTTGCCCATATATAAGCAGTATAGGTTTGTACCAATTTCACCACACTGTACTAATATATACCTACATATTAGTCTGTTCGCTCTCAGACAAACATATAAGCAGTATAGGTTTGTACCAATTTCACCACACTGTACTAATATATACCTACATATTAGTCTGTTCGCTCTCAGACAAACATATAAGCAGTATAGGTTTGTACCAATTTCACCACACTGTACTAATATATACCTACATATTAGTCTGTTCGCTCTCAGACAAACATATAAGCAGTATAGGTTTGTACCAATTTCACCACACTGTACTAATATGACCCCATTGTACGATACGCATTGTACACACATTCCTGATTCACTCGTAGTCAATGAATAGAAAAGACAACCCTATTTGCAAATATTCTAACAAGACACTTAATGTAAAACATTTACAGAATGTAGACAGATCAATCAACTTCGCATAAACTAAGCCAATCAAGAAGTGCTAACAGAGCACAGCCCACATATAAAAGTCCGTCACGCAGGAGCTGCATAACTAAGCACTTTCCTCAGAATTTGGGTAGTGTAGACTGATTTCCAGAACAATTTGCTTAAAATATCCTACATAAATAAAATAAAAACATGAATAGTTCTCTTTTAATTTTGTAATGAGTAACTGATAAATTATTAATTTTCTTCCAGAGTTATGTTTACACATGGTACCTTCTACACTACGTAATAAATACAAAAAAAACGTATTTTGATCTAACGCAGGAACCGGATACAGTCCATCTAGTGGTAGAAAGCGCTCCTTGCGGCGCCTTTGTGAACCTATGTCTGGCTGGCTTTTCTATTGAAATATATTACAAAGTAAACCCCCCTTTCCGATTGACCGATTCAGCTCATTTTTACAACACTTCTTTCTCATGAGTTACCCACGACGTATACCGCGTTTCGTTACAATACAGCAGAAATTACGACCAGTATGAGTATATTAGTAATTTGGGTCCGGAGTAAACCCCCCCGAGTTTCGTCGAAATATACAAAAAATCACGGTTGGTAGTGGCGAATTGGTATTGTGGGTCTGGAGTAAACCCCCCCTCCTAATGAACCGATTTAGTTTATTTTTACAACACATATTTACCTGTAGATTACCACTATGAATACCGAGTTTCGTCGAAATATACCTAAAATCACGGCTGGTAGTGGCGAATTGGTATTGTCGGTCCGGAGTAAACCCCCCCCCCTCCTTATGAACCGATTTAGTTCATTTTTATATCTCACTTTTCTCTCTATATTACCACTACGAATACCAAGTTTCGTTGAAATATAACAAATATTACGGCTGAAATGGTCAAATTAGTGTTTTGGGTTCGGGGTAAACCCCCCTTCCGGTGGACCGATTTTGGTGGTTAACGAACTCGTTCAATCGTTTGCTAATTGAATGCTATATACGAAGTTTCGTGACGAAAAAACAAAAACTCTGGCCGCTATCGTGTTAACAGACACACACATATATATATATATATATATATATATATATATATATATATATATATATAAATTTTAACGGGGGTCATTTTCGGTGTCTACTAGGTAGGATCGATAAAGATTTGATGAAATTTTTCGAAAATTCCGTCATAAGTCCAACCTCAATAGCTACTTTCCTTCGGAGGAAAGTGCTAAAAGAAAAGTACCACAACATTTCAAAACATAAACATCTATCATAAAATGAATAGTAAAATAAATATATAATATAAACTTCACACTATAATCAGTCTAAACGTATTTTTGATCTGGGTTCTTGCGCTAAATATTTTTCTATTTACATGTTTCTTCCGCCACGATTAAAACATAATTATCCCTGGAATCACAACATGATAAAGCTGTTACAAATCTCACAACATGAGGTCATATAAGACCCCATCTAGTCTTTCGTAATTCTTTTACAAATTTGGTGTTACGTTTCTGAAGTGGTATTTTAAGATGACTACGATGTATAATATAACAATTTATAACCAAATAATCTTATTTAATTTAAAAAAGGGGGAGTGGGAAATCAAACATCAAAATACCACAAATTTAGACATAAGTTTGTTTGAATATTTGTCCTCTGAGTGTCAACATTAAATATAACGTATTCTCCTATAATATTTTGTGTTTATTACTGCTAGAATGAAAAAATACTATGATATGTAACATTGGTTTAAAATGGGAAAAAATATAGTTACTTGAATGTATGCACATTATAATGATCAAAAAAATCAAAATATTGTTATTCATTTATACACTTTTTAGATATACTTTGCCTGTGTTCAGCACACAGACTCTTACTACACTTTGCACAATGTGTTACAGCTTTCCTGTCTTTATTATGATAAAAAAAAGTCCGTCTCGCAGGAACTGCATCATCTTAGCGCGGTTCCGTTCTTATCCAAATTGCGATTAGTAAAGGAATAGTAGCAGCTATCGGTAGGTTTCGATCTTTCGTTAAAAATATAAAATAAAATCTCAAAAAGAAGGAAGCTTAAAGCGCCACATATGGAAACTGGCAGTTTTCTAAGCGGATGGGACTCTCCCGTCATCGCGACGCTCACTCTAGGAAAACTCTATTACCAATATGATTCTTATTTTCTCAGCTTTAATGAAATACTCATTCCACCGTTAAATAAACTTAAAAAACAAAAGTGAGGTAAACAGTGACAAAAACCCGTTTAAAATAACAAAACTAAAACTTTCGTAGTTTTAAGCACTTACTTCTCCGACTGATATTGCCCCATCGAAATTTGCTTCAGAATCTTTTTTGTAGAGAATTTAGTAAGCTTTTGAATGGTTATATTGTACTTCCCACTGTTTTGAAGATATTAAGGGGGAAAAGCAGGTTCTCCCGTGGTCTAATGGCTAGCGCCTTGGATTCATAAGCGAGAGATGGTGGGTTCGATTCCCAACCTCCGGCAGGAATTTTATCATCCCATGGTTCGCTGGTAAAATTCCTCGCTGCACCCTGGATGTCGGCGCTAATGACCTAGATGTAGATGCGCCGTAAAAAAAAAAAAATAAATAAAAAAATTAAGGGGGAAAAAATGGTGCTAATACCTACCGATAGCTGCTATATTCCTTCACTAATCACACTCGAGATAAGAACGGAACCGCGCTAAGATGATGCAGTTCCTGCGGGTTGGACTTTTTTTTCAGACAAACTAATGTATTATGTTTATATTATAATATAAATACTATATTTGTAAGAAGAGCAAGTCACTTTAATTGCGGTGTAAAATATTGTCGCTAGCTAAATCTAAGTATTATATAAGCTCATAAGGAAAAAATGGTGCTAATGGCTCAGATTTCGATGCACCATAAAAGAAATTAAAAAAAAATAATAAGGACAATATACGAAGATTCCGAACCATTTCATGTCTGTTAATAAAATATTTTATTCTAATCCCAATAACGCTACACTTATACACAAATAATTTTTTTTTTTGGTATCTATTTAATACGAATAAAATAAGGTTATAATGAGCGATCCGCTGTGGCATACACCAAGTACTACCACCGTGTGGAGTGCAACTAGTATAGACTGGTACGTCAGTACCACTGTGGTATGTAAATAGCGGCTGTTCTGATACTCGCAAAAATTAGAAATCCTACATTCCTAAAGTTGTTTGGAGGCTTATCTTTATGACTCTAGAAAGGGACTTACAGATGACGAGGGTACACTGGGAGCTAGCTACCTGGGGACAGGGAAAATGCCCCCCACCCTAAGCCTCTTAGCTCCTCACCTTCGAATTCCTATGATTTTGTTCAATGAATTTAAACAAAAAAATTAATAAATAGATAAAAACTGCTGAAAATAGGGAATACCAAAAACAATTCTAAAGAACGAAATCAACACCAGTACAGTAATCTAGATATTCATAGGGCATCTTCGAATTCCAAGATGCCGTTGAAACAAAATATTGTTTCTATTTATACGTATCCTGTTTTATTGACTAATACATTTGACTACTATAAGCAATCACAAAAATAACGAGCAGTGAAAAACACTGTAGGAAACACACAAAAAGATTCGTTCAAATAAACGAAATTACCTATGTTTTAAGCACTTATTTCTCCAGATATTACCATCTCATCGCAAATGTCACATTTTTTGTAGAGAATTTAGTAACCTTTCGAATGGTAATCTTTTGCTTGCCAAGATTCCGAACCGTTTACGTGATATTAATGAAAAAATACGAAGTTCCCAAAACTTTTCATGACTAAAAATGAAATATTTTATTATAATCCTTCCTTTACGTAACCAAATTTTCAACATATTAGTTTTGATAAAATTCAAACATGCAGAAAATGTTTCAACTGAATCCCATGATTCTAAGTACCAAAATCAAAGACAAAAGAACAGTTCGAATAAGCGAAATCAATTACTTTAAAGTTTTAAGCACTTATTTCTCCGATTGACATCGCCTAATCAAAACATTCATCAGAATCTTTTTTGTAGAGCACTTAGTAAGCTTTCTAATGGTATTCTTCAGTTTACCAAGGTTTTCAACCTTTTTCGAGATATTAGGGAAAGTATACAAAGTTACCAAAACGTTTTATGTCTGTTAATAAAATATTTTATTCTAACCCTTCCTTAACTCCAAACGTAACCAAAAGTTTAACATGTTAGTTTTGATGAAATTCAAACATGCAAAAAATGTTTCAACTGAATCCCATGATTTTATGTACCAAAACCAAAAACGTTATTCAGCAACTATGTTCCCAATTTTCTCGAAAACGGTTAAAGCTATCGCCTTGAAAAAAGTTTCATTCGTTTTTCTGGCCCAAGAAGCCTATAAAACGAGTACTTACAAGCTTATGAACTCGAAAACGTAAGCGTTACGATTTTTTTTTGCGCGAATTTCGCCCTAAACGCCATCTTCCAGTGGGCGGATTCTGCTGGTTAACGAACTTGACCTTTCAAATTGGACGACGGATTTTTGTACCGAATTTCATCACAATCGGACCATTAGGGAAGCCAGAAATGAGCGAACAGACAAATATATATATATATATATATATATATATATATATATATATATATATATATATACAAATTTGAACCACCGTTATTTTCGGTCTCTAGGGGTTCTGAAACGCGAAATTTTCTAGTCGGCACTTCCGGATTGTTTCATTGTATCAACCCTATAAGCGGGGTTCCTCCCTATGGGGGAGGGAGGAACCGCGATAAAAATCACATGGTATATATGGCCATCCTCTTTTTCACTCGGATCACATATTTCACCAATTTCACTGTCTTCACAATCCAAAACATCTCCAAACTCTCGGTTTTTCTCTTCTACAGTTTGTCAAAGTAACTCATCGTGAATTTCATCTTCAGTGAAAAATAATTTATCGTTAGACATAGTACATTCGATAAATAAAAATATTACATAAACCACAACATGGGGTCGCCCGTGACCCAAAGGCTTTATTTTATATTCGTTCACAGGGATAAGAATGAGAAAAGCCCGACTCTCTATTATGATCACCTTGTCAGGACAGGAAGGTACAGTATTGGACGTGTTTAACAGCTCGAATGTGAAGGAAATAACAAATATTTTCAGAACTCAGGGGTCACGGGTGACCCCACGTTGTGATTCCAGGGTTATTAATACACTTTTTATTTTTATTTATTTCATTTATTCATTTTAAGGGATAGTTCTTTTCCTGTTTTCCCAATATGTAATTATTACGTATGTCATATTTATGATCATTACCAAAGTTTCTATAAAAGTTATTCCATATATGAGGGTTTCTCGTCAACTGCCTATTCTTATTTTATTTTTTCAGAAGGTTTTTATTTTATTTTTTAAATTTTATTACTATCATGTGAACTGTCTGAACATCTTTTGAATTTCAAGTAAGTTTATTACCTATTTAATAATTTTATCTGGAGATAACGGATGCTCATAAGCAAATAAAAATTTCTGATAATGTACTCCTGGTTGAAATTCTTCTGAGATTTTATCGACAGCGGAATCGCCAGAATCAAGAGTTGGCATTTTGAAAGCATTCTCTGAACAAATAATACAAATTAGCTATCATCCAGAGAAAATTAGAAGGGATGACTAACTTGGAAAACGTCCAGACTTGAGGAAAGTTCCCCAGATCTAATAAAGTTCTGAGAGCGACGATCGACGAAGAGTTGCTAATTAAGCGTTCGTCCGAATTATTCCCAGAATGATAATTAGTATTTCCCAGAAGCCAATGTAAACACTCATTTTCTCATTAACTCTTCTAACTCCCCTCGCCCTAAAATTTTGCTCTAATTGAAAGTAATATACATAAATATTTCAGAAATTACAATCACCTTGCAAATCTCTTTGATGGCTGACGTGGATTTACGGATTTAATTAAATATAATATCACCGATTCAATTAAACATTAAAAATAATTTAAAAGTTGAACACAAGAACTTCTTAAAATACGTGACTCGCAGGCAAATTCGGCAGTAGGGTTCTTGTTTAAACTTGAACCTTAATTAAATTAACATTGTGATATTCGATAATTTTCTTATTTCATTTGTTGCTAACAGATTAATTCTTTATTTCAAAATAAGGTTTGTTGTCCAAATGTATCGTGGTGCTAAACACAGCATACTTATCACTCTTTCGTAAATTCATTTGAGTTGACCAAAAAGGTCTTCATATTAAATATTTTAAGTGTTTCGCTTCCAAAGCGATTACACTCCCTGAGTTAACGTACCTGCATAATACAATGAACCACCAGTGTCATGTGGTTTGACGAATGTTAAATCCAGAATTGTTGATTTGAAACTAAGTCAGCTGAATCATGAAATAACATTTCATGAATTATGAAAGCAATTTAATCTCCAAGAGGTGCCGATAACCCAAATAAATCCCGCCGGATATACCCTCGAAAGGTTTGGATTTCCTGGGAACGTTCGTGGGATTAGGCTGTATGGAATCGGGAGACCATGATAATTCCAGGCGGGATCAAATGGTTTACAGTCTTAACTCTAGATTCGATTTACCGCAATTTCCAGAGATTTTTTTTTTTGTTTTACAACCGATTCATTTATTACACAGATGCCCTCGTCAATATTTATACTATTTACACAACCAAGTATTTGCATGGTAGTATTATGGATGGTGTTAGGTCCAGTTGTCCTATACAGCCCAGCTACCATATAAAAAGTGCCAGATATTTAGGGGACAGTGGGGCTAGCTGTCACAGGAAATGATTGCACTTACGTGAGCCTTGAGTTTTAAGCTAACACGTCAGCAAAAATAAAATAAATTTACTTATAAAATAATTAATTTCGTTTAGAGCTTTCTGCTCAAATTCAGGAACATAAATATGCGTTGGGTCCACCCGACAAACCTATGTAATGTACTGTATAACATACAGTCTTGTCTTTCGTACATGGCCACCGCACATGCACGAACGCCAGCGGATCCTTTTTTGTGACGTTTTTTTGTAATGTTTTTTTTCAGTTTGGTCATCGCTAAAGCATATTTACACTAATATGAGGTATTTTTATACATACCGGCCGACCGAACCCCGACAAACAAAATCTACCTTAGCAATCGCAACATTGTGTTGTTATTTCTCCCTTGTTATGAAGGAAATTAAAATATTTGTTAATAAAGGATACAACTCGTATTTGTAAGTATCTGTAAAGTGTCGGGATTAAAAATCGAATCGGTCGGGAACAAGGATAAATTCATCATGAGAACAACAAGGCTATAGAAAGGGAGAGGAAAACAGATTCTGGCTCTATTTACGGTGTCGGGGATACGTGAAATGATTGATGTACTTTTCATCTGGAAAACATTGACAAATGGTCTTATCCCATTTCTCGGCTACCGGGACTCCGCCTGAGCATGGCGGGGGCTTTTACATTTATGAAGATATAATAGATATTTTTTCAGATTTATGATGGATTTATTCCGGTTTTCGTAGACATCATGGGGAGTATAAGAATCATAATAATTCTTATGTTTTGTTTTAAATGATTCTTATATATCGTGAAATTCTCCAAAACAACTAAAAACACCCTCCTCAGAGCTCAATTATTAAAAGTGTTTTGCAACAAAACAAAAAGAAAGTCATTAGAAATATTATAGTCTTCTGGTATTGACCGTGTCACAAACATTCTTGCCGACGTTTCGCTAGTCATACTGCCAGCTTCCTCAGGGCTTAGTCTGAGAATGAGGATGTTCTTCTAGTTGTCCTGTATAAATACTTTTCTTTGTATTCATCCGCGGGCGTAATCTGCTCTTCCAAGTCCCTGATTGGTTGGTCCCAGTCTTGCTTGATTCTGGTTGGTGGGTTCCATCTGGATCATTGATTGGCTGAATTTCGTGCATTCATCCGCGAGCGTAATCTGAGGAAGCTGGCAGTATGACTAGCAAAACGTCGACAAAGAAATTTGTGACACGGTCAATACCAGAAGAATATAATATTTGTAATGACTCGGACCGTGAAAGCCTACGAGTTAAAAAGAAAGTCACTTATTAATGCTATAACGGAAGGGCTTGGTGCCAAAGGTGACCAACCCACGATTAGAAATAACGTAAAAATTGGAGTTACAGGTAAGAAGAATCTGAAAAAAGTTAGCGTTGCTGACAGAAATCTTTTTCATTGGAACAATTGAAACCATTTCTGTCACCAACACTATTTTTTTTTTTTCAGATTCTTCCTAACCTTAACTCCGATTTTCTTAGTTATTTCTAACTTTGGTTTAGTCACCTTTCACACTGTGGCCTTCCATTCAAAGTTGAAACTTGAAATTTTAATTTGAAATGTCGCCGCCACTCTTGAGTTGCTCTCTCGATCACTTCACCTTGGCTTACTAGTGGCATGTTATTGTTTGTGATTTTATTGTGTTTTTAATTTAAATGCATTGATCCCGTAATGATAATATTTGATATATGATACATGGTTACCCTATAAAAGTTATAATGCAAAAGGATAAAACACTTGAAATAATAATTTCACGAAAAACAATTTAGCGTGATGATTTGGTACACGTGCCAAAAAAAGGCTGGGTAACGCTACCTTATAGAGTAACGAATTAAGTGTGCAATTGGCGACAAAAATAAAAAAGTCCGACTCGCAGGAACTGCGTCATCTTAGCGCGGTTCCAGTTTTTTTTTTTTTTTTTTTTTTTTTTTTTTTTTTTTTTTTTTTTTTTTTTTTTTTTTTTTTTTTTTTTTTTTTTTTTTTTTACGGCACATCTACATCTAGGTCATTAGCGCCGACATCCAGGGTGTAGCGAGGAATTTCACCAGCGAGCAGTGGGATGATAAAATTCCTGCCGGAGGTTGGGAATCGAACCCACCATCTCCCGCTTATGAATCCAAGGCGCTAGCCCTTCATATCCCTATTCTCATTTGAAAAGCATAGAATAGAAACAGATAATATTTTCCTCGGCCTTTGTTGAAAGGGTTTTATGGCTATGGTATACCTGGGGTCAGGTCCGCAAGACCCTAGAATCTACCGATACTTCATTTCATACGTTTCAATGAATTGGAAAATATCAAATATTTTCACACATTCCTGTGTTCTTTTACTATAGTAATAATTCTACAGATAAAATCAATTAAAAAATAAAATAAAAAAACCAACAGCATAAAGGCAATTGAAAATATTCAAAAGACGTCATCGAATCTTTTTCTCTTGGCAAGCTATATTTCTAACAATGAATTGTTTTTCTTATTTTGCTTAATCTGTTTTATTGTAAAATACATTATCCAACTATAAGCAATTAAAAAATAACAAGGAATAAAAACAGACAAAAAGAACAGTTCGAATAAGCAAAATCAATTACTTTAATGTTTTAAGCACTTATTTCTCCGATTTACATCGCCTAATCAAAACTTTCATCAGAACCTTTTTTGTAGAGCATTTAGTAAGCTTTCTAATGGTATTCTTCCGTTTACCAAGATTCTCAACCTTTTTCGAGATATTAAGGAAAATATACAAAGTTACCAAAACTTTTTAAGTCTGTTAATAAAATATTTTATTCTAACCCTTCCTTAACTCCAAACGTAACCAAAATTTCAACATATTAGTTTTGATGAAAGTAGAACATGCAGAAAATGTTTCAACTGAATCCCATGATTCTAAGTACCCAAACCAAAAACGGTATTCAAAAAATATTTTTCCAATTTTCTCGAGAACGGTTAAAGCTATCGCCTTGAAAATGGTTTCATTCGTTTTCCTAGCCCAGGAATCATACAAAACGAGTACTTAGAAGCTTATGAACTCAAAAACGTAAGCGTTACGATTTTTTTTGCACGAATTTCGCCCCAAACGCCATCTTCCAGTAGGCGGATTTTGCTGGTTAACGAACTTGACCTTTCAAATTGGACGAAGGATTTTTGTACCAAATTTCATCAAAATCGGACCATTCGTCTTCTAGCTAGAGAGCGAACAGACAAATATATATATATATATATATATATATATATATATATATATAAATAAATATATACATATATATATATATACAAATTTGAACCACCGTTATTTTCAGTCTCTAGGGGTTCTGAAACGCGAAATTTTCTAGTCGGCACTTCCGGATTGTTTCATTGTATCAACCCTATAAGCGGGGTTCCTCCCTATGGGGGAGGGAGGAACCGCGCTAAAATGATGTACTCTAGTTTTTCTTTTTCTTTTTATTAACCGACGTCTGAATAGTTTTCAATGATAGAAGAGCAAATGAATTTCAGTAGTTTTGTTTACGCTCCCGAAGGACTATCATGAAAAGGCTGTGGGCGGTGAGATACGGTCGGCCCTTGGCAGAAATATGTATGTGAAGGGTGTAGGCTAGGGTTCCTCAACCCCACGTGGATGGGCGGAGTTCGATTGGGAAAAATGGGATAAGTTGCATTGTTTCCCGCGGGAAAAGGAAATGGGAAAGCTAGGGGATATAAATCCCTTCCACTAGCAGCCCTTTTGCTCCGTGATTTCCTTCTCAATGGCTGACCCTATAAAAACATGCTTCTGTTTTGTTTCCCATCATTCGGATATTTGTTAGGATCGGGAAAATATATCTCTAATGGAAACCTAGTTCTTTTAATTTTTATTTTTTCAATTTAATTTATATTAATTTCAGAATTATTTTATTTTTATTTAAATTAGTCTGCCTCTACCCTTGAGGGTCATTGACAGTGCATTTAGGTTTTATATTTTTTTATATATTTTGCAGGCATCATTCCACCAGGGGACTCTGCATTTTCCGGACGAAGGATGTGTTTAGGAACTGTAGCTTCACCTGATTGTACTAATAATTGAGTGAAGAAATCCACTTGAATCTGAATATTAGCTTCTGCTACAAATGCTATGTTTACTTGAAGGCCGATTTCAATCAATGCCTGAAAGTTATCAGGCATTGCTTCAAACTAATTTCAGAATTAGTTCTGTTTATGTTATATAAATAATTTAACAAATCGCCATAGTTTCGGAGTAGATGTATGGAATAAATAAATACATATTTAACATCTAGGCAGTCTTTAATATTTAGATAGAACCGATAAAAATCATTAAACAGTGTGGGAATAGTCGGGGCTAGGTCATTATAGTTAATTAAATTACATTTTAAAATAAATAGTGTGACCAACAGGAACTGCATCATCTTACCGCGTTTCCATAATTTCTGATCCCTTTAATATTTGGTGAAAAATGTAAACATCTGTCTAATAAGATTTTCAATAAGGGGCGAGGTTAGCTCAGTGCTAGAGCACTGGACTAATATACTGGACAAGAGTTCAAAACTCGAGCGACCTGAAGATTTTATCTTCTAGTGTCTTCGTTCGTGGGTTGGATTCGGCATCCCTGACCGTCCCTAGCCTTTAGCCTTTAATTAATCTAATAATGAGTACCGGGTCTCCCCGTGGTCTAGTGGCTGACGCCTTAGATTCTCATGCGGGAGATGGTGGATTCGAGCCCCACCAGCGGCAGACATCTTCTCATCCCACATTAGAGAAAATTACTCGCTGCGCCATGGATGACAGGGCTAATGGCCCAGATGTCGGTGCGCCGTAGAAAAAAAATAATGGGTACCTACAAAGGGGAAATCAGACGACCGGTTGGTACAGACCTTACTATCTTCCTAGTGTGCCGTAAGGTCAAGAATCAGATGCGATAATGAATTTACCAATCTCACCTCCACAAGTACGTTAACCCCTGAAGTATAGATCTATCGATTTTATCTTTAAGGTCACAATCCACAAAACGGCACTGTATTCAAAGTATCGGATAGAGCAACAGCACTGCGGATGCAAGTATTAAATCATCATCAATGCTGTAAGGAATAAAACCGAAGGCTTTCTCTGAGTAGGTGCGAACGTGCGATGAAAAAGAGAGGGGGGGGAGGAATCGTGACCAGGATACGCTGATTCCTTAACTCTATTGATTCCTTGAAAACATTTACCTTATTCTCTCTTCTTGTTCTCTATATGTCTTGTTGTTTCTTGTCATAACATGTGTGCTCCTTTGAAGAAACAAAATTTCCAGTTCCTAATATATTTATTGAATATTACCTACGGTAAAAATGCAGTTTCCAGCCCTCCAAACCGATTTCTTTCAAATTTTGCACAATAACGTATTTTGATGCACTAAACACGAATACGATAAAAAAAAAAAACGTCGGATTTAACTAGGAAAGAAGTTATTAAGCACTTAAGTTCACTGTTATGCAGGTTATGAGAGCTAATGTAAACAACTAAATTTGTGACGACTTTAAGGCATAAATGACGACTTTAAGGCATACATGCTATGCCGCTCGCTACGCTCGCTCAAGAAGATAACAAAACCCCAGTCAATCCAACTCGCTAAAATTAATATAATATAATATTAAGCACTAAAGTTAGGAAGGTTATAAAACTAGGCGTCATCAGCGTATTTGTAAACACGCGCATGCGCAGATATGTAACATTGGGAAACAGAGAACACTCATTTGAAATGTTCAGAAACCATTTATTCGAAAATATTGTCTATTTTAAGGGCATCGTCGCCTGTCGCTTAAGGGCATAGGTGCTATGCGTTTCCGCTCGCTCAAGAAGATAACAAAACCCCAGTCAATCCAACTCGCTATGATTAATAGCTCTCATAACCTGCATAACAGTGAACTTAAGTGCTTAATAACTTCTTTCCTAATTAAATCCGACGTTTTATTCCATCGTATTCGTGTTTAGTGCATCAAAATACGTTATTGTGCAAAATTTGAAAGAAATCGGTTTGGAGGACTGGAAACTGCATTTTTACCTTACCTACTTTCAGTAAATGTATACTTTTTAAAATCCGATGGGCTGAGACTGGGGTTTTAAGCTGAAGGCATTCCAACATCATCATTCAAGAACGTCAGAAGGACCTTCAGATGACGTCTGAAGCGATGGCCGGTTTCGGAGAACCTCGTGTTTTTCCCTCGTGTCACTGCAGTAGAACTCTAGAACTCTGGATCGCTGACTTCTGAGTTGCCTAAGTGGCGAGATAGGTTTTGTGATGGTGGATAGAGACAGGATTTTTATGGATGAATGGTTTTCTATGAAAACATTAGAATCTTAGATAATATTCTTCTTCTTCTGTGGAGTATTGGGGATTGGTCTTAGGGCTTGTGATTGAACAGTTTGAATATGTCTGATTTTGCTTAACATAGTTCTAAGGTTTTCGTCCAAATGTTATGTAGATGTAAGTTCTAAAGGATCTGATTTCAATATGTAAATGTGATTTGCGGGTTAAAAATCTGTACAGCTGTTTAAATTGACAGTTAAGGCCTCCATGGTCCACACTTTACGTGGCCATGAAAATTCGTAAACATGACGAAAAGTTGTCCAAAGCAAGAAGGTTGTCCAAAAGAAAGTTTTTAGATGGTTCCCTGATAACTCGTCTCTTTCCCAAAACATCCCAGCTGAGATATATGAAGCCAATAATGTGTTAATTTCTAATGGTAAAAACTTTATTACTTTTACAGATAAGATATATTGAAAAAGTCATTTCATTTGTTGAGGTTCAACGGTTGAGTTAAAAAAGTTTCAATAGTACGACCAGTGATATGGGGCAGGTAAATACCCAGTGGGTAAAATAAATATAAATTGGGTATTTACCCGGGTATTTACCCACAGGGAAGGTAAATACCCAAAAAGTGGGTATTTTCAGTTTTTGAGCTTGATAGAACTTCTTTGAATATTTTTTGGTACAAACAAGGACTAAAACTCACACATTTAACCTTAAAATCTAAATAAACATTAATATTTACCCAGTAATATTTTAAAGAAAGTTAAAAGTCGGTCCGGGTATTTATGGGTATTTACAACTTAATGCATATCTATGATTTTTCATGATCACTTTTACATTGGAGAAAGTTAATTAATTTAAAATACATTTTAATGAACCCTATTCAATTGTTAAGGACTTATTTAAATTTTAAAAAAATATACCTGTTGAGAAAAAAAGAAACACTTATAAGGTGTCAAAAACAGGCTTTTAATGTTTATTATAATAGTTCAAAACCAAGTGGTTTGTGGTCCTTGTTAATATTATTTGAAATTACGCTCATACAGTAATAAACAGTACAGTACCTATGCGGAAATCTCAGCAGAAATGAAAAGGTAGCTTCTTGACTGTTGTGTTTTGGGTCCGAGTCAGGAAACTAATTAAAATGCTTGATCCAATTGTTGAACGTATCACTACCATTTAGTTAAATGTCCCTTTGATCCACACAGGTCATAAGAAATTTAAGAATCTACTGAAAACTCTTCAACCAGAAATCCCAGACTCTTCTCTTCAAAAAAACTGAGGGAAAACGTGTGCTAACTAAATGGGAGAAACGCGTTCAGTTTGATGTTGGAAAAATACATCTTGCTGGAGACTTGTTGAACCCTTCATCTCAAGGTTGGAATTTGAAGATTGTTGAAATACTTGATGCCATTGGTTTTGTGAGTGAGTAAAGCATGGGACGTCTGATGTTAATGACCACAAAGGTTGACACGCCTTAAATCCAACCAAAAAAAAAAAAAAAAAAAAAAAAAAAAAAAAAAAAAAAAAAAAAAAAAAAAAAAAAAAAAAAAAAAAGCATGGGACTGAAATCAGTTGATCTTCGGAAGGACATAGCTGACTAAAGGGACAAAGAGGGATTGTGGCAAAGATCCTTTTTTTGGGAAGGTCTTGAAGACAATGACAAAGAAAAGGCAATAAATACCATGTTATGGTGGGGAGGCTTGAAAGGTACATGTGTTTTGGCAGAAGTAGCTGTAAGAATACCAGGAGCTCCTGCGACATCTGCTGCGACTGAAAGAACATTCAGCACTTTCAGTTGGAGTCACTGTAATAAAAGAAACCGACTTACAACTGAAAGACTAGGGCAAATAGCATATCACTGGATAACTGGAACCTCCTCAACAACACCCCAAAACAGAGAAAGCAACAAACAGGAAAACCCCAAGACGGTTTCCAAGGGAAAGTAGCTGAAGAGAAGGAAGATAAATCACCAGTTATTGTCTGTAAAACTAGGAGTGATGATAGTGACTCTGAAGACAGCTACATGTCGCTTTCAACTCATTCAAGTGATGAATAAATCTGTAACCCCGAAGACTTGGAATATGTTATCGTTATCACGGAATTTAGGCCATCCCATTGCTTTACTTTGTTTTCTGAATTTGGAGGAGTTGTTATTTCTCTATAAATGATAATAGGCTTAATCTTTTTATTACACTCACAGGTTATGAAATAAAACACAACAAAAAATAAAGTTAAACTTAGAGATGATTTTCCAACATATTATTACTGTAGTCACTTGCTATTAACTTTGTAAAATTACATACATGTATGTATATGAAAAGAACAGCAGTCAGTAGTTGTGTTTGTGGTAACTTTAGTAAAAAAACAAACCACCTTAGTCTTAGCCAACAAACTTTGATAAAGATAATGATCAATCAGTAGGTGTTTTGAGAAATTGAGGTAATCCTAACCCAAAGTTTTAGCTGATTCTAAATTTTTGTGAATGCAGTAAAGTAGTTTCAAATTTAGGTAAACAACTTGTTTTGTTGGTAGTCGGAAGTTCCATGACAAACTAACAGGTAAGAATTTATTAACCTCTCAGTGGTCTTATTTTATAATTTATTATTGTTTTAATAGCTTTTCAGTGTTGCAACACCTCTAAACTAGCGAGATCCGTCACATTTTACAAAATTCGATTACTTTGAGTCCCTGTTTAGTTAAATACCTTAAATACCCGGGTATTTATGAAATTGGGTATTTACCCTGAAGAATAAATACCCGGGTATTTTACATCACTGAGTACGACCCGTTAAAAAGAACGAAGAATTTTAACTGATGATCATTTTCATCAGTTAAAATTGCCTGGCTACTTCGTTCCAGGGCGAATATAGAAAATAATTTCGGGGGGCTGGGACCATTTCCGGGGTATGGAATACTAAAAATTAGGGTGTTTTTAGGCAACTAAAACGCTATTACACCCAAAATATTTTTTTTTATGAACTTAGTGATCTTATTTAATTTATTTTTAAAGGTTTTATGACACATTTTTACAAATGATGTTCCGGGGGTGGGGGTGGCTGCAGCCCCCCCTCTATATACGCCCATGAATAGTATTTAGTAATATTCTTATTATTATTAATTACTTTATTGGTTATTGCATTCCGTAATACGATGGAATATGAGGGTTCTGTGCTCTAGGCTACACAACTTTATTCTCGATTAACGCCAGAGGGACGGTCAGATGACTTTGAAAGGGGCCTACCCAAGCGCCCTTCTGCTCGCAATTGAAGGAAGAGAAAACCAAGTCATGATTTTCTTTTGAAACGTGGGTAAAATGATTTGAGGGACA
Organism: Gonocerus acuteangulatus; assembly: GCA_946811695.1. Lineage (NCBI taxonomy): Eukaryota > Metazoa > Arthropoda > Insecta > Hemiptera > Coreidae > Gonocerus > Gonocerus acuteangulatus. Next base: position 63,257,437 of record OX328127.1, on the reverse strand, counting down.
TCACATTGCAAGAGGAATAACTAAAATGCCCATCCATAAATTTAAGAATCGACTCTGCTTTCTGAGAACACTAGATGTCATAAGACGCTAACCACATGGTAGAAAGTTTGAACATTAGGCTTAGCCAAAGGAACAACTAGGCCAAGCAGAATGAACAAGCTCGCCAAAACTGAAACTTTTGTGGCACCAACCACTTTATAATCTTGTTCCTCAATCATATACGAGTTTCTAACAATTGTTTCTTCCGAACAGAAAACGCCTTACCTCATGTAGTCACTGTGTTCTACATTATTACCTAACAGAGGTAGTGTATTGTTGGGGTTTGTGAAATATTTGTTTGCATGAATGAAAATATTCACTTCCGTCTCATTTCTTTTATAATGAGCGGTAACGGCTCACCCCCCCCCCCCTGTGATGATGGAAACTTGGAGATTTAGTTGAAAGATTTTTACAAATTAGATTCCGCTAGAGTAACTGCAGTTAGCATCTCAATCAATGATTTAATACCGAATACAACAGCCAGTGCAACGAAATATCTGAAGTTATCAGACAAACTAATAAAATTACTGCAACTAGCAGTAGTATTCGGCACTGCTGGAATTTAAGACAATTTTGATATCCAAAAATGATGAATGATTGTGAATAAAATAAATATGCATGTGTTATTAAATTTTTTTTTAAATTAGCACTAATGCTCCCTGATTTATTTTCTATAAATGTTATAGGAATACATTTATTTTAGCAACAAAAAATAGAATAAGATTTTAAGTAAATAGCCTTCGAGCTTTAGAAAGTTGAACCCCTCCCCCCCCCCCCCCCGAAACAGCCCTAAAAGGAATAGCCCATAAGACCAAGGAAATCGTCGGCTTTCAATTTAGGGTTTACAAAGAAAATTAAAAGCAATGGTGTGTGTTGAACCAAAAGGGGAGGAAGGGGTTTAATGGGGGGAAGAAAGAGATACAGACTTGGAAGAGGGGTGAGGGTAGTAATTAAAAATGTTGCCGATAAAATTAAGTCAGAGAAATAAAATCACTAGTCCCAGATAAATTTAATAAAGTATTTGGACTAACTAAATACAACCGTCTTCAAAAAAGAAGGTGCTTAGAATTTGAAAGTGCTGGCAAGCCTTTTAAAATATAACTCTATTAAAAACAACGTTAGGCTGATCAGTTGATTTATTTATTATTGATTATATTTACTGGTTCTTTGACAAATTGAAAATGATCGGTTATCTGAACATAAAATTTCTACACCATTATGATAGCGAGTATCATCTTAGCATTATGTCGTCCCATTTAATATTAACATAAATTTAGATTAACTGGTGCCTGTTTGCAATGTTCAGGATACGCGGCACCCTGTCCTGTAAGACGTATTGTGCTCTCCGGCCTTTTGTAATAGATCATAATAATATAATTTGTGGGCAGTAGCTAATATGTTCTACCTGAATCCGGATAAAGGTCCAAAGCCATGGTAATAGGTTCCTAATCCCTCATAAGTTCCACCTACACTTTTCCGGCCCTTTACTTCAAAAGCATACCTATAAAATATAAGTCAGTTAAAAACCTTTGATTCATATTTGATCAAAACCTGTCCTGGAAAAATCATATTTCCCAAATTTCCCTTTGATCCATATTTATCTTCAGACAGCTCAACCTCTCCCGCCATCTCCTGCCAACAAAGACCCGTCAACTCCTTGTAAACACACTCTTATTCGGCCAGTTTTAAGGTACTGGTGGTCTCGAGGCAAAAACGCCTCATCTATTGTTTCATTTGTTTTATCCTCGGGATCCCCAGGGGCTCCCATATAATTCTCCCATGAGTTAAATTGGCTATTTCCTGTTTATTGTCGCCAGTACTTCCTCGGCTCCTTTACATTGGTCACTCAATCCCAAAGACCTTCTTAAGAATTAAAGAATTAATAAATTCAGTTTATTTAAATTATTCAAACAAAAGCAAATATTTAAGGTCATTTTTTAAATAACCTTAATAAGTGGCTACTTTTACTGGTCACGTTCATTTTCTACTTAATCTGCTCATTTTTTACCTCTATTTTCTGCCTTCCATAACTAAACGAACAAATCATGGAATATTGGACAATTTTAAGTAGTTGAAAGTTTCCTTTATTTATTCATTCTTACTATTATTATTGCAGGGTCAACAGCCACAACCAGAGGATGAAAACACACCACAGAGGAGAGTCGATAAAATCTTCGATCAGATGGACAAAAACCATGACGACCGGCTGACGTTGGAAGAATTCCGAGAGGGGAGTAAGGCAGACCCAAGGATAGTCCAAGCCCTGTCTATGGGCGGAGGCTCTGCAGAGAGGGAATACGTCGGCCTACCACATCAGCAGTAATTTTCAAGCATTGACAATCAAATATTTATTTGTGTAAAATGATCCATGATGTATCTGTTCCATTGATTTAATAATTTGGTGTTTAAATGTCTTTGTGTTCAGAGAAATATCTGTCCGTATGTAGATGTCTATATTTCATTTTTTAAACATATACAAGAAAAAAAATATCTTTCACTTGCTAGCTTTTGTTGATTGAAATTTTTCTCGTCTTTTAGCCATGTAAATATATATATAATTAGTAATAATGATGTTTAAAATACATCTTAGGGTTTCATTTTTTATGGACAGATCTTAATTTTTTTAAGCAGTTGAATGTTTTAAATATAGTTTTATTATGTTAATTTGTATAAAGAAAATGTAGCTTGTTACTTTGTATGTACATTTAAACTTCTAAAATGAATAAAGTTGAACTTCAAAGATCAAAACAGTCTTTAGTAAAATGTAATGTTCATTAATTTCGATCTTTGACTTTCAGCTGCATTGCTATTGGAACAATTGATAGCCGTCTTTTGTTCAAAAAGACTGCAATAATTTTTGGTAGTAATTTAGTGCATGAATGTCTAATGTTATAATGTGGGGTGAGAACACTAAATAAATAAAATAATTATTTCAATAAAGAAAAGTTAACACTTTAGGCTCAGAGAGTGCCATGCGAGGAATCATCAAAAGGTGTACCTGTTATAAATAAATTCATTAGATTGTGAAAGAGTTTCAAAGCAGTTTTTATAGAAATAATTTGTTAATCGTTTGTATCCATCTATTCTTCATAACTGACTATGGCTGTACATACGGAGATTGAAACTTAGAATATGTTGTTGAGGTGTTTTAATTATATGTTGGCAAAATAAAAGTTGCTATTAATTTTTTTAAAGGACTACTGTTTTAGAATAAAAATAAAATAGTAGTACTATTTTAATAAAGAGACTAAATTTTGGTTTAAAAAAAAATAAAAATGCATGCAAATTTTAATGTTTAAGTTTTCTATGAATGAATCATGAATTCTAAAATATGTTATATTAAATACTATTTGAAAGAAGCAAAAGAAGAGCAGTCGAGTGAAACGTCAAAACGAAGTCAGTTTCATCACTCATTTTAAATTTTTGATGAAAAGCAATTTTTACCTTAAAAAGAATATTTATATTGAAATAAAATAGAATAAGGACGTAAAATAATTGTCAAAATTTTAATAATTTGCAACTCTCAATGAGTAATAAAGTGTCAAAAATAATTCTCTGCATACTCTTCTTATATAATGCTTCTTTTAATATTGGCTACCAAATAAATGCTTTCTTACATCGTAATGCTTGAAGAATTGTAATGATGTGATTAATGGAATAAACAATCAGTACTGCCAGCAATGTGCCATTACAAGATAGTATTTGTAAATAATAATATAAAACAATCTAAAAAAAATTAATGCAGAATAGTTTTCTAAAAAAAAAAGTATTACTTTTAATGTTTCATTAAAGTAATAACTTTCATCGCTAAAATAACAACTTAAACTTTTACAAACTACAAAAATGTTTTATAACCATAAAGATATGCATTCAGGAAAGTAATGCATTATATTATTTTATTTTTGTATGCACAATCTTAAACAGCATAAATGTTAGCTGTCATTCTTCTTAGTATTCATGTTTCTTCTCAAGTAACTTTTTCTTAGCTGTCTTATTGAGATTTAAATAAGTACTGTCCTATGAAAGTTATATATAAAAAACAGTGATGATAAGAAAGTAAGTTCTGTTTTTGATTGGATGCCATTGAAATGCTAATTTGATCGTTCATAATGTACAACAGACCCTCTACATCCTTAGCTTACTCTTAATAGTTAAAATAAAACTTTTCAATAATCACGAGCATATGTACTGTTATCTTTAGCTCTGCTCTTAGCAATATTTTAGTTCAAATATTTTAATGATTTAATCCATTTCTTACTGTTGTAAATATTCTCAAAACAAGAAATTAAGTTTCCTTTTAATTTTTCAAATGGTTTTAATATCTGTTTATTAATTTATTGATTGACAAATTAAATTAATCTAAAATACTTATTAACACTTTTTTTTTGTTAAAATAATAATTTAGTAAACAGTATTTCAAATATGACTACAATTTGGTTCATTTAAAAATTGTTTTATAAAAAAGTTGAACAAAGAGGCTCAAAACATTGTTGACCCTTTGTGTGTATATGTGTCTGACAGACAGGAGGGAAATTTCAGTGCTGTGTTGGCAGCAGTGAGCATCTAGATTCTAGATGCTCACTGCTGCCAACAAATTTCACTGAAAACGAGGGAAAGTTTCTATCAGGCACTTTATACAGACCAGAGGTTGTATTAATAACTTCTCTTATTCTGGAATAAACATTGACAATTGCTCTATATAAATTTAAATTAACTAATATTTATAAATTTAATCTTAAATCATAGACTGTTTCCGTATCTTAATTCTATTTTTCAATGGGAGGTAGAAGCAAAGATAGCCTGATCCACTCCTTCCTTAGGCTTTGATTGTTCTGCTTCTGCTCTCTTCCATGAAACTTAAATAATTTAATATAGTTTTACTTGATTTTAACTCAGGATGGTCAGAAACCAGGGTTCTTAATTAGTGATTTCATTTTGTATTTTCCTAACTTGTTCTGAGCCTCTTTTGAACTTATTTTCACATTATTTAATACAGAGCTATAAAGAATTGTCATTCCAAATGAAAACTGTTGAAATAAGGTTCTTCCTTCTGGTTCCGAAATACTTTTGTTCTTCGGCTTCTATTCTTGTTCCGATTATGCATGTTCACTTTCTTCTTTATATACGATATCAGCAGGTAAAAAAGGTGTGTAACATTTTATAGCCCCTACATTTTTCATGGACTCAATCCCACCTCTTCAGGGGCTGCCAGAACTGCAGGTGTGTTCGTCACTCATATCATGACTAATACACAATTCATAAACTGCTGATTTTTTATTTCCAATTCTTACGGTTTGAAGGACATGAAAAATCAAGTCTTGCAGTTTTGTTTTAATTTATTACTTTTAGCTAGAGGGTTAATGAAGGATATACTGGTTACTTGTTAAAAAATGTCCTTCTCATTTAATACTCGATAATTATCTGGCAGTATTGATTAAACCATTACATTTGTATAAGTAGTAATTTGAGGATGCAAATATTTTATTATTCTAGCATATATAAGTATAATGACATTTTTATTGCCGAAAAATGCACAATTTTGATGCTAGAAAAAATATGAATAATAAAACTGAACTGTTAAATATACACATAGGAAAACACTTTACATTATTTTATTTTAATATACATTCATTAGTGTGAGTATAATCATATTTTCTTTGCCAATGGAGTCCAATCTCTTCGTAAATAGGAATCTTCCATATAATTTCAAATTATGAGCTGTTTCTATTTTTTTTTTTCCTTTTTTAGCATGGACAGTACCCATATTGGAAAAATTATTCAAATCATTTAGACTTACAACTAGCAATAAAATAAACAAATCTCTAATATGCTATAGAAAATGATTAGGTTTTTCTGAGATTGTACACTAAAGGAAAGAATTGCTACTTGCATATTGGCAAGTTTTTAATAGGTAGCAAACTGAAGGAAATGATCCAAAATAAAAATAAAAAAATGTGAATTTGATGAACAATTACTTTAAACATTGTTTTATAATATAATATTTGTGTGTTCATAAATCCTCTACAGAATTTTGACGATTTGGTCCAAAGCCTGCTGCTCACACAGATGCTAATTTCGGGGGGGGGGGGCTTTTTTACTTTTAATACTACAAAAATCTAACAAAATAAATTCTGTCCATGCTGCTGAATTGAACAAGATATATTTTAATTTTTTTTGCAAGACAAGAAAAACATGGATTTTTTATTGTTATTAAAAAATGCCCTATTAATTTTTATTTAAACCAATGTTTGATATAAATTTAGACGTGTCATGTCATGATTTATAACTTCCGCATTGATCATGTATTCTTATGAGAAGATTTGACATTACTCCACTGGCATAATATAGTAAGTGAAATGTAGTTTATAGTTAGTGAAGTAGGTAAGGATTTGTACTGTTGAAGCCATTGTTTTATAAGATATGTATTTAAATAATGAAGTCTTGCTTGAAAGCATTTTTACTGTTATTTAAAATGCTTTAACTGGGCAAAGGGCTCAAATCATGAAGGGCCTTATTTTTAAACAATTTTGTTTATCCTTATAAGAAGCAGCTATCAATATATATTTTTTATATTGTACAAAAAGTTTGCAGGTTTAAATTTTGACATAAATTTTTCTAAAGAGTTACTAATAATCTGGCCAGCCTTAAAGCCCAGAGTCCAAAGCCTTGTTGTCATTATGTCAAATTAAATTGCTAAAATAATGAATATCGTGGTGATTATTAAAACGATTGTAATGATAAATTTACTAAAAAAAATAAAAAAATAAGTTGGCACTTCATAAATATATTTTTTCATATGATACTTTTATTATATGTAAATATTTGGCCTATTAAATACCTGTTCTTTTTTATAACAGTAAAAAAAAATAAAGAAACACTGACATTTTTACGCTCAGGTTGAAATTGTTATATGTTTTTTATTATTTCGGTAACATCTTTGTATTATTGCACCTCTTTTTATTAAAAAATAGTGTATTGTAATTATATATAAATTATCTTTCTATACTATAATATTATGCCTGTCTCTATAAATTTTATAACTACAGTAAGAATTTAAATACCATCCAAAAACTTCTATTGTATTCTGTCTCTTAAGTAGCACTTTCATTTCAAATTTCTAAAGTAGAAGTAATATATAATATTCTATAATTACTGGCAGAGCTAAGTATTCAGTTCATTAAAGATTCGTTAAATCATCTGCAAATAGTATAATTCTGCTGGCTTGTTCTGATTTCAGGAAGAAACGTTCATAAGAATCGAAATATATATATATATATATATATATATATATATATATATATATATATATATATATGTTGCATTTATTTATATATACATAAATATAAAATATTCGCCCCCCCCCCCACAGATGCCTGTTTTTTTTATATATCTAAACGCATTATTATAACCTTGTGCCAATAAGTATAAAATCTCATGAAACAAGGGTAACTACTAATAAACAGCGCTCCATAATTTCTTCTCTTAGAAAATAATACTAAACATAACCGAGCAGATCCATATTTTGGTAGGCTGGAGGGGAACGAACTGTTGCGTGGAGGTTGAATCAGAGGCCATATTCGAATGTAAGCATTATATATATATATATATATATATATATATATATATATATATATATATATATATATATATATACGGAAAAACCTCTTTTGGAAGCAAAATCAGGGGCCTGCAAAATTATCATTCAAAATTCTTGGCATATGATACACAGAAATACGAAATTCTTGAAAGAGATATGTAATGCTGAGACAAGCAATTCCTTCAGTAACAAAAACGTTTGGAGATCTTAGCCGATTAAATCCTCGGCTTTAAAAATAGCTGGAATGAACAGTAGAGCACAGCACGGACAACATGTATCTTTCAGCATTTTTTTTTTTTTTTTTTTTTTTTTTGAGTTTATGCTATATACAAAGATTTAATTTTTCACAAAAATCGAGCTCACACTAAAGATTTTATCTTCAAGTGTCATCATTCGTGGGTTGGATTTAGGGTCCCAGGCCACCCCTAGGCCCATCCTGCCTTTAATTAATTTCTTAACCCATTCGAGACTTAAAGGCAGTTTCGTGACAACTCGCAGTTACCAATGCCGAAATATCTGACGATATTATTTTCAGATAAAATAATTTCAACACAAAAAACACAAAGAAAGTAAAAACAATATTTCAAAATTAAAAAAAAAAAAGAAGAATTCTTTAAGAATGAGAAAATGGTAACGGTTAACTCTATAAAGAAAGAAATAACAAAAGTGTGTTAGAAGAAATGAGAAGAGATGAGTGGTGGAGGCTCAGCTATTGCAATGCCATCCTGTGGAACCAGGAAGGTGAAACGGACTCTGCTCCACGTGCATCTAAGGTCATGCGGGTTACTGTCTCATAAGGGTTAATGGTACCTACAAAGAGGAAAAACAGGTGGCCAGAGCATAGCACGTACCACATCTCCTTAGTGTGCCGTAAGGTCAAGAATCAGTTATGTATACAGTATCTGCCCTTCTGGGTCCTTGTGAATTGATTTTATTTATTTATTTACTAGCTGTTACCCGGCGTGCTATGCTACACCTACTTTCTGCATCTATAAAAGCAAAAATAAATTAGAAACCAAATAATTAATATTAAAATCTGTAACAATTTGAGTTCGTTGTTCCGAAGTCGAGATCTCCGAACTGTCAGTCATAGACGATTGTGACCTAGCCTATGACACTACCCGTGTCAAGACCTACCTGTGTGCCACGTTTGGTCAAAATCCGAAGAAGGAGAAGGGTGTGGATTTGTATAAGGAACAAACATACAGACAGACAGCTCTTAGAAATATTTGACTTAGCCTACGAGACTTCCTGTATCAAGACCTACCATTATTCCAAGTTTGGTCAAAATCGGTCAAACGGTGTGGATTTTTATAAGGAACAAACATACTGACAGACAGCTGGTAGACGTTTTTGACCCAGCCTATGACACTCCCCGTATCACGACCTACCTGTGCGCCAAGTTTGGTCAAAATTGGAAGAAGGGTGTGGATTTGTATAAAGAACAAACATACAGACAGACAGCTCGTAGAAATTTTTGACTTAGCCCACGAGACTTCCTGTATCAAGACCTACCATTATTCCAAGTTTGGTCAAAATCGGTCAAACGGTGTGGATTTGTATAAGGAACAAACAAACAAACGGACAAACAGACAGACACGTGATTTTTATATATATAGATTTTTTTTTTTTTTTATAATCAAAATATATGTAGGCCAGAACTTTAGAATTGGGAAGTCGGTGGTTTAAAATAGGTGTCTAAGGAATTTACTAAATTAAGAATAACGAATCATCATCATCAACAATTGTGGCTACATTTAGTTTTTTTTTTTCAATTTCTTAAGTTTCGAGATAAAAAAGGAAAAAAAAATGATTAAAAGTATCGAACGTGGATGGAGGCTTGAACTTCTATACGTTTATTTCCCCTGAATTTAAATGCCCCATTATTCATAACACAAATGTTTTGGGAAGGATTTTCTCCAGGTTTCCACCCTTTTTGAACTAGGGTTGCTAAGTAAAATCGTATTGTAATGTTTCAGCAATGATTTCTGTATCATAAAGTATTAGCTCTGCCTTTAAAATTTTTCTCAGCACTGACTACAAAAACACAATTAATTTACCATAAGTTTGTCCACTCCTATTTGATAATGTGTTAAAATATGTCTTGTGATTATAAGGCTTTCATAAATTTATGGATATCTTGTAGATAAGAGTTTTTATGTACTTAACGTGCTTGTAAATTGCTGTATCTGTGTGGTTCTATGATGCTATTTACCTCAAAGCAATACAACTATTTATTAAGATAAGACTAATATGGAAAGAACAAAGTCTGTATTATCAAATTCTAACAGTTGTGGTTCGTGTGAATGCTCTTTACCATTTATTTGTTACTATCGAATAACAATTATTTTACTTCTGATCGATAAACTAAATTAATAAAAACTGTTTTATAATAGTAATGTACAGAATGGTTTCATAATGTATTACGCAATGACATTCAAATATTTTGATAACTTGTGTAAATGGAATAGCAATATTTATCCTCAGTTGTAGATCGACTGTAGTACTGTAAAAATGTATTCATTTGTATTTAGAAATGAGATGTTCACTGCTTTAGACTTTATAATCCTTTGTTGACAATTTAATGTTATTCGTAAATTAAAGATGCCACTCCAATGAGGACTAGTAAAAACAGATTCAAGCCAGCTGGAAACATTCAGATTCATGGCGATTATTATTTAATTTTTGGATTTTCAGTGGACATTCTAGATAAAATGAATCCTTAATTTTTAGTTGCTATGGATTCAAAAGTGTAGAGCCAAAGAATGCATTCACATATGCATTGCTCTTTTGTTTTTGTAATTTTTTTTTTTTTTTTTTTACGGCGTGTCTACAACTTGGTCATTAGCGCCGGGCTATCTATAGGTTGCCACCCTTTTCTAAGGGCCAACAGCACGTGGTCAGTCACCCATTCAGGTACTGACCACGCCCGACGTTGCTTAACTTCGGTGATCTACAGGAACCGGTGCATTCAACATAGCTATAGCTGTTGGCTTGTTTTTGTAATGTTTAAAATACGAGACAAAGTGAAAGGTAATAGATGTTAGTTATGGCAATGAACCTATACCAAAATACATACCAGTTAATTGGATCTCTATGTTTTGTACAAATGATTTTGAATTTAAAATTATGAATTAAACAGTTATGTCCCACTGAGGATTAAAAATTTCTTGTTACCACAATCCTGGAGACAATAAAATACAAAGGGAAACCCAGTAGCCGTAAGTGTAAAGACGTGAGCACTTAACACTCCGTGCCAAGGGTCATGGGTTTGATTCCCACTATTGGGTGGTGGCTTTTCTTTAGAAAAAAGAAAAGGCATCAGCAGTATCCTGGCTAGAAAAGGGTGGTAACCTATAGATAACCCGTCCTAAAATTCTTAGTTAATAATAATGGACGTTAAAATACAAATAAAATGTATACAAAACTTCAGCTATGCACTACCATCAATCAATTAGGCAATATGAAAAGCTCAAATTTTTATTTTTTGACAGTAGTGTCAATAACGTTAGTAACATTGTTACCACAAAGAGAATGTAAACTGGCCCAGGTGAAATTTGTATTGACCCTTTCTTCCTGATTTATAACCTAACTACTTAAAAACATATATAAACGTACACAACATGTGAAACTGGCATAGCTGAAATTAAAAATTTGTACTTGATTATTTAATAATTTCTTTATTTATTTAAATTTTAACGTTCATTATTATTAACTTAGAATTTTGGGATGGGTTATCTATAGGTTATCACCCTTTTCTAGCCAGGATACTGCTGACACCTTTTCTTTTTTCTAAAGAAAAGCCACCATCCCATAGTGGGCATCGAACACACAACCTTTGGCACGGAGTGTTAAGTGCTCATGCCTCAACACTCACGGCCACCGGGCCTCCAAATTTAAAATTTGTTCTTGGTTATTTAGTAATTTCTTTACGAAAAAATCAAAGTATATAGCACGTGACAATGGAAAGTTTTATTTGTAATTTCATGCTTACTAATTTCCTTTTAACTGAATAACATCAAAATACACAATATGTGAAACTGGCTCAACTACAATTTAAAATTCGTCCTTGATTGCAGACTAATTTCTTTACAACTTAAAAACTTTAAAGCACGCAACATGTGAAACTGACAATCAATATATTTACTGGTTCTTTCTTGTATATTGATTTCCACATGTCATTAAAGCAACAAAGTACAAAATAAAATACTGGATAATGATAAGAGTTTCTATGATTCTAGATAATAATACATTGTCAACATTATTTCTATTTTTATCATACATAAATGTACTTATTTCTTATCAGCTAAAAAATTAATTAAATGTTTCTTGAAATATAAACATTTGACTACTTTTTAGCCAGCATTATGTTTTCAAATTCAATATTGTTCTCTCCTCCCGAATATGTACAAGTTATCTCTTGGAAACAAGCAACACTGGAACTGGTTATAACTGATATTCAATTAAAGACCTTATAATTTGAATTACAATTTATTTATATAATTACTTCAAACTTATCATTTCTACAGTAGAAGATAAGCCAAAAATACCAAAAGGAGAAGAATATTTTGAAATTTCACAGTGAACATCTCTTAATTCATTAAAAATTTTCCATAAAAATTGTGTTAGTACTCAAAAGAAAACAGTTTTATTTGAAAATTCAACCTGATGTCATTAAGGAATGTATAAATATTATTCACTAATGAAGTTAAAATGATGTATTATATTTGCAAAAAGACAAACAATTACACCTATGTTAAAATATTTAAATTGTGATTGTGCTATTTATACATATTATATAAATATAAGCTGAATGTTGTTAAAAGTAACTTGTTTTATATATTCAGATTTTATTGTCCCTCAATTCTTATCAGAAATAATATCGTTGAAATTATGCGTTGATCTGTGTAGTGGATGGTAATTAATTGGGCTTAAAACAGACCAGAGAGTCAGGCAGATGAAGAAGAAAATATACAGTTATGTATGGAAGAAGGTCAAATTTCTAAAAGTAGTAGACATGATTGATCTTATCAGTCTAGACATGGTCCTAGGTGCGAAAGGTTCTCGGACGTGTAGGCTGTAATGATACAATATATTTTTTAAGTTTAAGTGTTCCTGAAGAGGTGTCATAGAGACGAGAAACATGTAGAGCAGAATAAAGAAGCGGCGAAGAAAGTGAGCATTTTTTTTTTTTTTTTTTTTTTTATTTCACCTCCCGTATATAAATATATTGAAAAATAGGATCACCGTCGTATAATAAGAAAAAAATATAGGTTTTCAGTTTTTCTAATAAACAGGGTTTATTCAAGAATAAGAATTTAGTCATAGTTGTTTGTGATATGAAACTACTCATTTCAAAAGCATGTAGCAGAGGCTACATGTAATCAAATGAAATGAAAATAGTCACTTCCTTCACAATTTTTTTTATGTTTTCAGCAGTTCCTTCCGGCAACGCTTAGAACTAATAATAACATTTTTTTGCAAAAGAAGTGACTATTTTCATTTCTACTGAACTTGTATTTAATTTTTTCAGCTCAGTAGCAGTTATTCTCCTTTAGTATTTTCTTTTACATTTTCTCCCTCCTTATAAAACAGGCATAAAGTGCCAACCATGTTTCTTAAAAAGAATATCATCTTTTTTTTAAAAAAAAAATATTATCCACGTTTTACAGTTTTTTTATGAACAAACTTTTCTAACACAACATTGAGAATGCTTCAGAAGAATATAATTTAAAGTCAGTCTATTGATTGTCTATACTCTAGAGCATATGTGGTAAACAACCGGCCCACGGGCCGGATCCTTCTCTCTGTAAGATTTGATCCCGCCGCCAAGACATTTAGAAAACCCAATTAAAAAAATTATATTATACTACTTACTCACACTCACGCCAAACGAGGAAGATCGAGATGGGGTTTGTTGCTTGCTCCTGCAGAATCAAGTGAGCGAGCAAGCCAAGTGTCTTATTGATTTTGTATTTAACTTTCGTAGTTTTTAATAATTCCAAATTTCACGATTTAATCATAATGTTGTACCTATTTTTTTCATTTCATTTTCCTATTTTAAAAAATTGTTTTACACTAACATTGTCGTATTATTTCATGACTGATGTCTATTGCTAAAAATTTTGAACACTACTTTAATATCCTATGTTATTTTATTTTGAACCATCTACGCAGCCCGCAAACGTACTTGTACACTAAAGTTTGGCCAACGACATGTCAATGGTTGCCCATACCTGCTCTAGAATAACAAGTAGGATAGTTTTTACAATAATGAAACGGAAATTATACTTTGACTGCCAACTACTAGCTAGCTTGTATTTTGTGCTTTTGTTTTGGTCGGCAAATTTTATTAATCGTGCTCAACTGTGGACTATGAGTAAAGTTTTAGTTCCTGCATTATTACCTAGGCTACACTACACAGGAGCACAACTCAGACGAATCAACTTCGGAATTCTGAAGTGAGCTGTGGCAGTCAAAATCTTTAACTAAGGTTAGATTTTCATAATATAACTTCAAAAAAATCTTAAATAAATAGAAATTACAAAACTACATATCTTTATTAACATGGAGGCTGAGAAATGACATGAGTTATCCTAATTAAAGATGGATGTCTTTACCAAGACTACTGGGCCTCTTATATCTTGGCAAAATAACAGTTTTAATGGAAAGAAAACACCTAATCAGATTGATAAAAAAATCATACATATTTAAAGATGGAGATCAGCATTACTTAAAGGCTCTGAAGTAGCGACTCCTCTATGGTCAGAAGTACATTGATGATTTTTGAATGGAAGTTTTGTTCAGAAACATTTGATTTTTTGTTCAATTGTAACATATTTTCTTTCTAGCCAAATTTTAACTTGTGTATGTATAACTTCTATAACAATAAAACTAGTGATTAACTCAATTTTTGGAGGCTCCAACCCCATGATCCTCCAAGGCGTGGGCACTTAACACACTCCGTGCCAAGGGTCATGGGTTTGATTTCCACTAGGAGTGGTGGCTTTTCTTTGGAAAAAAGGTAAGGCAACAGCCCTATCCTGGGTAGAAAAGGTTGGCAACCTACAGATAACCCGTCCTAAAAACATGAGTTAATTACAATAGACGTTAACATTTAAATAACTCAATTTTCAACTGCAGGTTAAATAAAACCTCCCACCTCAAAGGCCTCTCACTTACCAATAGATATAATAGTACTATCTAAAGCGTAACTGAGGAAAAAGTTGTTATAAAATAGAGAGAATTTATTATATGGTTATAATAATATCGCAATAGCAGGTAATGTAATGTTGGATGGCATGTTCAAAACTTAAAAAAATATCTGCTAGTTTCTGACTTATTTAGTTCTGACTTTTCACTCCCCTGCTGTCAATATAAAAGAGTGATACTGACACCCATCCTCCTCAAATAATGATGGTTAATCACCTTCGAAAATACTGTACGCAGTACAAGTGCAGCTCATACATTACAAGGTTGCTGAGTGTACTTACATTTATTTAGGTACACATGAGCATTTTTTCTCTTACTTCATTTTTTCAGATATTTTTAATGGGTTAGGAAAAAACTCAATAAATCCACCAACATTGATTGAAATAATTTAGTAAAAATGTGTCTTAAATATTGACTATGACGCTAAAAATTTGCTGAGGTTCATAACTCAAGGTAAGTTTATATAAAAGTAGGAGATCCATTAAAAACTGTATACAAAAAGTTATTGCGCGAAAAAGTCGCTTTCAACTTGAGAAAAAGTTATTAAGTGCTTAATAACTTCTAAGAATATTAAGTGAAATGTTCTAATCGGCACTTCCGGATTGCATGAGACAGGGTCGCCACATCTCAGAGCCGGGTCCGGGACCAGATCACGGGCCCCCACTTCTCAGAGCCAGACTAAAAATTCTATTACTTTGCTATAGAACTTTGGACATTTTAAAATTATTTTCATCTTGAGTTTTGAGCGAAATGAGAATAAAAGCCGACAATCGGAGCAGCAAAGGTCGCTTTCGGTACTTGTAGTTTTATTACGACTTCTAATGAAATATACTATTCTGGGACTGCACTTGGTTTGTCGTTTATTAAAAAAAATATAGATCCCACTCCAATAAATATGGTCTACGCCCGTCTATATTTCTAAACCCCATTCTTTTTGCAAGCTCATAACCTATACATATTTTTCCAATTAGCAAGGCCCCCTCGGCGTCCGGACCCGGGACAACTGTACCCGGCAGTCCCCCCCCCCCCCATGTGGCGGTTCTGGCATGAGATCAACCCCATAAGCGGAGTTCATCCCTCTTTAGGGAGGGAGGTAACGCACTAAAACGAAATCATTATGTTCCTGAATCCCCACTTTCCTATTTGACTTCGAAGTGACAAGACGAATTGACTATTTAGAGTAAAGGAAGCGACGCGATAAACCCCAGAAATCTGTAGAGATCCGTTATTTAGTTGGTCACGATAGAGCGAGCAAGCGGGTAGTAGACCAATCATTCAAGATTTCCCCGCTTTCACTGTTAGCTGTAATGGTTTTCTTCCTAGCTATTCATTCCAATAGACTTAAGAGTTCCTTGGGGCGTCAGAACTCAAAATTCATTGAGCATTAGGCCAATTCTAACATTTCTTTAGAGTTTAATCAGCGGGTACTCCGTCCAATGAGGAAGGAGGAAACACAATAAAGACGCTCTAAGGATGGAAGATGCTCTCAATGACGAAATCCGGAAGTACAGTAAACTTCCTCTAATCCGGCATCCTATGGTCCCTTTAGTTCTTATGCATCAATTCCACGAAATCCTCAACCCAACAATCCCGTGGTGCCCAACGGGGTCTTAAAAAAATTCCTGGAAACCCTCCCTGTGATCAAATACGCACTCGTTGCCAGTTCAGCTTCTATTTTTAAAATTCTAACAATGTGCTATTTTATTTTAGTAATTTTACATTAAATATGTCTTATATTTACATAGTCTTACGTAGCCTTATAGTCTACATTTCTTTTAATTTTCAATCTATGCATTTTTTTCGACATACATCCGATAACCTGGAATATTTGATAATCCGGTATGCATCAAGTCCCAAACGTGCCGGATTAAAGGAAGTTGACTTTACCGTAAAATGAGGTGCCTAGTGGGGTGACAATGTGCAAGCTCTACTTTTCATATATTAGTGCAATTTAGCGGAGAACCAGTGGACCTAGAATCTTTATTCAGGGGTCTATATTTGGCGAATCAGTGGTACCAGATAAGAACCTATGATTTGCCTTGACCAAGGTTTTCTTGTCCCTGGAATACATTTGTTTGTGATTCAACCGTTTGGACACATATATTCTAACCTTGACCTTCCTTGAGTAGCTAAATCAGGAATCCCTTGTTGCACATTAAGTCATTTATTTCATTACTATATCACCTGAGATGCTCCCAGTAAAATTATCTGTGAACATGTTTTCAGATATTATGGATTGATAACCAAAAACAAATGCACTTGAAGGAGTGAGATTTTACCACACATACATTACGGTTTTTTTTACCATTTTATCGCTTGGTACATATTCAAAATGTGAGGTTGGCAATTCCACAACCGATATATACGGGTACCATCTAGTCAAACGAGACTTTGTAATCGAATATAAGGGAAAGCATTATCCAGGGGAGATGATGACAGATAAGACGACAACGACGAAGCATGCGCGTCAGCAATGAAATAGGTGGGCAAATATTTGGCTCAACTTAAAATACGAACTTCGGTAGACAAAGAAACAGATAAAAGGAAAACTCGCTCCACCACAACGGTCAACAAGTTGCACGTGTCGTTGTAAAAATGAGAGCTTTATCAATTTTTTAATACGTTTTGCTTACATTTATTCATTAGAATGTTACATAATTATTATAATAAATGTTTATTTTAGTTTACAATTGTGTTTAAAGAATGTGTTAAAAAAATGTCTGCTCGCTATTTTTTCCTTCGAGAATTTTCATAAATTAAAGAGCTAAAATTTTTGAAAATAATTTTTCTGCATTTAAGATTAACTATATTTAATAGGAGATGCGAGGAGAATGGGTCAGATGCTTTCTTCTACTTGTTCTCCGCTGGAAAAGTAGTTGCCACATAGTCACCCAACCTTGGGGATGATTATGTCCCATTGAAAAAAAAAATAGTTTCTCCTCCCCTTAATAGAACTTGAAAATTGAGACTTGTACCATATTGCATAACCATTTCAGCTCAATAATCATATTTGGTAAAGACTTGAGGTCAAAAAACCTAAAAACTTGGCACAATGTCACCTCATTTTACAGTACTACCTAGAAAAGACCACACTTCATGATCGATAGAATAGCAATACAAGTGGGGGGCTGCAGCCCCCCCCCCGAAATCGGTAAACATGTACCATAAAAACCTTAAAAATAATATAAATAAGATCACTTAATTCAGAGAAAATAGTTTTTATTGTGTGTAATAGTGTTTTAATTGTCTAACTATTCCAAGTTCTAGATTGTTACTATTCCATACCTCCTAAATATTCTCAGCCCCCCGAAATTCTTCCAGCCCCTTACGAAATTATATTCTAAATACCCCCATAGAACTCTACCGCGAAGCTACTAAATATCTAAAAATAATACTATGTAGAACAAGTATGTCACAAGAAAAGTATGATGGCGTTTATTTATTTGTTCAGAGTTCAGAATGTGGTGATTTGCTTGATTGCTTTAATAAAGAATTACAATGCTATATATTTATATTTCTTAAAAAATATAGACATTTTATAATTACGTAGGATAATCTTTATTATACAACTATATCTTTCCATAATTACCAATATTCTTATATTTGTTTTCTTTGTTGGATCTTTTTTTAGAAGGAATGCTGTCGTAAGGTACGATCAATGGTTAATCGTTTCATTTACAAATTACATTTCCCGCTTCGTTGCATTCTATGAATAATCGAGGCATAAATTAATGAATTTATAACAACAATTGTTAAACCGACCGTGAAACTGGCAAATTGACACAGATGTATTTTGAATAAATTAATATGGCGGGCCTCTGCGGACCTGCGCAGTGGAGGATCGATGGAGCCCTCGCCAGCTGGGTTTCCTTGGCAACACCAGTCTCTATCTTCCAGGAGTTGACACAGTTCCCCTTCTTCTTGGATCCAGTCTTCAAGGCTTTCTTGTAAAAGGTTGGTAGTACTGCGTGGGTGATTTTCGGTCTTGTAACTATGAATAATTACATGTTAACGCGTTTCCTCGATTGAGAGAAACCCCGCGTCTACTCGACATGGGCGTATGTATATAAGGGGGGGGGGGGGCTGGGCCCCCCCCCGAAATTTTGATTTGATCGGTGAAAATTTCATAAAACCCTTAAAAATAAATTAAATAAGATCAATTAGTTCATAAAACATTTTCTATTTTAATAGCGTTTAAGTTGGCTACACCGGAAATAGTCTCAGCCCCCCCCCAAATTTTCCCAGCCCCCTCCGAAATTATTTTCTATATACGCCCATGCCCTCGATTGAGAGAAACACCGCGTCTACTCGATGATGCAATCCGGAAATGCCGACCAGAAAATTTTTCTCTCTAAAGATAATTTCGGCACAAATAAAACATTGCCAAGTTTAAGAATATACCTGGTTGAGGAAAGTGATATTTTAGTAACTGGATATAAGTATTTTTATTGTTATTTTTAAAGGTCAGTTGCAGTGTCTTTACTGTTCTTAGTAAGTAACTAATAGGTTTTCTAAGTAATGAACTTGGACATTTCTTTCTTGTATCATCTCTTGTATTGGCAAATATTTTTGGTTGAAAATATGGTACACTTAATACACCAACTCATACTACTTTTTTGGAGTGTAGGCTGGTAAGGCGTTTTTGGGGGGTTTTAGGAGGGGGTATTGCTCGCTTTTTGAGGAGGGGAGTGTTTATTTGGGGGGAGGAACTTGGACTCTATTTCACATTTATGTTTTTTTGGGGATCCACTTTTCTCGAAAACTGTTACAGATATCGCCTTAAAAATAGTTTCATTTGTTTTTCTACGCATGAAAACGTTTAATAGTGGCTGCAGCCCCCCCCCAATTTTGATTTACTTGGGAAAATGGGCCATAAAAACCTCTAAAATCAATTAAATATGATCATTTAGTTGAGATTAAAAAAATGTTGTGTGTGTAATAGACAGTTGGCTAACTATTACAAGTTTTAGATGGTTAGTATTCGATGCCCCCAAAATTTTTTAATTGTGTTTTATTTAACCCACAACTATTGCGAGAAATTCACAATTATAATAAGGCAATTCGATGCATAAGAAATAGGGGTTTAAATCACACTCAAAACTAGAGTGTAAATGTACAATTGAAAGCTCTAATTTCTGTTCCCCTTTAATAAAACTAGTTATTTAAAACTAATGCAAAAGATGTAGGTTTCATAAAATCCAGCTAAATTGGTATTTACCCAAAATATATTTTTTTATATGATTATGTGAGCTGGTTATAACAAATTTAAAAGTATACTTACATATTTCTTATAATAGTTCATTTGCTGAGGAATATTCTTAGTTTATGCAGCACCTGTGTGAAAGACGTTTTTTTTTAATTTATTTTATTAGGGATACTGTTTTATTGTCTTATAATTTTTTAAGGTATTATTTTTCTTGAAGGTAAATTTGGTCATATAAACAAAATATGACATGGATCTTTTTTTTCCCTTAATCTTTACCCAATCATTAAAATGTTTAAATTAAAAAATTAAAACAATACTTAAAATTTTGACTTTCTATATTCTGGCCTAAACCTTTTATAAATGGAGGGGTTGGGGCAAAATAGTGCCAAGAAACATTTTTAACAAAACTTAACTGTAACTGCTTTATGTTGGGTATTATGAGAGACTATCTGTTGAAATGGTTAGGGTCAACAAGATTAATACCATTCAGAGCTTGAAATCATATTTTTGCAGCATTTAAATCATAAACTGTAGTCCCACATAATATCCCACATATAGCAGCTACAGTCAAGTTTTGTTAAAAATGTTTCTTGGCACTATTTTACCCGACCCCTTCAACTATGAAAGTGTGTTATTTCCACTTGGCTATAATCTCATATGCTTAGAGTAAATAATTTAAGAAACAAGACTAAACAAATGCAATATTATGAGATTATTAAAATAATAACCACGAATGAAAAATATTTTGATTAGATAATGTCCAAAATATGCACATACTCAATGGAAAAATGTTCAGTAGGAAGTCAACACTGTTCTTGAGACAATATCTTTGTCTGAATTTCAGCAATTTTTAGTTAATATCAATGAATGCCTTTCTTTAATATAATTTTCTTTAACTTCTTTCTTTAGTAATTATTTGATGAAAATATTGAAGGTATAGCAATATTCCCTCCTATAAGAACGAACAAAGATACTGATTGTGTACTTTATAGTTGCATAAGTAAATATTTCTATTTCTGTTATTCCCCACACTTGTCACTGAATTAAATTAGTATTTGTATATATTCTGCTAGCCTCAGTTACAGACTTTTTTCAGAGAGTCAACCTTATCTTCAGGAAACCTAACAATTCCATGAGACCAACCTATTTCAATCTGTAAAAACTTAATGACTGATATTTTGTGATGCAAAAATAAAAGGTAATTTTGCATAACTTTATTAACCTTAATTCCATAAACTATTTTGCTGATTGTCATCATAAATTGAGCTTATAAATTATTTGTTTATGATTTACTGAAATTCTTTTGTACATGGCATTTATTACATAGGTACAGTGATGTGGGGTGGGTAAATACCCAGTGGGTGGGTAAATACCCAGTGGGTAGGTAAATATAAATTGGGTATATACCCGGGTATTTACCCACAGGGAAGTTAAATTCCCAAAAAGTGGGTATTTTCAGTTTTTGAGCTTGATACAACTTCTTTGAATATTTTTTGGTGCAAACAAGGACTGAAACTTGATTGATCATAAAAGCTTTTGAACATTAATACTTACCCAGTAATATTTTAAAGAAAGTTAAAAGTCGGTCCGGGTATTTACAACTTAATGTATATCTATGAATTTTCAAGATTACTTTTACAGTGGGGAAGGTTAATTAATTTTAAAAAAAGTTTTAATGACCCGCCTACTCAATTATTAAAGACTTATTTAAATTTTAAAAAAAGGGCTAAAAAGATTTTTAATGTTTATTATAATAGTTCAAAACCATTTTAAGTTAATTTTAAGTTTGTGATCCTTTTTAATATTATTTGAAATTATGCTCATACAGTAGTAACAATATTACAGCATGTGGAAATCTCACCAGAAATGAAAAGGTAGTAGCTTCTTGATAACAGAGTGTTTTGAGTCCTGAGTTGGGAAACTAGTTAACATCATTGATCCAATTGTTGAACTTATCAATGCCATTCAGTTAAATGCCCCTTCGATCCACACAGTTCATAAGAGATTTAACAATTACTGAAAACTTTTCAACAAGAACCCCCCCCCCCCCCCCCAGAATCTTCTCTTCAAAAACGGAGGAAAAATTTGTACAAACTAAATAGGAGAAACGCATTTAGTTTGGTGTTGGAAACGCACATCTTGCTGCAGACTTGTTGAACTTCCATTGTTGTTCCATTTGTTTTGTGTGTGAGTTAGGCAGAAGCATGGGATTGAAATCATTTGACCCTCGGAAAAACATAGCTGACTGACTATAGGGACCAAGAGGGATTATGTCTTTGTTTGGGAAGGTCTTGAAGACAATGACAAAGAAAATAATAAAATAAGTCCCATGTTATGGTGGAGAGGCTTAAAAAGTACATGTGTTTTGATCAATGAGTCGGTAACTTAATTTGTGTTTTGAGAAATTGAGATAATCCTAGTCCAAAGTTTTAGCTGAGGCTACATTTTTGTGAATGCAGTACAGTAGTATCAAATTTAAGCAAACAACTTGGTTTATTGGTAGTCCGAAGGTCCATGGCAAATTTTCAGTTAATAATTTATTATTTATTTACCTCTCAGTGATCCTATTGTATAATTTATTACTGTTTTAATAGTTTCTCAGTGTTGCAATAGATCTAAACTGGCAAGATCCATGACATTTTGCAATATTCGATTACTAAGTCGCGGTTTAGTTAAATACCTGGGTATTTATGAAATTGGGTATTTACCCTTAAGAATAAATACCCGGGTATTTTAAAACACTGCATAGGTACATATACATGTATCTAAACGCTAAACTATTCTTTTTTAAATATTTATATAGATGCATTTTGTTTTATTTTTGAGAATGTATATCATTAATAATTCATTTTTTAATGTCTGAAATTAAATTTTAATGCAATTTTATTGTTCAATTAAAATAGTCTTTAATTTATTTATTGAGGATTCTAAGAACCATAAATGGGGAGCTGAAAAATGAGTGATGCTCATATTCTATCGATATTTTAACGAGTCTCAAGCTACTAGACTCAAACCAAAAACTGCATTTGCATCTTGCGCTTTTAAGTCCAGCCCAATCGAAAGTTTATGGACTAGCTGGGAAAGCCACTGCAGTATCTGGATCAAATAATTTCCCTAAATTTTAAGATTGAAGCAAAAAGTACTATAATTCATGCCAGTAGTTCCTTTCATCACTCAATTCTTATGCCATGACTAAAACTTAAATGAACTTTTTCCAGATGACAAAATGGGCTGACATTAATTTTTTTTATTTATTTTTTTTTCAGCTTTTTAATTCTATCATCATTAATATTTGTTTCATGTGGACCTTTTTATATTTTTTAAATACAATATGACTTTCAGCTTATTTGGTGGAGTCATAAATCTCAGGGAAAGTTTATTTAATTTTTAAATATAATGCAGCAACTTTTTTTAAAATGTTTTTACAGCTGTTGGCTTCCTGCAAAATTCCACTGTGAAATATAACAATTGCATAATTAGAAAAAAACAAATTATTAGGATGATGAATGGAGTCAATATCTATTGATCATTAGCTTCCTTTTCCTATTCCTAATAGAACTATTATTCCCTTAAGAATGATGACTTTAGAGAAAAAGGATTGCAATTATTATTGAAATAGTTAGCTTTGTTTACAATTATTTTTGTTTTTTGTGAATAACTATATTTTAATTGATAGAATAAACTACTTTTTCCTAATATATTTTTTTATTTACAGATACTTCATGGAACAAGAAGTAAAAAATCTCCTTAAGAAAAATGAACATGAATTATCCAGTGAGGATGTTGAAGAAAAAGAAATAATTTCTGATAACCATTTTAGAGAGAAATCAGAAATTGATGGAATTAACCATAAAGAGAAATTAATTGATGGTGACATACTCGACAATAACGATTCTCCTCACAAGAAAAAGGCCGACATTAAAAATGACGTTTCCACTGAGCCTGATCCTGATGATGGTGGCAATGAAAATGAACAAGATCATTTTCAGGAAAAGGAACCAACCAAAGTCGAGGAAGCACTGGGCTTTGAGATAGCTGATCTCCACTCTTGGGACAGAATAGTAAAACTCCTTCACCGCCCAACGGATCCTTCTTCTCTTGCTATTTCAAGAATTTTATTTGGTATAGTATTTTCTTTATTACATACATACATTATTACATATCAGTATTTACTAAGACCCGTATCAATAATCAATCATTTTTACCATCTAGGCCAGGGAGAGAAAGGTGGTAGGAGAAGGATAGACTGAGATAGATAAAGGGAGGGAGAGGGGGAGGGAGATAAAGAGTGAAAGCGAGCGAGAGAATTTGGGAATGACAGTAAGATTCAATTTTTCATGTGATGAATCTTTCTGTGAATCATGAGAAATCAAGATTATAGACAATTGAAATATCTATTTTTTTGTTATAATAATAGACACGTGATTCATAACTAATATAAAGTATTAGTCCTGCCTACTGGACTTAAGTGTTGTCATCCCAAAGATAATCGTCATACTTAAATAACTGATAAGAGAAAAAAATATGAAAATATGAGGAGCTCTCGCATGCTGGAGAGCTCTTTCCTCTGACTTCCATATTGATCAATGGAAAACAGGGCTCAACCGCTCCTCGACTCCTGGAGCAATCAATGGTAGAAAAAGAGTTAATATGAATAGAACTCATTGGAAAATAGAAATATAATGCATATTGACCAGGGGCGTTTATAGGAAATAATTTCGGGGAGGGGGGCACCGGGAGACTTGGGGGTACGGAATTCTAACAACCTTGAACTTGGAGTAGTTAGCCAATTAAAATGCTAGTACAAAATTTTGTGGGGGGGGGCTGCGGCCTCCTTATATGCACCAATGATATTGACACTAGTTTTAGAACACTTCTTATCTCCAAATATTTTCTAATTTCCAAATTTCCTTGTCAATTGTTACATTTTTTAATTTTTTTTTGCGTTCAAAATAAATATATTTTGAATTGAATTTTACTAAGAAATTGCTAAAATGAAGACACTTTTTATGCAAATAGCGTTAATATTATTATATATACTACAGGTTTGCTGATGCTTTTTGACATCCCTGACGAGAGAGGTCTGGGCGAGGCAGATCTTAGATGGGGAGACCCGGATGAATGCAGATTTCCACTTTTCAATTTTCTTGTAGTACCTCCACTTCACTGGATGTGCATGATTTATTTTTGTATGTGGATTGGTAAGTATTTTGGGAAAGTATACTTTAGCGCGGTTCCCCCCTCTCTTCATAGGGAGGAACCCCGCTTATAAGGTTGATCTCGTGAAACAATCCGGAAGTGCCGACTAGAAAATTTCGAGTTTCAGAACCCCTAGAGACCGAAAATAAGGATGGTTCAAATTTGTATATATATATATATATATATATATATATATATATATATATATATATATATTGTTATAATATTAATAAAAAGTTTTATTTTTAATAATTTTATTTACGTTACGCCTCTACGTTAGGAGCCAATATAATAAAAATGTTATAATATTTAATTTTAAAAACTCTTTATCTCAGGGGTCAGGTTTGAGTCCAGTAAAGTAAAACAAAGATAATTTTAAATAATAAAAAAAAAAAAAAAAAACAAAAGAAAAAACTCATAGATAAGTTATATTCAGGCATAGGATAAACAAGCATTACCTGATATAAAGCCAGCTCGGCATTAAATGCATAGGACAGGATCTTCGTTACAACTGTATCTTCGTTAACAGATTGAGCCTAGGCTTCATGAAAACTGATGACCATCTGAGACTAGCTATACACTGAACTAGAGCTGCATTAGGAATGGCGTTGTTTCTTTTAAACTGCACTATATGTGACTGTATCTTCTTTTTAACAGAACTGCACTTATGAGATTGTATCTTCTTGTAAACTGAACTGCTTTTAACAGACTGACATGTATGTGACTGTTTCTTCCATTACAACTCAACAGACTGCCCTATGAGACTGGAGCCACCTTTTCACAGACTGCTTGTAACAGACTGAACTAACTTTCATGGCGGGAGCGTCCTACCGGTATCCAATGCTACCTGTATAGACTGCTAGACAAATATAACAAATAATATTTGTTTATCTCAAT
The DNA here is from genome assembly GCA_946811695.1 of Gonocerus acuteangulatus. NCBI lineage: Eukaryota > Metazoa > Arthropoda > Insecta > Hemiptera > Coreidae > Gonocerus > Gonocerus acuteangulatus. The sequence goes on along the minus strand of OX328127.1, from coordinate 63,231,287 downwards.
GAATTTAACATATCAATGAGCTTTTTGGAATTTCAGAATGTTCTGTGTTAAATTTAAAACTTTTAAATATGTAATGTAAAATATCATTACAATATATATATATATATATATATATATATATATTTGTCTGTTCGCTCATTTCTGGCTTTCCTAATGGTCCGATTGTGATGAAATTTGGTACAAAAATCCGTCGTCCAATTTGAAAGGTCAAGTTCGTTAACCAGCAGAATCCGCCCACTGTAAGATGGCGTTTGGGGCGAAATTCGCGCAAAAAAAATCGTAACGCTTACGTTTTTGAGTTCATAAGCTTGTAAGTACTCGTTTTATAGGCTTCTTGGGCTAGAAAAAACGAATGAAACCATTTTCAAGGCGATAGCTTTAACCGTTTTTGAGAAAATTGGAAAAATAGTTTTTGAATACTGTTTTTTTTTTTTTTTTTTTTTTTCCCTTTTTAATGTGCTGTCAACCACTTTGAGGTCATTAAACACAGAGCTAAAGGAAGTAGATTTGATTTCCTGTCAGTATCGCTATTGCGTGAAATTAGCCAGAACGAGTAGGGAAAGAAAACCCCAGACGAGTCACCCAGACGTCACGCCAAGCCACCGACGATCCCGCCCGAACACAGGTAGTAAGGCGACCCCGAAGTGCCTCTAGAGACCCTACTAGGCCCCCGTTCACCTACTCCCGGCCTTGTCTCTTGTTAATTAAGTCCTATTTGTTTTTGTAGAAATTTTCATTTTTAATATTTGTCTTTGTTGATTTGAGTTTGTTGTTACATTTGTTAGGGGGTGAAAGATTGAAAGTTTTATACTTTAGATTTAGAGGTTATTTGGTGTTTTTTTTTTTTTTTTTTTTTTTTTTTTTTTTTTTTTTTTTTTTAAATATTATTTATTAGTCCAGTAGATGTTAAAAATTCAAACAGTTTATCGATCTGGTTGGGACGATCCGCTAGTATTTCGTTAATTGTGTCTGGTAGCTGTGCGTCTCTTCTGTGTTTATCGTATTTTTTGCAATCTATTAATAGGTGGTGGACGGTAATTCTTGTATTGCATTCTCCACAAAGTGGTGGGGGGCTTCGAGTCATTAGAAATGAATGGGTTATTTTCGAATGGCCAATTCTAAGGCGAGTCAGGACCCGTTCTTCTTTCTTTGTTGATCGAATAGATGTTTTCCATGGAGTTACTTGCTTTTTTATGCTCCGTAATTTGTTCTCTGTTACAATATCCCAGGTTTGTTGCCACTTTTTAAGAATTCTATGCTTCACATAGCTTATTAGATCATTTTGTGGTATCTTGTCGTATTCTATTCCTTCTCTAATCGCCTTTTTAGCTAACTCGTCGACTTTTTCATTGCCCGGTATGCCGCAATGACTGGGAATCCAGACGAACATTACTTTTTGGTTTCTGTAGTATAGCTGCTCGAGGGATTCTATTATTTCTATAATTATTGGATGCTTGGTAAATAGATTATTTATATCTATTAGAGCTGATAGTGAGTCGGTGTATATAGTAGTTTTGTCATATTTTGGATTTATTATATTAATAGCCCTGACAAGTGCCAGTACTTCGGCTGTGTAGTTGCTGCAGTTAGGTCTTAATGTAAACAGGTATTCCTTGTTTTCTGAATAAATGGCGGCACCAACCCCATTCGTGTCCTTCGAGCCATCAGTGAAAACATCTTGTCCCTCTGGGAGCTCACTTTTTAGTTTTTTGAATTCAGTCTGCAACATAACCGGGTCTGTGTCTTTTTTACAAAATTTGGTAAGAGAGAGGTTTATTTTAGGTACTGTAAATGTCCATGGTGGATTTGAGGCGGAGACGTTGTGTATCATATTTTGAGTGTCAATGCTTAGTTCGGTGATGATCTCAGTAGTTCTGACAGTGAAGGGCTTTCTATTGTATGGATAGGTAAGATTGGGGTTGCAATTAAGATACTGGTTGAGTGGATGGGGTGTGGCGGCTTTTATTCCGATGAAGTTTGTCAGGAGTATTTGTTGCCGTCGTAAATGAAGTGGAAGCTCCCCTGCTTCAACACAAAGGCTGTTTACTGGGCTTGATCGGTAAGCACCCGTTGAAATACGGATTCCATTGTGGTGAACGGCATCTAGGATTTTTAATGTTCGAGGTGATGCGGAGCCGTAAACTGTGCATCCATAGTCAAGGCTGGAGCGAATGTAACTTCTATATAGCATCAGCATGGTTTCTCGGTCAGCTCCCCACGAGTTGGTAGTCATGGTTTTGAGAATATTCATTTTTCTTTGGCACGTTGATTTAAGCGATTTTATATGCTGTATCCAAGTTAATGATCTGTCAAAGATAATACCAAGGTATTTAGCCTGCTCACTGATATCTATAGGTTGATTATTTATGAAAAGAGAAATGTTGTGATTTATTTTTCTTGAGGAAAATAATACTCCAACTGTTTTATTAACTGAAACCGAAAAACCATGATCCGCTAGCCAAGTGCTAACAACGTCTAAAGAATTCTGGACTGAGTGTTGGAGAGTATCTATTGAAACATTGGTAGTGTAGATGACGAGATCGTCAGCATAAATCATGGCTTTGGTTGAAGTTGGTATGCATTTCAGCAATTTATTCATTACAACGGAAAAAAGGAATGCACTTAATACGCTACCTTGAGGAACGCCATTTTCTTGGATATAGTCGTTTGATAAGCAGCTTCCATTTCGAATTTTAAATGTTCTATTTCGAAGAAAATTTACGATGAACTGGAGAATGTGACCAGTAATACCTAGTTCGATAAGGCAATCTATTATGAATCTTCGCCAGACTTTGTCGAAGGCTGTTTCTACATCTAAAAATACAGCTAGGAGTTTTTCTCGTAGGCTAAAGGATTCTCTGATGTCGGTTTCCAGGCGAATCAAATTATCTCTTGTACCTCTTCCGGGCCTAAAACCGCTTTGCCACCTTTCATACAGGTTGTTCTTCTCCATATGCCAGTTTACCCTGTTCATTATCATTTTTTCTACTAGCTTGCAAGGGCTGCAGGTCAAAGAGATAATTCGATAGCTAGAAGTCTCTTGATGTGGCTTTCCTTTCTTTAATATCGGTATTGATATGGATTTTGACCAGATGTCCGGAAATTCGCCAGATAGAAAAAGTTTATTTAGAACAGTTAGGATTACGTTTTTGTTTTGGTTCGACAGATTCTTAATCATAGCAATGTTAATTCTATCAGGGCCGGGAGATGAATCTTTACGGGATTTTAATCCTGTTTGGAATTCTATGAAAGTAAACAGGAAATTTAAAGGGTCCAGGGGATCAATTTCAGCGACTATGGGTACTGATTCTGCTTGGTTTTTCTTTCGAAGAAAGGCTATGGGAAAATTAGAATTAGAAGAAACTCTTTGAAAATGTTGGCCAAAATAGTTTGCAATCTCTGTGGGGTTCGAAATATATGTATTTCCTGTTTTAATGACATTTACTGAATTTATTCTTGGGCGGCCCATGATTCTTCGTACTGTATCCCAGACTTCAGTGATAGGAGTTTGGTGGTTTATTGTAGAGATAAAGTCTCTCCAGGAATTTCTTTTAGCTATCTTAATTTTGTACCTTGCATCTTTCCTGGTATTCATATAAATTTCTAAATTTTCCGAAGAGGGGTTTGTCCTGAACTTTCTTAATGCTCGTTTCCTCTCTTTCACTGCTTTTTCACAGTCTCCGTTCCACCAGGGTACGCTAATTCTTCTAGAAGTGCTACTTTTTTGAGGGATGGTGGCTTGGGCAGCTGACAGTATGATGTTATTAATAGAATTTATTGCGTCGTCAGCTGTGAAGGATTCTAAGTTCAGATTGGTTAAGTTAGCTAGAATTTGAAAATCATCCCATTTAGCGTTCTTTAATAACTGAATACTGTTTTTGGTTTGGGTACTTAGAATCATGGGATTCAGTTGAAACATTTTCTGCAAGCTCTACTTTCATTAAAACAAATATGTTGATATTTTGGTTACGTTTGGAGTAAAGGAAGGGTTAGAATAAAATATTTTATTAACAGACAAGAAAAGTTTTGGTAACTTTGTATACTTTCGTTAGTATCTCGAAAACTGTTGACAATCTTGGGAAGCGGAAGATTACCATTCAAAAGATTACTAAATGCCCTACAAAAAAAGGTTCTGAAGAAAGTTTTAATTAGGCGATGTCAATCGGAGAAATAAGTGCTTAAAACTTTAAAGTAATTGATTTCGTTTATTTGAGCGGTTCTTTTTGTCTGTTTTATTCCTTGTTGTTTTTTAATTGCTTATAGTTGGATAATGTATTTGACAATAAAACTGGTTAAGTAAAATAATAAAAACAATTTATTGTTAGAAATATAGAGTTCCAAGATTCCAAGACCTTGTAACTAGCGGGACCGTTTCTAGTGTTAGCCAAACCTTCGAGGTAAGATCATAAATAAAGACCTTTCAAGACAGGTGGAACCAAAATAATAACTGCTTCTATTTTAATCTTTCCAAATTAGACTAAGGATAAGAACGGAACCACGCTAAGATGCTGCGAGTCAGACTGCATTGAAATCGGTTAAGATATAGAGGCTGTAGACCTTTTTTATAGAAGAATTTGGGCTCAATGTAATATTATTGGGCATGATAAATTATACTGTGTCATTTTTATTTTATGTTCTAGGTGCACTTGGAATTATGTTAGGAGCTTTTTTCAAGATAGCATGTGTTTTGTTTCTTTCACCATATTGGTATATTTTCATGCTCGATAAGACTGCATGGAATAACCATTCTTATTTGTATGGTGTTCTTGCGTTTCTCTTTTTGGCGACAGATAGTCACTATACGTGGTAAGATATTAACATTTTTTCTTGAAGCCTTTTATTGCTATTTATGAGAAAAATTAATGAAAATATAGAATTTATCTGTTGTAAAGTCTATTTTAAAATTATCGACATTAGAATCATTACATCTGTCCGCCCTTTTTCTTCAAGTAAAGAGTGTGATCTATGTACCAAGCTGTTTTTTGGCTCTTGAATTATAATCAAATTGTGGTTTAAAAAAGTCTGTTATAATTCTTCTCACATATTCTCAAATAAACAATAACTATTTTGTAATATAAAATATTGCTTAGGCTAATCATCCGTTTTCATTGTATAGGCTCAATTTTTGGAAATATATTTCCGAGTTTCTTCCTTCTTGGTATTGAAAAATCTTCTGATTGCAATTCAATGTGCTGCCATGCAAAGTATCGAATGTGAAAAGTGGTTTGGTACCTTATAGATGACTATATAAATTTTATCTTATGATATATTTTAATTAGACTTAGTGCACATTGATTAGTTTGATTTTCTGTAATTGATAATTATTTTTCCTTTATTTTCATGAGTTTTCCACAATGTACATCAGTCCAACAACAGCAATCAGTATAGATTGAAAATGAAAAATGCGTTTTTTCACATTAGATACTTTGCATTAGTATTGGAGATTTGAGCAAGTGTGGAGCTGAATATATGATGTTGGCTAGTGCTAAAATAAATCTTTTTGTGGTATATCTGGTACAAACTACAGATTCTAATCCGGTAGTTGCATCAAATATGACCAAAAATTATCACTAAGAAAGCTTTGACAAAAGAAATATTTTATTCTGGATCTATTAAAAGAAGTCTACAACAATCTAGTACTACTATCATATAAATAAGAACTCCAAAAGAACTATTTTACAAACGTCATAAAAATGAAAGAAGTTTATAATTCAAATTCTTGTGGATTCAGTTTATTTTATACTTCTTTAAAAAACAGAATTTTTTTTTTAGACCAGTGTTATTTTTCATATGTCTATTTCATTAGAAATCAGCTTCTTATCATCTCTTAATAATCCATGATTAATGATACTTTTATTTTTGCATTAATGTACACCCTAATTTCAGGTCAATTGATGCTTGGAGAGGGAGAGTTAAATCAAATTCAGACATTCCTTTGTGGCATTATGCAGTGTTGCGTTTCCAAATATTTCTGCTTTATTTTTACGCTGGCCTAAAGAAAACTGAATTGGACTGGCTCTCGGGACATTCGATGCAACATCTCTCTAGGCATTGGGTATTTCACCCTTGGAAGTAAGTGATAAACGCTTCGATTAATAACGCGGTTAATATTTGAAAATTTATAACTGTTCAAATTTATAACTCATCGGCTCAACTAAACAGAAAGAGGTGGGGATTCACTTCAAAACTAATTTATTAATTTGCCATACTAGCCATATTTAGGCTTCCTTGCAACAGAAATCTGTATGTTTATCATGACAATCTAATATTCACCTAATTATAATAATCATCTGTGCTTAGTTTACACAGCTCCTGGGTGGCATAATTTTTATTCATTCATTTCTACGCCCTATTTTCTAATTTAAAGGTGCATGTCTATTATATTATATAATTTTTGGTTATACCTTTCTATTAGGCTATCATTTTTTTTTGTTACACATTTCTATTAGATTATACATATTTTAGTTTATTTTTGGTTGTACATATTTATTAGATTATATATTTTTGGTTATTTCTATTTGATTATATGATTTTTTTGCTATACATTTTTGTCATATTATACCTTTTTTTCATACCTAAGTTTCTTATATTGACTAGATGTATTCATCCTTTTCTCTAAAATGGCTAATTTTCTACTTCTTTTTTTTTTTTTTTTTTTACTATTTAGGAGGGTTTTCTGTAAGTGGACCACAACATGTAACTCAATTTCACTAGTTTAATAATTCATATATTTTCCTACCTTTCTAAAACACATATTTTGTGCTACCCAACCGCATCTATGTTGGGTATTTATCAGTACCTGTAAGAAAATATGTTCCGCGGCCCTTAATATACTACAATTGTGGTCTCCTGAATCACCACAGTTCTTCCTGCAAGAAGGACCCAATATGCAGGACCTGTAGTGAACCGAAGCACGATGGCCCATGTAAAAAAACCAAATGTTGCCTGTGTGGAGAAAACCATACTACATCATTAAAAACGTGCCGTATTTACTCTGAAGAGTATGAGATTAAAAAATACATGGCAAGTAACAAAGTAAGCTACAGTGAAGCTAAGCGAGTGTTGTCGAAATCCAAGCAGCCCTCCTACGCATCAAAAGCCGTTACTAGAGTAGAAGATAGTGGCACTTCGTTGAAATTATTACAGCTGATTGAAAGGATGGACAAGAGGATGCAAGTTCTTGAAAACCTCCTTATTAAACATTCCCCCGAGTTAAAAGAAACGGCTGCACAAAAAACTCGAACAGAAGAAGTAAAAGACATCACCGGCAATTCTTCGATCTCAACAGAAATTATTGAAGAGAAAGTTGAGAAAAAACCGATGCGTCCTAAGAAGAACGAATATCTCAAAAAGCCAGTTGAAGTAGAAGATGAGGAATCCGATATCAAGACTAGAGGAACCTACAAAAATAAGAAACGAGGAAAGCAGACATAAGTTCAATTTTTTATTTTTTCTCTTTGCTTCTTCATATTATTACTATCTTTATTTATTTATTATCTTATTTTATCTATTAATTTACTTTTATTTATTTAGAACCTTACCGTTTATTTATTTATTTTCTTTTTATCTTTCTCAATGCCATCCGAACCAGCAATGAGTATACTCCAATGGAACATAAATGGTGTTCAAACACACATCGCTAATCTTAAATATTTGTTAAATGAAAAAAAGCCTCTTCTTGTAGTTCTTCAGGAAACACACTTAACACCTGATAAGAGCGTCAGCCTAAACAGTTTTACAGATTATAGACTAGATTACTTATTGGGAGGTAGAACCTGTGGAGGGGTAGCTGTGTATGTCAATAATGCCATATACAGTGAGCCTATCCCGCTACGAACAACACTCCAAGCAGTAGCAGTGTCAGTACACCTGCCTTTCAGAGTCACAATATGTTCCATTTATCTTCCACCAAGTGAACCACTAGACGTACACGAAATTCAAGACCTACTGACCCAACTACCACCACCAATTCTTTTCCTAGGTGACGTTAACGCTTTAAGCACAATGTGGAATTCACCATCGACAAACAGTAAAGGAGCCCAGCTCCAAAATATCTTTGAATTTTTTGACCTGATCGCACTAAACACTAACACTCCAACACACCTCTGCACAAGGACAGGAACATTTACAAACATTGACGTTTCTCTATGTACCCCTAGCTTACTAACTCGCCTTTCCTGGCAGGTCAATGAGGACTCTCATGGCAGCGATCATTTTCCAATTCATATTTCAATCAATGACCAAACACCTCTTTTCAGAACAACTCCACGTTTTAACACCAAAAAAGCAGACTGGTTCTCTTACCAAACGTTCATTACTAACTCACTTAACGCCTCAAACGTACATTCTTTAGACGAATTTACCTCTATTATGCTTCAAGCTGCTGAAGTTAGTATTCCCAAGACTTCACAAACATACAAAAGATCCCCCGTCCCTTGGTGGAATGATGACTGTAAAACAGCTGTAAGAGACCGAAGAGATGCACTTCGTTTATTCCGAAGGGAACCATCATTCATTAACTTACAGGCTTACAAACAAAAGAAGGCTAAGGCGCAGTGGACTATAAAGCAGAGTAAGAAAAAATGTTGGGTAGATTACGTATCGAACATTACCAGACACACTTCCACATCTGAAATTTGGAATAAAATCAACCAAATTAATCATAAAAAATATCGTGCTCCAATTACGGGACTTGAACACAACGACAAAATCATAACCAACCAACTGACTATCACTAATATTCTAGGAAGACACTTCAGTAAAATATCCAGTGACGATCATTATACTCAAATATTCTTAGACCATAAGAGACGTACTGACCACACCACTATTTCTACAGTTCCACAAGATCACCCTTTGAACGACATATTCACCTTACAAGAACTGGAACAAGTCTTAGCCAAAGTAAGGCTAACTGCTCCTGGACCAGACCAAATTACCTATGACATGATACAAAATCTACCCAAACATGGCCTATCAGTCCTTCTTGGCCTGTTTAATGATATGTTCATGAGCGGTACCTATCCTATATCTTGGAATGAAGCTATCGTTATTCCAGTACACAAACCTGGGAAAGATAAAAAACACCCCTCTAGTTTTAGACCAATTTCGTTAACAAGTTGCATCTGCAAGACCGTAGAGAAAATTATTAATAACAGGCTGCTCTGGTTCCTCGAAAGCAGAAACTTACTGTCTCCCTTTCAGTGTGGCTTTAGACCAAAGCATTCTACAATGCATCACCTAGCAAAAGTGGAGAGTGACATTTTAAATGCATTCCTTCAGAAGAAGTCTGTACTGGCAGTATCACTTGATCTAGAGAAGGCGTACGATACGGTCTGGAGAAGACTAATTATCTCGCAACTTAAAAATTGGGGTGTTGAAGGGAATATTATTAATTTCCTGATAAATTATCTTTCCCAGAGAACATTCCGAGTTAGGGTAAGTGCAACTTTGTCAGATGCGTTTCCCCAGGAAAATGGAGTGCCTCAAGGAGGTGTACTCAGCACAACGCTATTTAACATTGCCATAAACTCCATCATGAACTGTATCCCCAATGAAGTATCTTACTGTTTGTTCGCTGACGACTTGCTTATCTACAATACATTTTCAGATGTTACTACAGCACAAGGACTCATACAAAACACACTACATACCCTAGAAACATGGTGTTCCAAAACAGGCTTTAAATTCTCTAGTGAAAAAACTAAACAAATGATACTTACTCGAAAAAGGACCAACTTTGTATACAACCTTACACTGAACAATGTGACAGTCAATACCACTACCACACTGACATTCTTGGGACTTATTCTAGACAGACGGCTTACATGGATTCCGCACTTGAAGAGTATTCTCAGCAAATGCAAGAAATCCTTGAATCTACTGAGAATCCTTGCCAACTCAAAGTGGGGAGCTGACAGATGTTTAATGCTTACTTTCTATCGATCTTTTACCAGGTCCTTAATAGATTATGGTTGTATTGCTTATTCATCTGCCAGTAAAAAATCACTCAAGCTCCTTGACTCTATTCATCATACAGGCCTGAGAATTGCAACAGGAGCTTTTAGATCGAGCCCCACCGATAGCCTATGTGTTGAAGCAGGAGAACTTCCTATGGAGTATAGACGGCAGATTTTAAACTTAAAATTTATTTTAAAGTCAAAGGCATTAAAGAAACCTTGCGTAGATACATTTTTAAATAACCAATTTCATAATGAATATTTACAAAAAAATCCACGAATAAAACCGTTATTAATAAGACATCTATTAGACGCAAACAGCTCAACACTTTTAAATACACCTATACATACCAACGCAGTCCTTTCACAACCCCCATGGAGAGTTAAAAACTTCAAAATTAATCTCACGCTAACACAATACAAAAAGAAGGAACCCATTTCTTCTACGTTATACCAAAATGTCTTTAAATCTTTTAAAACGAGGCATCCTGAAGCACTATTTATCTTTACCGATGGTTCCAAAAGTGATTCAGGAACAGGCGCTGCAGCTATAGTTGATAACATGACCTACCAAATAAAACTACACGACGACTCTAGTATATACACTGCCGAACTGACAGCCATACTTACAGCTCTTTCCAACTTACAACACACAAATAGACGAGAAATCATTCTTTGCTCTGACTCGCTAAGTTCATTGCTCTCCTTGGGAAATATCTACAGTACACACCCAGTAATAACACAAATACTTACACAATTACTAAACCTACAAAATAAAAACATAACAATGACTTGGCTACCCGGACATACAGGAATCCCAGAAAGCAACGAGATTGACAAACAAGCAAAATTAGCAACTAAAAGGAGATCACTCGATATTGACAAACTGACTTCTGAAGATTTGTGTTCGACAGTTCAAAGACAGGTACTAACTTACTGGCAAAGATACTGGACACTAACAGACAACAAACTGCTTGAAATAAAGCCAACTGTAGAACCTTGGTCTAAACATAAATGGCCCCTAACAAGGAGAGACCAAGTTATATTGACCAGACTACGCATTGGACACTCATTCCTGACTCACTCCTACTTAATGAATAGAAAAGATAGACCTATTTGCAAATACTGTAACAGGACTCTTACTATAAAACATATACTTACAGAATGCAGACAGAGAAATCCACTAAACATACCTTATGACATTCAAGAACTGTTAACGGAGGACAGCCCACATATAAAAACAATATTACAACATTTTCATAACATAAACATATATCATAAAATCTAACAAGTATACTGTATAAAAAGGGGGAAAAAATATATATAATATAACTCTTCGTTACTTTAAAGGATCCTCATTTCTAGACATTATACATTAATATTCTTGTGTTTATAATACGAAATATACTCGTATATCGGAATCAGTTTAGCACCATAACCCTCAACGTTTTTTTTTTTTTTTTTTTTTTTTTTTTTTTTTTTTTTTTTTTTTTTTTTTTGACTTATTCACTTCTATATTTATTTATTTATTTATTTATTTATTTTTTTTTTATTATTTTTTTTTTTTATTTATTTATTTATTTTTTTTTTCTTCCTTCTCTTCTTATTTTCACCTTTTATGTTACTAATACGTTTTCCCCTCTTAAGAGTTACTGCTTTTCTCGTTTTCCCGACTCTTACGTTGTTTAATAATTTTGTTCATTATCAAATCTTGGATATACCTTATTCACAGTATCAACAACAGTGCTTCTTCTTTTACACCTTCTTTCACGAAGTAATTGTAAACAGACCTTTTTTGTAACTACATGAACATTGTTCTAATGTATTTTATCTGTTATTATTAAGAATTCACAATGTATTTCTTTATTTATATTATTTTTTTTTTAATTACAACTAGAAATGTATCTGTATAATTGTTTCGAGCACATCACCTTAGTTGCGGGTGCTCATAAATAAATGAATTAAAAAAAAAAAACACATATTTTTATTCCTCTTATGATATTTAATAATAATTTATTGGCCAATATTTAATCTAAAATAATTTATTTGCAATCTGATGAACTGCTTAAATTCATTAATTTCTAAAATACTGGATTGATAATGAAAATTAATTGTGTTGTTCTTTCAGATTTCTCTTCACACCCGAACAAATAGATTTATGGGTTGTTCATGTTTTTGGATTCCTTTTGGATTTGACAGCAGGCTTTTGGCTGTATTTTGATTATACTCGACCTGCTTGCTTTTTCTTTCTAACGTGCTTTCATATAATGAATTCTCAATTATTTTACATTGGTAAGGAAAATTATTGTTTATCTATGGTGATTATATTAGTGTTTATGTATTATCTTGTACAGGGGCTAAACACAAAATCCAGATTTCCATATTAAAAAAAAAAAAATATTCCGGTTATCTTCAAAACATGGTTTTATTTTCAGTGTTTTTTTTGTGAGAATAAAGGCTATTTAAACCTAGACATAATTTAACTTGAATACATTTTAAAATGAAAATGCCATATGGCTTTGTATCTTTTTCGCCACGGGTGACGCAGAAGTGTAACAGAAATGAGCCATACTTCAAATTGATTTTGGCAGGAAATTAAATTTGTAATGTAATGGGAAATGATTTTTAATTGTTGCTGAGTATTACTGAAGTAAAATAGCAATGTAAATTATGAGTATATGCAGTAAATGTACTATTTATTACAGGGAATAAATAACTGGTTTTTATTTACTTCCCAAATGAAATTTCTATGATCAAAATAATTTACGTTTAGAGGGAAATCTCTCATTTTTTATTGTATTTTAATTTTTAATATCCCTTTACTAATAACAAAGTAAAGGGACATTAAAAATTAACGCACTACAGGGCATTAAAAATTAATACACTACGTGACTTGCAAATCAAGGTCAAAAGGTTAGTTATAGAAAATTGACAGCACTCTTGGCACATGACGACAGATAAGAAACTCCGAGAAATAAAATAAACAGTTAGTGTATGGCCTTCGGGCAAAAGAAACAACATGAGAGAAGTTGTATTATGTTGTTTAAGAATCCGCCATTCATGGCTGATACACTTACACATCATGAAAAGACAGGAGAGACCAAAATGTGACCATTGTGACTCAACTCTGACCATAAAACACCTACTGGCAGAATGTATACAGAGAGACAAAACTATGATTTACCATACAATATGACAGACCTACTCGGTCATAGGATAATTTTTGACTAATCTTCTTCCATATAATCAAATTTTATGTTTGGACTCTATCCACTTTAAACAGCTGATGGTGGCTATGTAGAGGATCTTCAGTAATGACGTGAACATTCTAGCGGAAGGTTCACCTTCACCATATTTGGCTGTATCTAGTTTTTAGGCTCCTGAAGAGGCATCCAATGATGCGAGCCAATTTTAATTTAATTTTAATAAATTGATGTTTATATTAATTTGATTTTGTTCATTGACCTTCTGGCTACACAAGAAAAATTGTTGAAGCTTTTGTTACTATTTTCTTAACATGTTTTTATTGTTTTATATATTCATCATTTTTCAGGTATGTTTCCGTTTGTCTGCTTGGCTACAATGCATCTATTTTGTTCTCCTGATTGGCCTAAAAAAATTCTTATGAAATATTATGTTGATACAAAAACGGAGAATAACCCACAATGTATTTACAAGGAAGAAAGTAATGATTTTTTATGTTCTCATTTTTTGTAGTTTTAGTCATTATTTATTTAATTTTTACCTTTGTTTGCTTAAGCAGTCATTTCATACTATCTTATCAAAATTAGCTTGAGAATGGTTTTTCCCCAAGTCTGCTTTGTACATTTTTAAAGTAATAAATCACTAGACATACATTGCAATTTAAGATGAATAATATCGTTATTTATATTTTTTCTTCTTATTCTTGAATAGATAACTATTAGCAAAAGTATTTGGGGAGGAAAGATAGGTGAATAATAGTAATAATAAGTTTGTATCTTATTTTGTACAATTATTTTATGTTTCACACGGATGAATATTTTTTAAAAAAGAAAAAGCAATTTTTTATTACGTTCTTCATATTTAAGAAAATACTGTATTTGCAGAGAATTCTGCCTGCATAACGAGAAGGCAGAGCTGGAGTGTAATTCTCATTATTGCTCACGCTTTAATACAAATGTTTATTCCTTATTCACATTTTATTACAAAGGTACTGTACTTGGATTCTTTTTTTTTATTCGATAGTATAGTTTAATAGTTTTTTCAACTAAGCATGTTTATTGTTTTCCAGGGTTACAATAATTGGACTAATGGCCTTTATGGATATTCGTGGGACATGATGGTCCATACATGGGATACCAGTCTAGTCACTGTAAAAGTAGTCGACTTAAAAAGGAATGAAACCATTTTTATAGATCCAGAAGTAAGTATTCATGTATTAATGTTAATGTATTAAATTTTTTCTTAATTTATTAAAGAAATTATAAAAAGTCCAACTCAAAGGAACTGGGTGTTTCCATAACTTTCATATGTATATAGATGTATTCTCAAAAAAAGAACCGCAATTTTTTATTTGATATTTCCTATGTTTTAGGCATGGACAAGAAACAATAAATGGCAACGACATGCAGACATGGTTATTCAGTATGCTGACTGTGTCAGTAAAAATTTGGAAAAGCTGGACAAATTGAAAAATATCTCTATTTACTTTGGTAAATAATTAACTTGAAAAATATATACACTCACTGACAAACTTGAAAAGTTTAGAATAGAGGAGCTTTCAAACTTCTTGCTATTTTTGCAGGAATTATAAATTTATAAACTCATTTTATAAACTTGTCTAAAATCGGCCCTGCCAGTGTGACTACTGACACGCATAAATATGAATATGAATATGATTGTAAATAAACAATGGACTTAAACAAATATATATATATATATATCATATTCGTTATATTTATACATATATATAAATATAAATTAATACAAATACAATATATATATATATATATTCGTTTAATTTCATTGTTTGTTTGCAGTAATATTCAAAAATTCACCTTTTCGCACGCCCTTGGTCACACTGGAATGGCCGATTTTAGGCTTAAAAACTTTTTTTGTTTAGACTCCCTCCCCTCCCTACTAACTCAATAGTTTTCACTGCAAGCAGCAATTAAAAAAAAAAAAAAAAATCATTCCCGTAACCGACCACGAGGGGCAGATACTATATAGGTATCTGATTCATGACCATACAGTCAGTACTATGGTCGCCAGACTTTCCCCTTTGCTGTTTCGACTGGTAGGGACATTAGCACAAAGGTACCCATTAATAAATTATTTAAAGGCAGGGTTGGCCTAGGGATTAGCCCATGAAAGAAGACACTAGACTTTAGTGCTTGCTCGGGATTTGAACTCAGGTTCAACCTCAGGCGCTCTACCATTGAGCTAACCTCGCCCCAGCTAGCAGCAATTAAAAACAGCTAAAAAAGTGATAATTATCTTCAATGGAAGGAAACTCCTTAATTTTTTTTTTTTTTTTTTTTTTTTTTTTTACGGCGCATCGACATAAATCTTGGCGATTAGCACCGACATCCAGGGTGCAGCCAGGAATTTTCTCAGCGAGCCCTGAGATGAGAAAATTTCTGGCGCCGGTGGGGATCGAACCCACCATCTCCCGCTTATGAATCTAGCGCACTAGCCACTAGACCACGGGAGACCCCCGTAATCCTTAATGTTTCAATTACTTTTCTTATAAGGCAAAAATAAACCAAGTAAATTTGGATTACTTTGATAATGAGAAAAAATTATAAAAATGTAATATATTAACAGTCTTGATTATTTTTGGGCTTTTCATATATTTTTTAAAATATCTTGTAAAGGGTTGAGAAATTATGGTAAGTGGAATGTGACTAGTATAAGAGGAATAAATTTTGTACTAGAACATTTTGTACTAATAAATTTTATACTAAAAAGTTGTCTTGGTTTTATTTGATTTACCATGTTTAAATAAGCCTAATGAGTACTAGAATATTTGGTGATCTCAAATTTTGCAAAGTTACAGTGATCTGGTAGATGGATTATAGCTGGTTAATGAACTGGAGGACCCAGGTTCAAAACCCGAGCGTACACTAAAGATTTTTTCTTCTAGCGTCATCGTTCGAGGATTGGATTTGGGATCCCAGATCGTCCCTAGGCTCACCCAGGCTTAATTAATGGGTACCTGCAAGGGGAAAAATCAGGTGGCAGGAGCATAGTACTGACCACACTATCTCCCTAGTCTGCCGCATAGTCAAGAATCAGATACCTCTACAGTATCTGCCCCTCTGGGCTCTTAGAGGCCTGTTACGGGACTGATTTTTTTTTTTCTTTTTTTTCTGGTATAATTTTGTGCAGTTTATTGAAGCTCAGTTCCCGCCATTCTATATGTTATTCATCAATTGATAAGTAATCAAAGTATAATGTTTCTGGACACTGGGGCACTCCGGACCAGTGTCAAGAAATATATAACCTTGAGATAACCCGTTATCTATAGGTTACCAGTAACAGGGGTTTAACCAGTACAGGTTAAAATTTGGTGTCAATAATAAATGGACGTTAAAATTTAAAAATTTATGTTTCCAAGATGTCATTTGGAAACACCAATCATATTTGCAAGCATTTCTTTTCTAATAACATAGCCGGTTGGAAATATTTTTCAATAAATTGGTACTTGTGAGCAAGAAATAAATGTTTTAACCCTTTTATTTCCACTGTTGTTTTTATTTTTATTCCAGCATAAATGGTCAACATAACCAAGCTATAACATTTTGCACTCATCCATTGATCCAAAGAGCTTCCATTTCTAGAATGTATGGATAAATATTGTTTAGTAGTAAAGGAGAATTCACATTATCACCTAAATTTAAGGATCTTTTTAATGCTTTTTTATATTCTTTGTAAGTAATAAATTTTGTTTTTACAACTTCAGATGTTTGGGTTTCTCTCAATAAAAGATTTCACCAAAGAATGTTCAATCCTAATGTGGATCTCCTGAAAGCTGAATGGAGTCCATTCCGAATAACTCCTTGGTTGATGCCGTTATTAACAGAATTTAGTCACTGGAGGCCAAATTTGTATAAATTAGAGAAAGAAATTCATTCTTGGTCGAAGGCTGCTGACGTCTTATTTATGGCTGATTTTCCAGGTATTCTTTACATTTTTATTCATGGTAAACAAAGTCCATTATGCTCTGTAACTTCTCAGTTCTTATGATATTCTAGCCCGATCAAATGTGTCCATCACAACTCTGAAACAAATCACACTTTTCACAGACTTATTGACATGTTGACCGTAGAGTGGTATTGCTTAAATATACCAACAGGCCGACTGTTTCAGTCATGGCCCGGGAATAGGTATGTTCCCAGCGAATTATGGGCTCGATTGTTTGGTTTTCAATGAACCACTTATACAATCCATTATCTAAAAGATTTACAATACTGCACTAACTAAATAGTTTCAAGGTAAATTTCTTCTCCTTGTATATAAAAAACAATATATATATATATATATATATATATATATATATATATATATATATATATATATATATATATATATTGGGGGAGGCAGAAGTGATAATAACGTAATAAATCTTTTAATCGAGTAGATGAATGACTCATCCTACAAGAAAAATAGGAAATTATTAGTAACGTTATTAATATTTAATGATTACAAATTTCAATCCAGCTTTTCTATTTTATTACTGTTTTGCAATGATGCCGAAAAAGAATTTAATGAGTTTTGAGTAAATTGAATTATTTGATATGTAGTAAAGAATTATGTGCATAATTTCCTCTGAAAGTTATTTACCAGCAGAAACCTTGTTTTTTGTAATTAAATTAATTTTTTATGTTTACAGGTTTCTCAGTTCAAAATTACATACATGAAGACATTTCAAATGTTACTGTTACAGTTATAGAAGGGAAGATTAATATTGATGTCGATGATGAAAAGCCAAAAAAATTGTCGGCAGGCAGTAAGACGAAATTGCCCTCTGCGAGATTCCATGAGATCCATACGGTTTCAGATTCTCCGTCAGCGTACATGTACACATTCAGCAACAAAACTAGACTGATCGATCCAAATCTTGCAGTTGTCCTTGTGCAGACTACAGTATTTGATTGGTTCCAAATGAAAATAGATAATTATCTTAACTCAATAGCTCTTGTAAGCAATGCTTTTCTCAGGATTCTATATTCAGTACCAATGGTCAGAAGAGTAAAAGTGGAAGATGAAAATTAAAGAATCCAATTTTTTCCTGTTTCTTCATTTGAAGGTCAGAGTTCATTCATGGAAAAGTAATATGTGATAAATTTGATTGGTTTATCATGTATATGTTCCTTTATATGTTTAAAAAATTAGAGCATTTATGCTCGCTTAAATTCAGTATTTAAAATTTAGATTTTGATGGCACTAAAAGGTGTGATATACTATATATTTTTACTAATAATATTATATACTTTTTAACCCTTTTATTGCTGGTGAATGAAGGGGCTCGCAGCGCCCGGTACACTTCCTGTCTGTCTAGCTTCCCCCAAGGGCTCTCCAATCTCTTCATTTCAACTTCACTTCCGGTCAAGTCTTGCGTCTCTTTCAGCATCCCATTGTTATATATTTGGAATTATCAATATACATTGACAAATGTTCTTTATATTGGTAATTTTATAATAAAATAAAATAAATTTTCTATTGTGGAAAAGAAAATCACTCAGGCAAGAAATTATGATATAATTTCATTGTTTAGATCGACCAATCAAAACAAGATTCGACTAGTGACTGAAAGATTTATAAAACAACAATAGGGTTAGAGAGACAAGTCTATGTAGGACCCGGGAGGCTGTGAGCCTCCAACAATTACCCATAACAGTGATAATTGTATGAATTTACATTTTGTTTTTAAATTATAGATAATAAAATATTTCCTCAATGCATAATATCAATTAATATACAAAGAAGATTTGATGAAACCAAAAATTATATATTTGAAGAATCGAGTGAAACTATTCCAAAATAATAAAATGAACACTCATAGCAATTCAAAGAAAATGGAGAGATAAAGCCTCCATTAATTACACCCTTGCAAAAAATTAATTTTCATTAAAGATCCTAAAAATACTCAGAAAATATAATATAATTAATTATATATAATTTCATTTTGGCTCCTTTAGAAACCTCAGGAATAAGGCAGTATCTCTGGCTTGGATTCGATCAAGCTGAGAACTCTGCTTGTCCCTGCTTGGTCAAACTGATTTTATACGAGTTATAGTCGGAGAGCTGGCAACGCACTTTTCATGAAGTGTTTCATGCACCCTGAAATTTTGCTATAATTTACCTCTTGGGTAGATAAGAAGGTAAGTATGTGTTTCCTGGACTTACCTTGGAACACCAGGTACTTCGCATAGGGGAAAGGTGCAAACAATATTGCCCCAAAACAGTGTTTTATTCAGAAGCCAACTATTATTAATGAAAAAAATTGCTAATTAAGGCAATCCTAAAATTAATAATAAATAAGGCAAGCACTTTTAAGGGGGTTAAAATGTAAATTTAAAAAAAAAAAAACCAAAGTACCTAGTTTTTATTTTTAATATTAAATGAAGTGCTTTATTCACATTGCGATTTAAGCAGCGTCTTCAATAAACATATTTGAAAATAATTACAAAAGGGCAGACACTTTTGTGGGGTTTAATTATCAGGAAACATAAAAATAACTGTTGCCTATGTTGACTGCAATACACTACGCGTAACCGTAAGAGTGTATGAGAGGACCGCACAGTGTTGGTTGTTTTCTGTGCTCTCATTGGTTCTTGCTCACATGATCTTGTACAGCTATTCTAGTTTTAATGGCAGCGCGAATAAAACTCTCATTTAGTATTAGAATAAAAACAATTAATTTTTTTTTTTTTTTTTTTTTTTTTTTTTTTTTACGTGTTACACCCCTTAAAAGTGTCTGCCTTATTTATTATTCATTGTAAAATTGTCTTAATTTTACATTAAAGATAGTTGGCTTCTGAATAAAACTCTATTTTTGGGAAAAATTTCTTTGTACCTTTCCCCTATGCGCAGTAGCTGGTGTTCCAAGGTAAGTCCAGGAAATACATAAATACCTTCTTATATATCCAAGTGTATACATTATAGCAAAATTTCAAGGTGCATAAAACACTTCATGAATCGTGCGATTACTGGCTCTCGGACTATTAACAGCTCTAGGCCAGAGAAGCAACATTTGGGGCCACCAACTTGATTTGTGAGGAACATCAGGGTATTGGAGAGTGGAGCATGAGTTATCTTGTGTGGAATGCTGAAGCCCTGAAAATCAAGCCCGAGTTAACTCATTCAGAGCAATGAAAGAGTTAAATGTCATCAAAAGTCCCAAATATAGAAGATACAGAGTCTGATGATAAACTGGTTAGGCCTAGAGTATTTGTACAATATTTTGTCGTACAACTATTTTTTTATATATTGACTCTCTTCATAACTTTGTCTTTGCCGTTGTCAAACATGGTATCATTTTTTAACAAACAAAAAAAATAAATAAAATTAGCAGGAGGAAATAAATAAATATACAATACAATAAAAAAACAAAAGCTTTAGGCTAAGATCGTTGAGTCATGAAAGGTTCTGTCTGTGGTACAAAAATCAGTTTTCTAATCAATCTATTAAAATGATTAAGTTTTAATGGAAATTAATTTAATTTAAAGTTTCCTATTACTAAGTTAAGAAATTAGTTTTTTAGAATTATTGCCGTTATATTCTTTTAATTTTATTATTTCAGCTAGTTACGATACATTATCATTTATTTTTATTTTTTTGATGAATGCTTTTCATTCTAACATTTTGTCATTGTCTATTTAAAGCATAACTTTTTACTTTAACATAAGTTGGTAGTTCCCTCACGCATTTTCCTATGGTTCCACGCTCCTAACAAGTAGTCTGGAAGGCCTGAAAAATGTTAATGAATGAAAAAAGCTGTAATTAAATCGCATCTTTCTTATTATATTTTGAATTAACTGAAACAATTTTTGTTTTTCCTTCTGCAATTATTGGCTGGCTATTATTATTCTCTTGTCACTTAAGATTAATTATTCTTAGTACCTTTGATTTTCTTGTATTAATTTTGACCCTTGTTTATACCTTTGAAATTTTCAATTTTCCTGTTATTATTATTAGTTTAGGCAACAGAGCTCTTGATGTTTTCAAGCCTCAAAATATTTTATCCTTAAAATGCAAATTTTTAATAATTTACTTTAGTTTTTGATCATAATTAAATTACTTATAATTAGTTCTATTTGCATTATCCTTACAATAATAATAAAATCAGTTCCAAAATATATTGCAAGGCCTCAGATTGGGAGAATCTGCAACAGGAATCTGATTCTTAACCAAATGGAACGCAAGTTACGTGGACTGTAACCTAGGTTCGACCACACCTTCCTGGCCAACCCTTAAAAGACAGTACCATAAGATATGATTTTATTCTAAGCTGTAGTAATTTGGGGAAGATTTTCCGTGTTTGAACTCAGGCAAAATATTTGGTTTCTATATATTTATAATTTAAATATGTATACAAGAAATTTTAATTTGACATTCGTCCATATGAAAAATAAAAATTAATTTTAATTTAAATTACTTATATATATATATATATATATATATATATATATATATATATATATATATATATATATATATATTTATTCTATTACTTTATTTATTATGATTTTTTTTTTAACCATTTTTGTTATAGTGTATTTTTTTCTTTTTCTTTTGGACTAAGACTGATTTTGAAAGTCATAAAACTGTAAGGAGGCCATCACCAAAGTTGCGCGACTCTAAAAAAAAAAACAAAAAACAAATTAAGAAAAAGTTATATTTGATTTCTTAATTTGAAATAACAATGTTTAACGTAATGCAGGCACAGATAATTTTTGATGCTTATTTTTATATACATTTTTTGACTTTAGTTAGTTTTGGAATACATTTTATAAACCATACACTAAACATTGTTAAACCAATTTTGCCCAGTGGTTTCCAAACTATATGCTTTAGTAATCCAGATTTGCTTTGGGTGTGCTGAAGATTTTACAATATGTTCTGCAATTGTAATGGTAGGGAGGACAAATTAAAATCAGCTGATCTCTGTACATGATCTGTTCTTATATAAAACTACCCATATTCTTTATAGTTTTTGGTTAGCACCCCAGCAATAAATTGAAATGTGTTTTGACTGTTGCTGCTGCAGAAAAATGCCTATTTATTAAGGAGATTGGGAACCCAACAAGTTTGGAAACTCCTGTATTTTATTATTTAAACAACGGAAAATCGAATTTAATAAGTATTTTCTAAAATTCCAAACCAAGGCCTAAAAAGTTAATTTTGTAATTATAAATACTATATGTGACTTTTAAAAATTTACTTATATTTTAATATATTTTGTTAATGAAGTATATTTATATTAAATATATTTATGCACTTTTCTGAAAGACTGATGGAACATTTAAATGTAGCATGAGTGAAACTTGAGTATTGAATAGTCTTTGCTTACATTATGGTCTATAAATTGTGACAACAATTGTAATGCGGCTTAGAATTGATAATTTGTTAATCTCTTCTTCTATTCCATTCTATTGAATAATGATTTACCGTACTATTATAAGAACAATTTATTGAAGAATATTGTTTCTGTAAAGTATCTCATTTTGTTAAGACAACTATAGGCCTCATAATATATATTATTAATATATAATATATTAATAATTGTTGATCTTACCAACCAAAGAATATTTCTCTTTAGTATTATAGTAATTGTATTGTTATATGAGTTCTCTATCAATTATTTTGTGCCTAAAAAATGCATAATTTGTATCTCTTATTTTGAAGATAATTTGTTACTTGTTTTCTAAATTTCCTATTTTAGGTCATAATAAAAATTGATTCTATCATTGTAATGAATTATTTTTTGTATAATAAATATTGTTGAAGCCTCTCCATCTTCATGAAGTTCATAGTTGTGTTCCTTAGTTTTAGATTTTAAAAACCGTTGCCCGGTATGACAAACTACCGAGCAATATGAAAGCTATTGTGCAACCCAAGGTGCAGGGCTGTTATTGCACAAGATTTCTCAGCAGTGAACCTTAAATGTTATATATGGAATGCGTATTTTATACAGAACTCGGTATATGGAACATGTACCATGTCTTAACTGTGTTACTTAAAAAAAAACAAAAAAACAGTTACTCCTTCCTTCTAAGCAGCTAGAAAAAATAAAACAACCTAGAATCATTTTGTTATTAATACTAATTCATGATGGAGCCATAATGATTGGATGATCAGCAATCAATGCGAATACAGGAGGTACTGGCATCAAATCCTAAACTTGGTGAGTTAATTTTTCTAAAAAATAAATCATTGAAAAATATACTCTGGTTGGTGTACTGTAAACAAAAAATAAATAAAATGAAAAATTATGGAGTGCTATGTGAGGAAACTAATAGTCAAACGTGTTTAATCTCTCGTGTTTTTTTTTAAACTTGACAGTTGATGCTAATCACTGTTTTATTTAATTTTTAAATCTAAATAAGGCAGTTGTAGAACCGTTTAGAGTCCTAATGAATTTAGGCTCTTGATAGACTGATTTGAAAGTGAATATTTGGTTTGAAGGTATGTTATTTCTAATTTCTAAAATACTTGCTTTAATCTCACCAACAAACAGCTTTTATAGGAAAATACTACACATAAGGAGAAGAATTACTTTATTTGCAACTTCTGGGTGAGGGTTGTAAGATATTTTATGCACGTTCAATAATAAAGTAAACAACAATTTTAGCGGGGTCTTGCGTGGTCTAATGGCTAGCGCCTTGGATTCATAAGCGGGAGATGGTGGGTTCGATTCCTAACCTCCGGCAAGAATTTTATCATCCCACGGCTCGCTGGTAAAATTCCTCGCTGCACCCTGGATGTCGGCGCTAATGACCTAGATGTAGATGCGCCGTAAAAAAAAAAAAAATAAAATAAAAAAAAATACCCAAATTAAACTCAAAACAGATTAACCAAATACAAAATGTAAAATTAACTGTGAACATTACAAACAATACAAGTGAGAAGAATCCTCAAAAATTTCAAAGAAAAAATAAACACAATTACGAAAGGAAAACCGCTCTATTCAATCCAGATCAATCTCATAAAGTGCACATTTGATTTCTATGTCGTCCAAATACTTAATAAGCAAAATAATATCAAGAAAACAACACATTAACAGTATTGAACTGAATAAAAAAAAAAATCGGAAATGAACTAGCTAAACAAAATATTGAGAGAAATATAACAAACAAATAATCGATTCGAACAAGACCAGAAAATTGTTATACAATCTTAATATTTATGTATAATTATTATTGTTCTTATGTTATGTTTTGTATGACAATATTCAGCCCATTCCATGACTCATATGAAAATGTATATATATATATATATATATATATATATATATATATATATATATATATATATATATACATTTTCACATGAGTCATGAAAATCATAACACAACACATGAGATTTATTCTCGAAAAATCCTGTAATTTTTTACTTTTAACCTTTTTAATTTTTTTACATACCTTTTACCTAAAAGGTATGTTTTAGCTTGGACAAGAAACAATAAGTAGGAAAGGAATGCAGACAAGGATATTCAATGTGCACACTGGGCCAGTAGAAATTAAAAAAAAAATATAACAATAGAAAAATATATTAATTATTTGGAGATATTTAAAGTACATATTAAAATCTGTGTATGTGTGTGTGTATATATATATATATATATATATATATATATATATATATACTCACACACACAAACATAATATAAATATATACACAATTTTTAGAGGTGCACCCCTCAGGACTTAGTTTTCCTACTCCAGGAGCCAGTGTTGCCATGTCAGTTGTTATATTATAATTTATTTGAAACAAATTATATTTTATATGTTCATATATTTTTGAATCTTGTATAAATGCTGTAAAAACATTTAAATAATTATTATTGACTAATATATGTAATTATTGATTCATTTCATTATATGTTAATCTTATTATGAAACATTAATTTATTTTAAGCAGTGTGTTGGCAAGACACAAAATACATTTACATATACATTTGTATGTACATCCAAAGTTGAACAATCAGTATTATTGTGACCAAGGTTAGTAGGTAAGTTATTTTTTTAAAGATATTTGTTATTTGTTTTCAAGAGCAAAAATGTAGTAGATTATCGTCGAACAATTACAATTTTGTTAGTTGACAAATGTTTGTGAGTAGACTTTTGATGTTTAAGTCATTCACAATATAAGGGTAAGAATAAATATTACATCCATTTTCGTTTTCTTTTCTAAAGAGGACATGTAAAATGAGTAAGGGCAAATTATTCATTCAACCCTAGTTTGTATTTATATGTTGAATAATGCATGATGATGTTGGGGGGCAACATGATTTTAAATATACCCAGAAGCAACAATCATCTGGCAAGGAACTACAACGTTTATGAAATTATGTTGAAATTTATCATATATTTAGTTAATAATACGTTGTTGACAAAGTGACTTGGTTGTTAAACAAATTTAATAACCAGTAAACACTCCCAATTTGGCCCCAAAGGTTATGAATAAGTAATAGAAACAGGAAGGGGCGAAGTATTAATAAACAGCCGACATTTTGGCTGTAAAATGTATCTACCGAGACCACGGGCGTAAATAGGAAATCATTTCGTGGTGGGGGGGGGGATGAGAGCATTTAGGGTGTATGGAATACTAAAAATCTAGAGATTGGAATAGTTAGCCAATTAAAACGCTTCTAAGCCCAAAAACGTTATTTTTTCTGAGCTAAGAGATCTTACTTAAGTTTTTGGACTCGATTCAAACCAAACTTTTAAGACGAATTTATCAACCCTCCGTGCAATATTTATATATATTACTAGCTGTGCCTGCAACTTCGTCCGCGTGGATAGTGACTTAGAGCAGCAATTTTGGATATATCTTTTGGTTTATTTTGGATTATAAACGCAGTCGTATGCTTATTTTACAAAAAATCTACTTTACCGTAATGCTCCTTTCTATATTGGGCGTATAGACAGGGGGGATGACGCATACAGCCTGCTAGCATTGTTAAACGTGACAGAGCCACTAAGCTGACCCCTTAGGGTTTGTTAAACCCTAAGTGTGTATAGTGTCTGACAGTCAGCAGAAATACAGGCAAAAATTCTAAAAATCATTGTTTTGGGTACTATTGCGTTGATAAAGGTCCCCAATAGTATATTTTCCCATATATTTTCCATGTACAGACAGCGATCCGTTAGAATTTTATTATATGTATAGATTACGGCAAGTTGGTAATTTGGGTCCTCCCTCCTAATGAATCGATTTAGTTTATGTTTAGGACATATTTTTCTATTAATATTTTCACAACGAATAGCGAGTTTCGTTGAAATACTACAATTACGGCTGGTATGGGCGAATAACCGGAGTAAACCCCCCCTCCAGATGAACCAATTTTCCTGGTTAACGAACAAAAAAACAAAAAACTCTGGTGTGTCTCGTGTTAACGATAGTTCATATGATGTTCGACGTGATTATTTACATTGGCATAACTTTTTTATTTATAAACTGATTGACATGAAAGAAACAATAAATGTTAAGTGAAGCTTACCACAAAATATTTGCTGTTCCCATGGAATGATCTTTATTTTCTAAGGCTATTAACTTCAAAGTGTTATTTTTTAAAAAATTGGACCATAGTGTATTAATTTTTAGAAAACCTAGTCATGATTAAAGAGCCTGACATTATTATTACTAGAAGAGACAAATTTGTTTTAGCAATGGATATTCTCTATAAAACGCTTTTCCTCATTAAAACTGTGCTAGAGCTTCAACACATATTTATGAGCCATTAGCATGAGAAGATAGCCTTTCTGAGGAAGAGCCTTTGTATGTTAATACCATTGAAGAGCAGCCGGGCTTTGAAGGGTTACTGGGCTGTAAGAAGTAGAAAAGAGCAAGCAGCCCGTTGCTTTGTTTCCCTCTTGAAGGGCTAGAGAGCAGCACGTAGGGATGGATGGCTACTGGGTACATTAAAGCCAAAGTTCGCTTGGACGTGTGGACAGCTCTCATTAGGTTCCCAACATGGCCGGCCTGTCCCTTCCCGTGTTGATTTTACTGTCCTAAATACGCACAGCTTCTATCCCACCTAGTCGAGGGCTTTAATTCCGTGTCTTCAAAGGGACACGTATCTAAAGGACGTAAACATTCTCCAGTTACTCCTATGAGACTAAAATTATCTTATCGAACGGAACAGCTAACATTGGTTACTTGTGTAGTCCCTCCATACACAACTTTGTCTCCCCCTAGATTTAGTACTTTAGACTAAGTAGGCTTAAGTCCCCCGATTGTAAATACATCCTCCTTCTAGTTTCTACTTAAGCATAGAATATGGTGTAGCTTTAAGTCTAGCTCCAGGTTCCAATCCGTTGGGCATGGAGCTCCCTATGTACATCAAATAAATATGGGAGGATGGGGAAAAAATTATTTATTATATTATATTAGGCATTATAAAAGGGTGGCCTGTAGATAGCCCGGCGTTAATAGCCCAATTGTTGGTACACCGTTAAAATAATAAAAAAACAAGTTAAGCGTAAACCAAATTATAAGAAGACTCAAGTAAACTGGCACAAATACACCTTAACAGAGAGATAACTAAACAGAGAGATTATTAATATTTTAAATAATAAGTATAATAATACATACCAATAATTATTTGATTTATTATTAAAAATTAAAAATATTGTTATTTCTCACCTTAGGTAATATTAGTATTTGAGCCATTTTACTCGAATCCTACGATAATTTCTTTTACGCTTAACTAAGTTTCGCGTGAAAACTACTGTTTATTTCATAAAAAATGATTTGTAACTTAATATAAACGTAAAAAAAAAGTTTCATAACCAATTTTCTTAAACTGTATGGATATACTGTATACTGTTTACTGTATGGATTATTGGCTTCGTTAATTTTGTATTTTATTTTTTTAGCTGAAAAGGCTGCCAAAGAACATGCCGAACAGTCCAAATTTTTAGATCTATAATAAACATATTATTTACCATTAGACTAGAAATATAGGTGTTTGGGTCTAAGGAATAACCTTATATAAATAAGAATTTCTTATAAAAATGATGTGTTTTTTTTTCTTCTTTTTAATAAAAACTATTTTTTAGTCATTTTGCATTGTATCCATCCTAGAAACGTGGGACTCTGAATTATTACTGCTTGTTACCTAATTAATGCATTTTGGATGAGACAAGCTACATAATAATAGCGTTCATTTTAATTAATTATGCATATTGATACGCAATATTTAGGTACAAACTGTATAATAACAATTGAGAACATCAATGTTGCATTCAGAATTGATAGTTTCGTTCCATGTCATAGAAGATTTTTGAATATTTATTTTTCCTTGACGGTTATTGTTTTTTCATCTAATACAACAAGTGTATTGGTAGCTTCTAATTTTAAGATGCTACCAAAAATATTAATAATTACAGTGTTAATGAAGAGCTGTATTATATACAGGGCCGGCTGTGACTCAATTTTCAAATATTCATTTTTAGAAAATAAACTCGCCATAGTGAGTGGTTAACTTGAACCCAGAGTCACACTTATTACTCTCGGGTGTGCTACAAATTAAGTGATTTTTTACCAGAACGCGGCATGGTATTTCATCCAAAGGAGCCTAAGCTCCCGATAGACGTCATAACGGCACATTTACTCGAAACCAGGTATGGGCGTATATAAGGGGGGGGGAGGGGCTGCAGCCCCCCGAAATTCTGATTTAATCTGTAAAAATGTCATAAAACCTTTAAAAATAAATTAAATAAGATTTCTTAGTTCATAACAAATATTTTATTTTCGGTGTAATAGCGTTTTTGTTTGCTAAAACTATTCAAAGTTCTAAATTGTTGCTGCTTGTTGATCACTGACCACGTCATATTTAAGAAAAGTTAGTAATATATTATTTTACATTTTAATGTAATTAAAAATTAATACATATATTACTTTACATGCTTTGTTTTTGAATTAAAGAAAGCTAACAACTCGTTTTTCACTTCGTCGACTGAATTCATGTACCTGCCGCTTAATGAGTTTTGGAGACTGCGGAAAAGGTTTTGATAAGTTGAAGGAGCTTTTTATCCTTTATCGAATTCACATGGCGCAAGTGCTGTATTGGGAGATCCATTTCAAATTTCAACACAGAATAAATATGATTCACCCACCAAAACATGATAAATAGAAGTGTATTTAATCCTGTAATAATAAAAAATAAATAATAATAAATTGAAAAGGAGGGATTAGTAACATAAACATAAACAGAGAGAATATTGAAAAAAAAAGAGTCATTACTTTTGGTGACCTGATATATATATACCTATATTTATAATTTCAATTGTATTATTCAAAGTATAGGTACACATTGTATTGGCTGATTTTTATTTCTTCATAAAAAATAAAAATAACAATAAAGTAGGGATATAATAATATAGGAATTGATTGAATTTTTATGTACATACGTCTCGGAATGAAATCATGTAATTTGATGTAGATGTAAAGAGCTAAACTCAGCGAATTAAGCATTTAAGACTTATTATTACAGCTAAGTTAATATTCCGTTTAACTAGAATTTAAGACCATATCAATTATTTCTTATTTTCAAAGGACTTTCGCCCTTCCACTTTGTTTCTTTTGTAACGTTTTTAAACCATTAAAATATTAAGGGCCCCATTGTCTTACAGCGGCAATAAAAAAAGACGAAGGACCCAACTTAGTGCTTAAAATCGCATTAAAAAATGAAAATTCCCTTCATAATTAAATAAACAGGGGTTGAGCCCTTTCGAAAATATGTTTCCCGCTTTCGACTCGATGAATATTACATGAAATGGAGGGAAGCGGGGAACTAAAGGGCCGTAACTTTGGGCTTATGACATGTCCAATTAAATAAAAAATAGAAGAAAAGAAAAATAATAAAAAAAATTGTGTAAGGTAAGGTGGGTGTGGGGTTAGATTGGATCTAGTCCCAAGAGAGGCATAGCTCTACAAATGAATCAAAATCTTTAATCTCCACACTCCTGCCTTCCAGAGAGGTTGTAATTCTGCCGTCACTGTCTCCACCCTCCGTTTCAGCTTTTTGTAACACTTTAGTTTTTTATATTAGGTTTTTGTACTTTTTATTTTAACACGATAAACCTTTCATTTAAACACTTTTCTCTTAACTAAACTGATAAAGTTTTTTGGGGTACTTATTTTGAGAAAGGCCTTTGTTTTTCGGAATGTTGAGCCTTTGTTATGATAAGGTATCTTTAGAAGTGAAATATCGTATTTTCGTTTCTTTTAATTTTTCTGTAGTTCATAAGAGGGCAAAAAAAAAAAATGTATGTACTATACAAACACACCATAGTCAAAGAAATATACAATCAACTCTACAGATTACAAGAACATATCCGTCACATATAAAAGTATCCCAGAATGTACGACAGTCGACATTCAAGCAAAATTTGCTACAAGAAAATAGAATATTAACATAGAAAATGATAAATATTAAACACTATCTACCTTGCCAGATCTCTCAAAGCCTTCCCTGGTCCTAAACGTGACATAATCAGTTTTTATTGAGCTTAAAGTAGCTTGTTTTTCATTGTAATGGAAATGAAAATGGCGCAAGCGACGGAAATATTTCCCTTATGGGCGTATATAAGGGGGGTGGGCTGCAGCCCCCTCCAAAATCAGTAAAAATGTATCATAAAAACCTTAAAAATAAATTAAATAAGATCACTTAGCTCAGAAAAAATAGTTTTTATTGAGTGTAATAGCGTTTCCAAGTTCTAGATTGTTGGTATTCCATACCCCTCAAATGTTCTCAGCCCCCCCCCTCCCCCGAAATTCTTCTAGCCCCCCAAAAACAAAAAAAAAATTATTTGCTATGTACGCTCATGATTTACTTCAGAATTTCGCGCATGCGGGATTGGAACTATTCCATCTAACTGAACGGGCTATAGTAATATAATTTAATAAGTATTACCCGACTTGGGAAAATTGCAAACAATTATCCTTTAGATTTCTTGCACTAAGTAAGACTTTCCCGATAAACATCAGTAGTTATTTGTTATTTTTTTTAGGGCGCTCCGGAATTCATGCAACAAGGGATCTAAATTCTACATCAGCGTTATCCCAAAGATCCAGACTAGATAAGCTCTTGGAAATAAGGTCCATCGACTTAACTATCACGAGAGTACTCTAAGTGCTGTACTCTCTCGACTCCTGAGAGATAAAGAGCTCTAATATCTCTTGAAGTTGTTCTGGAGTTAAGGCTAGGTGGTGGTTTGCTCCAACTTGGCCAAGGCTAATGCAGCTCAAGTCCAAGTCTTGTCTCCTGGCCTCGGGCAATATTGGCCTGCTTACCTTCTTCAACCTCCTGTTCTTCCGCCAGCAAAACATACCTTAGCTTATATCCTAATGAAGCTTTTCGCAAACATTTAATTTTAGGACTAATATTCCCCATTCCATTCGCCTTAGTAAATATATATTTACTGTGTCTGTTCTCTCAAAGGAAAAATAATTTGTCTGATTTAGAAGGTTAAGTTCGCCGAATCCACCTAACAGAACAATGTATTTTCGGCGAAATTCGCATGAAAAAATTGTACATTTTTCGGTTTTGCCTTTACAGGCTTCCAGGTAAACTTTGTCTAGGTACTCCAACTCAGGAAAACGAATGCAATATTTTAAGGCGATATCTGTAATCGTTTTCGAGAAAAGTGAATAAAACTAATTTTCCTAAATAATTTTCATTTTGTGTACTTAAAATCAATGGATTCAGTAAATACTTTCTGTATATGTTTTAAATTCATCCAAACAAATATATTTAAAATTTGATTACGTTGGAGTTGAGATAGTGGTAGAAAAATATTTTGTTAAAACATATGAACAGTTTTGGGGTTTTCGTGTATTTTCTTAAATATCTCGTAAACATTTGGGAAATCGTGGTGAGTAAAGAAAAATATTCGTGAGCTTAGTAAATTTCTCACAAAAACAGTACTGACATCTTTTTGACCAGGCAGACTCCGTCGGAGAAATGTTTTTTTTTTTTTTTTTTTTTTTTTTTTTTTTTTTTTTTTTTTTTTTTTTTTTTTTTTTTATGAGCTTTTCGCAACTATAGCGACTTGCTCAGAACAAACATTACGCATACGTACATACATACACATCTACATGCATATATACATAGATACAATTTGGTTATTACATATGTGCATACAAACACATTATTATATATATACATCAACATCAACAATATGTACATCATCATTATTATATATATACATCAAATTATGCAAATATACATTACACTATGTTTATATAGTTTATTCTGCTTCTAGACATAGGATAATACTATTCAGATTAAGATATAATAGAATAAATGCCTTAATAATAATAAATGCCTTAATAATAATAGAATAAATGCCTTAATTGATTTTATCTGTAGAATTATTACTATAGTAAAAGAACACAGGAATGTGTGAAAATATTTGATATTTTCCAATTCATTGAAACGTATGAAATGAAGTATCGGTAGAAGAGGATTCTAGGGTCTTGCGGACCTGACCCCAGGTATAGCCATATAACCCTTTGAACAAAGGCCGAGGAAAATATTATCTGTTTCTATTCTATGCTTTTCAAATGAGAATAGGGATATGAACAGGAACCGGGGTCTCCCGTGGTCTAATGGCTAGCGCCTTGGATTCATAAGCGGGAGATGGTGGGTTCGATTCCCAACCTCCGGCAGGAATTTTATCATCCCACGGCTCGCTGGTGAAATTCCTCGCTACACCCTGGATGTCGGCGCTAATGACCTAGATGTATATGTGCCGTAAAAAAAAAAAAAAAAAAAAAAAAAAAAAAAAAAAACTGGAACCGCGCTAAGATGACGCAGTTCCTGCGAGTCGGACTTTTTTAATAATAGAATGCCCATAAAACCAGGTACGGCCCAGGAATTTCTCACAATTAATCTACCATTTTCCATATATAAAAGAATTTTCCAATTAAGAACCTGCAGTAACTACGCAATAAAATTCAACATAAACAATTTAACATATACAATAGACCCGCAGAAGAAATGTTCTGTTTGTAGTTTAAATGTTCTAGAGAACATTAATCATTTAATTCTTCATTGCCCTGCTTATGAGCCGATAAGAGCTAAACATCTTACCTTTCTTACTCATGATGATCCAGAAATTAATTTCCTCAACGCACTCAATAGCAATAATAAATATAAACTCATAGGAATATCTAGATATATTTAGGAAATTCTAAAGTGCCGATCATTTATTTTAAATGAATAAAAGTTAATTATTTTTTATCTTATTTTTTATTCTTTACTTTTTTATTTATTTATTTTTTTTTTGTTCTTTTAATAATTCACTTTTCAGTTAATTTAAATTTGATTTATGTTATAATATTATGACTATATTTAGTTTAATCATAAGCGGAAGGATTTTATTTATGTTATATTAGTTATATTATTTATTTCTCATATACAGATATTGTTATTTTGCAACTCATTTGCTCATTACAGTTTGTTCATATTAGTAAAATAATGCAAATATATGCTATAACAGCTAAGCAGTTATAAAAGTTAAAATTCCTAAAAATAGGACTAACTAAATAAATATGTAAGCCAACTCCTTTGCTAAGGAGAACTCCTGTATAGCAAATAAAAAAAAAAAAATGTATATATATATATATATAATAAAGATATAATAGAATAAATACATTAATAAAAAAAAAAAAGGGGGGGAGGGGCTTAGCTAGAATTTTATTTAACTTTGCTAGTTTTGTTTTGTCACAAGATATATATATATATATATATATATATATATATATATATATATATATATATATATATATATATATACACACAAATACATACATGCATGCATCGTTTACCTAAGTTTTTAATTGATTTTTTTTTTAAATTGATTTTTAACAGTCAAATGAGTATCTTAGTAAAACAAGGTAAGAAAATATTTGATTTGATGTTTTACTAAAGCGAGCTTTGAGCAGGCGGAAGGAGTAAGTTCCGCTTAGGATACTGTCAAATTCTTGGAGTAGTGCCGCAAACCTTGATTTTCATACATATTTCATTTTTGCACGAGTTTTCTGTGTTTTTTGTCTGAAATGAAGGCAATTAAGTCAAAATATCGCAATCGACTAACACACGAACATTTTTTTTTTAATATATTTATTTATGAGCATCGGCAACTAAAGCGATTCGCTCAGAACAAATTACTACGTATATGCATCTAATTAAATTTAAAAATAAAATATTTTCATCCAAATGTTCAAATGGAATTTCACATATACATCAGTTATGCAGTTCATTACACATCTAATTACAGTAATTCATACAATTTATTAATGAATTAGATTTTGAATAGATATGAGTTTTTTCATTGATATGTTAGAGCAGACCTGCACTTACCTGGAATAAAAAATTTATATTGTGCGGAAAACTAATATCTATGCTACGTCCCTAACTAGGGACCGGATTTTTAGGATACAATAAGTGCCAAATTAGGTTTTTGCAACAGGCATAATAGTTTTTTTTTTTTTTTAGGTTTTTATTCAAAACCTCTTTTTAGGTTTTTTTAGGCGATAAAAATCGCTCAATAGGTTCAAAAATAGGTCTTTTTAGGTTTTTATTTAAAAATCGATTTTAGGATTTTTTAGGTGACAAAAATGTTTCACTAGGCTCAAAAAATAAGTTCAACCTATTATAATTTATGATTAATAATTTTGATTAATTTATCACTGACAAATTAATATTTATATATAGTCACTTAAAAATAAACATCAAATAACATTATTTTATAGAATAGTATATTGAGAAGTGGGAAAAAAGATGTGGAAATCAAAATAAAACGGATATTCGAGTATGAGTTATTTAAAAAAAAAAATAATAAGAGGTCCAAATATTCAACAAAATATTTATTTAATAAACAAAGTGAATGAAATTTATATAAATAAAATACATTTTACAACTAAAGCAATGTTAAAAAAAAAACATTAAAAAAAAAATGAAAATAGAGTAAATTCTTTTATAAAATATAAATTAATAAAAGAAATAAATAAGAACATAAAACAAAACAAAAAAAAAATGTAAAGGACAAGTTTCTCTATTAAAGAGTTCCAGCTTCTAAGGAACATTATGAAGAATTTCACTGCCTGTAGAAAGGTACTTAACTATGTTAAAAACGAAATAACTAAATCTTGGAAAAATTTAAAAGAAAAAAATATAAAACTAAAATAGGTATTAACCCTTGTTATAGAGGAGTATTTCATCGCATATTTTAGCTCCAGTGTTGACGATTCCAATTTCCCAATGAGATTTGGAAGATCTAGGACATGTGCTCTTAGGAATGCGAGTGCACCACGAATCTCGTTGGTCTCGAAGGCTTAGAAATGGCAGCTGCTTCATTCATATCCAAAGCGTCAACAACTGTTTTTATTTTTCCCCAGCGTGTTAAAATGGGTTCTGGTGGAAGAGAGACTCCTAGTAAACTTTCCCTGAACTTCTGGACCCGGGAAGATCCTTTTAAGAAAGTATGTTTGATCGAGGAAATGAGTTCATTGAATTGTATTTTCTATTTTAAAGATTAGGTCTGTCTAGGTGATTCCATCGTTATTTAGGTGGTATCATCCTGAATTGTTTTTTATTAGGATCTTCCAAATTTGCATGAATGATACTACAAGACGTGAATCATATAAAAAACCGATCATTATCATGTTTAGCAGAAAGGAAAAAAATAGGTGAAAATCTAAGAATCCTGTCCCTAGTTATAACCTACCTAGACAACAATCCAGCGTCTCACATACTTGCAACTTCTCAGAGTAAGTCGATCGTTGCCAAACAATATTGAGTATCTACCTCTCTTGACACTTGTGGCCAGTGTTGTGCATTATTCGAATAAATTATCATTCGAATGATTATTCAAATAAATATTTAGTGATTGATGAATAATTCACTAAATTATCTTATTCAATCGTTAGGTCATGAATTACTCACAGAATTATTCGTTATTCATTATTCATCATTCGTTATTCTTTATATTCAGTTGGTTATATACATATAATATATGTAGTATATAAATATATTATATTTGTTTTTTTTCGGCTATCGACATCTGGGGTGGAGAAGCAGGAAATTCCTTCGGAATGAAGAATAAATCATTCATTGTTCAATAAAATATGTTTATTCTAATTGATAATTATAATAATTTGTGAATAAAATATAAACTTCATTCAAAGAATAATGAATACAAGTAATTATTCTTCATTAATGAATAAAATAATATATTTATTCTTTATTTATTATTCTGGATAATTGTTGCCCAAAATTGCTTGTGGCCGGCCTGTTAGGGGACAGTTTTTTTTTTTTTTTTTTTTTTTTTTTTTTTTTTTTTTTTTTTTTTTTCTTTTTTACGGCGATTCGACGTCTAGACCATTAGCGCCGACATCCAGGGTGCAGCAAGGAATTTTCCCAACGAGCCGTGGATGCATAGCTCCTGCCTACCTCAAGAGAATACAACCAACGTCTGATGAAGCCCATTAGGAGATGGGCGAAATATTACGCCCATGAAATCAACACCGCTGGAGAAAGAAGCCGAGAGACCAAAAGGATATATATATATATATATATATATATATATATATATATATATATATATATATATATATATTATTCGTAGTATTATGTCGATTGACGCGCTTAAGGAGTTCGATTTAACTTCAATTCACGATTTTTTCTCCGATCTCTTCACTTCCCAAGATCTCTTCGTCCTCTGGGAATGCTCCATCTTCAGTTGACATGTGTATTAGCACTTTCCCAAGTAATTTGGCTGTAATGAAAGAAGTTTCGAATTGTTTTGTTTTTTCAAATCTTCTTTAATCGTACCTTCTTGATGTCAGAAATGAATGATAGTTGTCTTAACGTAACAATTACGTCAATTGAAGCATTAGGACCTCTTTAACGAATATAAACAATTATGTAAACGAAGAATTGAAACCAGGTTTCTAACAGGTTTTCCTGAAGAACTGGAGTGAGGAAAATGATCGTTCGGTAAAAATCCGTCCAGCAAGAATTGTATGAACTTTGAACGATGCTCTTTAAGGAACATTGTTTCTTTGACGAATGTATGTAATATGAAACATTGTATTCTTATCAACTTATGTAAAAAGTAACATTGTTTCCTTGGCTGAGGAAGAGCTCGGCCATAAGAGATAAAAAACCTCCTGATAAAAGTAAATTGAGTTGTAGGAGGTTTAAAAGGTAAGAAAAAAAACTGGATTTTTTCCTGTTTTTAGTAGGCTTTGAGGCTTAGCTTTCCGCCGAGATAAGGCACTGAAATAAAGCAAATTATGACCAGTCTTTCAGAAAAAACTTCTTATGCAGCTAGCTCTTGGATTATCAAAAGCTACGGTATCTCTCACTTTATTATGGGGCTCTTAAAAATCCTCAGCTCTTTTGTATCTGGGAGTCTGCATTTACCTGTTTGCAGCAATTTATGTATAGATTAGATGGATGGACATTTCTAATTAATCGCATGTCTTTTATCGCTCACGTTTGGGTTATTACAGGGTCTTCGTGAGGGCAAGAATACTTAATGTATTCTCATGTTTGTAGATAATATGTTTTACATTCTTATATAGAATTGTATATAAAGTAATGTTTGTATTTCTGTGCGCATGCTTATACATATGTAATGTAATTATATAGTAACGTTTTAATATACAGGGTGTCCCGCATTAAGATGTCACTTTATAGT
Organism: Gonocerus acuteangulatus; assembly: GCA_946811695.1. NCBI lineage: Eukaryota > Metazoa > Arthropoda > Insecta > Hemiptera > Coreidae > Gonocerus > Gonocerus acuteangulatus. The sequence continues at coordinate 63,193,402 of OX328127.1, read as the reverse complement.
TTATTCTGCACCTCATTTGTAGTTCAGGGACGCAGAAATGGTCGTCCTATCTCATCATTTTTCAAAACTAGTGTTTTTTTTTTTTTTTTAATGAAAAAACTGTGCTTCCCGGATTTCTGGTTAATGTATCGTAAATAATGACATTCATTCATTTCTACGAATTGATATTACGGTTTGGTTGAAATAATTGTGAACATTGAATGTGCACTACTCTTAAAGAAAATTTAATGCTGATTTCAAAACTGTAATGAATCTTTGAAAAAAATGTGTACAATCAGAGAAAATCGGAGTTGTACTAAAAAAAAACAAAAAAAAAAAAAAAAAACAGAGTGAGATAGAATTGTGTGGTTGGTGGTGTACTACATTTTTTGTCTAGTTTCACCAGCAAAATGGTTGGTATTAACTTGCGACACACACTGTATACTCAAAATAATTGTTGCAACTTGTTTTGATGAGTACAACCTATTCCGAAAATTTCAGAAATTTTTATCTTGTCAATAGGCGTTCATTAGTTCTTTAATTATCTTCAAAACTCGCCATTGAACTTCTTGTGCTGTTCTGACTCGAATCAGACCCACCCCAGGTTTCTATGTTAATTCTCGAGATATTGAATTTTTACCTATTTTTGGCCACTCGGCCCTACTGTGTGAAGGGCTTATTTTCTGTGTGATAGATCGTAGTCGTATTTAAATTAAATAATTATCAATGAAATGTCCTATTTGATTCCTGCACCTGACGGAATTACGAGTAAGGCCTAAGGAAATGATAAACCATTGTCGCTTCTGGAGAGATTGCAAGCTGAGCTCCATTAATCCGTACAACAGCTGGGAGTTATGACAATGATATATTACTAGTCTTAGTGCATCACGCACAATTAATAGATCGGATTCATGTGACCCTCGACCAATTACCCATCAGGATTAAGGAGCTTTTGGTTAATAGCTTGCGTTCCTAGACTTTCTCAAACATTATTTACTTCCAAAAAGACATAATTTGACGATTCCAGAGCGCTCTCAAGACATAGTTTAGTGCCTTTTAAATCAACACAACAAACTAACAACTAATCTGTAATACAAAGTAAATAGTCAAATCAAAGATAAAAACAAAACTCAGAATAAAATTTTAATAACAGTAAAACGAAGGTAAAGGTAAAATTAAAACTATCAATAATAAAGATTTTGACCCTGAAGAAAACAAACCTAAGATTATAAATAAAAAGAAATACAAATATCCGATTGAGTAAAAGTAAAAAAAAAAAATCCGACTTATCTTAGGGCAGGAACTGCCTCATCTTAGGGCGTTTTCTTAAAGTTCTCATCCCTAATGATACTTGGGATATATATAGTTTTATTCCGTTAAATAATGTATCATCAAAATTAACGTTTACTATATAATTTTGTGCAGTTTATTATTGCACGATTCCCGTCATACTATAAGTTCTTCATCATCATTGATTGATAAGTAATCAAAGTATAATGTTTCTTAACGTTGGGGCGCTCCGGACCAGCGCACAGTGGTCAAAAATAGCCAAAAAGCGCCCAAAACCTGATTTTTTGAAGAGAGTGCCATTTCTTGAGTTTTAGGCCCCCACCGTTGATTGCAGGACGGTGGTTAATCATTGAAGTACTAGAAACGAAGAAAATTTCCCAAATCCTCATGTACCAAAATTGTTCCTTCAACTTTACTTTTTCAGACCGATAAGGTTGACGCATGTTTTTCTTGTTTTAATGGGATGTTCGAAGGGCAAAAAAAATATTTTTGTATTTTTCGAATCGCCTTCATGGACGGGAATATTGAAAAAGTAAAAAAAAAAAAAAAAAAAAAAAAAAAAAAAAATACACGTATCAAATTTCGTTTTGTCATATAGCTTTTGCGTCTCTCTAATTTCGGGCTTACATATTAGAGACTATACGTGGGCATGTATAGAAAGACCCAAGACTGAAATTAGCTGCATAAGTCTGCCTACTTCGGTGTTAGAGGTGAAGGAACTCGGTAAATGACTAAAAGGCAGACGCGCGTTATCTCTATGCAAACATTGGAATAAAATCGAAGACGGATTTTTTTTTGCAGTACTCAAGTCAGCTTTGACCGCAAAAAATGTCTGAAGTGATCCGAGTGAAAAATTGTGTCCTAGTTGAAATATTGTTGAATTCAAACGACAAAAGTGTACTTTCGGTATGCAAGTATTTGACAGATCAATTTCCAATAGCCGATGAGCATATTTCGTTACTCCTACGGAAATTATCTCAAACTGTTGTGCTGAAATTTATTTTCAGCACATCAGTATTTTTTTTTGTTTTTTTAATCCCCTGAGCCCAGCTGAGTGCCGTTCAGAGGCGGGGGCGACCACAAAAAATTTGTCATGTGAGTGACTTATCAATAACTTCATTTTAGTTAGAAGATTGGCAAGTGTGCACAATTTCAGGTTTATAAATCAACAATAACAAATGTTATTGAGTTTTGAGCGATTTTTGGCGGTTTTTGACCATTTTTTTTTTTTTTTTTTTTCCACAATATAGTAACCCTATACTGTGGGACTTTATTTACATTCTGCAGGTGCCATCTGTCGATACTGCCTGCATTACAATTAAAGTAATATATATTATGTTATAATTACATTTTTTCTGAATTTTAAAAGTTTGACAATAATACAATTAAGGTAGAGAAATGATAGCAACTATAATAGTAATAAAACAATAAAAAAACTAGTAACAATGTCAAAATTATAAATAATAATAAAAAATAATAATATTAATAAAGAAAGTGTTAATAATTCATATTATAAATTAAGTAAATGAAATAAATAAATTAAAAGAAATGAGAATGAATAAGTAAATTAAGAAATAAATCATTAAAAAGAAAAGAAAATGCCCGTAGAACTGGATTGAGGTTAATGAAGATGGTCGTATTGAATTCTCTCAACAAATGCATTAAAGTGTTCAAAATATTTCTTTATCAATTGGTGCTTATTAATTGGCCATATGTCCCCAGAAAGAACGACATGTTTAATTAATTTTATTCTTGGACCATCTAGAAGTGGGCAGTTGTATATTATATGGTCATAGTCTTGTATTGTCTGTCCGTCACATTTGCATTTATTGTCCTGTGTAAGTCTAAATCTGTATAAGTATTGTTTCACACCACCATGTCCTGTTAGTACTTGAGTTAGTTTGTATGTTAGTTTATTTGTATCTAGCCTTTCGTCCAATGTTTGGAAGTATTCATACACATGTCTTCCTTTGGGTGATGTTCTCCACCGGAGATTCCAGGCTTCTTTTGCCTCTTCTTCAAGTAGATAGACTACTGCACTTCTGGGGGCCTTATTGAAGCTAATAGGTAATGTTTCATCTAAAGCGGCTTGTTTTGCGGCTTGATCCGCAATTTCATTACCTATAATGCCTGAATGACCTTTCACCCATTTGAAAGTTACAATTTTGTCTAGTGTCCTTGTTTTGTGTATTTCTCGGCGAATGTCTTCAGTTAGTTCGTCGTTAATGTGTATGTTATCTATTTTTTGTAATGTTATTTTACTGTCACTGTTTATAATGTATGTTTTATTAGTCGAGGTGTTAATGTATTTTAAAGCCGAAAGAATCGCGAATTGTTCTGCTTGATTATTTGAACAGTATGGGCCTAATTTGAATTTTCCTGTATGGATGAGGGTTCCATCTTCTATTACAATAAAAGAGGCACCGACATTGTAGCCATCTTTACTTCCATCTGTAAATACCTCCCTCAGTGGTGTATTATCAGGATGTATAATATCGCTTTTTGCTAATACTATATCCCTAAGAGGAATTCGTTTTACTAGAGGGATTATATCCTCGATTTCTGATATTGGGAAGTCCCCATTGAAAGACCTTTTTTTAATTAAATTATGTTTTTTAATTATTTGTTCCTTTTTTATTGTCACTGGTATTATGTCAGCAAGAAAACAAGTAGCTTCAAAGGAGATAGTCCTATAACCACGAATAACTTTTATACCGAATAGTCTTTGGATTGACTCTAATTTTTTCACGTTTTGTTTTATTGCCAACCCTTTATGCCAAATTTCTATCCCATAGGTCAGAGATGGTAATATGGCTCCTTTATAAATAATTTTCAAGACTTCTGAATTTAAACCCCACGTTAGCTTCGCTGGTTTTTGACCATTGTGCAGCGTCAAGAAAAGAATAACGTAGAGCTAACTCGTTATCTGTAGGTTAGCAATAACACCAGTTTAACCAGTACTGGTTAAAATTCGTTGTCAATAATGAATGTACGTTAAAATTTAAAAATTTATGTTTCAAAGATGTCATATGGAAACATCCATTATATTTGCGAGCATTACCAAGAAGTGTTATGGCTGGGTGGTGAGGAGGGTGCGGGATGTTATTACCTCAGATGGACCAACACCAGGTTTAGCTTAAAATCGATGAGCGACAAAATCACAGTTTATTTCTAGTAATTCAAGGTCTGCCATCATAGTTGAAATTATTCGCAATTAAAAATAATACTATGAAATAGATAAAGTACGGTAACAGCGGTTTTGTTATCGTCCTAGCAACGCATGTTGCCTAGGCTTGCCTTCTCTAACAACTAAAAATTCCAACCCCTCTAAAAATACTTAAAACTTTGAATATCAAAAAATCTTTTCTTAGCGAGCGTTTACGTTCTAAAGGAAGTGTCCATGCAAAATTTCAAAACTTTCTGGCATGTGATTTGGGCTGAGCGATGATAGGTCAGTGAGTGAGTAGTGTTTGACAAATATATTGTAGATTATCTTGTAAAATATTTTAATAGGATTAAAAGTGAGATTAGGCGCGATAGAAAACTTACAACAGCCGAAATTACTCACTCGTCCTCTTCAACTACCGTCCGAAAATTTCTCTATTACAAAAAATAAAACATTCTTTCTTCTTTAACGTTTTCTCTACTAAAAAAAAAGAAACAAAAAAACATTTTAGTCCTAACAACAATAAACAAAAATCAATGAAAATCTGTGAGAAACAAACAAGAACCGTTCAAAGCATCGAAATCAAGTCTTTCCGGATTTAAGAACTAACTTCTTAAAAATAAGTCTTATTTCTCAGAAATAACTCTTATTTTCCCGACTTTAATTATCCAATTTATAAATTTATTTCATTGTGAGCTTCGCAACTTTAGTGATGAGCTCATGATCAGGAAAATCTCTGTCCAGACAAGAAGAAAAAGAAAAGTTGTCTAATTGAAAATGACTACGGAAGCGTTTTTGTAGGACATTTAGTGAGCTTTCGAATGGTTACTTTTGACATACCATGATTTCTCAACCGGTTTCGAGATATTTAAGAAAACATACGAAAATCCAAAAACTGACCATGTCTGTTATTAACTTACATATTTTTACCAATATTTCCCATAACTCCATTCGTAACCAAAATTTTAATATCATACTTTTGAATGAATATGAAAAATGTAGGAAATGTGTCTACTGACACATCCAAAAATTCAAAGGACTCAAACCGAAAATTAGGAAAACTAGTATTAATCACTTGATAATTATCAAATCATAATTATAAGCGTAATATGAAATTTTTATGAGTTCCAACAGCTCGCTTCATAAAGGTTTCAAAGGACTCAGGACAAGATTTAGGGCCTGTAGCAAGGATTAAACGTCATTTGTAAACATGGAGTTGTTAAAATGCTTACTTTCTTGAGACTTCCCTTACGCTTTAATAAATTAAAATAGCTTCTCGGCGTTCTCTGTTAATATATAATAATGCTTAGTTGGCAGCCCTTGGGCCTCCAATATAGGCTACTCAATCCTAATGTTCTGCTCTCAGAAGACTCAGAAAGGAAACAGCGTTCTCCAACGGGCAGAAATTGGTGGCATTTCTTATCCTATTACTGGAAGAAGAATTTTCTTTGACATTTTAGTTGAACAACTTGAAATCATTCCTTGACAACGAGTAAAAAGAGTCCGACTGACAGGAACTACGTCGTCTTAGCGCAGTTTCACGAAGGTCTCATACGAAATGTTATTTAGACATTTTGAAGTAGTCACAGTTATTTTGTGCTTGAAATAGATTTATGCGTAACCCATTCGAGACTGGTAGCCACTTTCGCGACAACGGGCTTGCATGCCACTTTCGTGACAACGGGCTTGCATGCCACGTGACATGCAGCCACTTTCATGACAACGGGCTTGCATGCCACGTGACATGCAGCCACTATCGTGAAAACTGGCCGGCATATACCGTGACCTGATAGCCACTTTGATGTTCCTAGGTAAGTCGTGAGTCCAAGTGTTTTCCGAGGTATTGAACTGTATCAAGTCAGGAGTTGAGCAGGAGGGCGAAGGTAAAGTGATGACATTATTTATTTTTTTTTTTTTTTATTTTTTTTTTTTTTTGCCATTTCTTTATCCTACAATTATAGTTTTCCTTCTTCTTATTCATTTTGTTACCAACTGGCTGAACCCTACACTCCATCCATGCGATTCGCCTTATTAATGAGTTAATTGCCTTTAACAGACACGAAACTACAATAATACAAAATAAATAAAGCAAAACAAACAATAAGTAAATAAAATAAATGAACTTAGAATAAATAAATCCTGAGTATGACTTGAGGTTTAGTGGTATAGTTTATAAGTAGAGATGAGAGTAAGGATGAGTGGGGGCTAAGATTGGTGCTTGAGGTTGAGGGCCTCCCCACTTATAGAACAGTTTATCAACAACTTCACTGCATTTATCCCCACTCTCCAGGTTATCAGCAAGATGCAACTAGGAATTCTTCATCTTATTTTTCTCTCTCAATCAAAAATCAATTAATCAATAAAATATACCTTATAATTATGAAACTAAAGATAATAAAATCTAAGAAAATAAAAAATGTTTCGTATTTTAATATTTGATTTTTCTTTTCTTTTTAAAAAGTATTATTATTAAAAATATACCTAATTTTTTTTTAAAAATTGTAAATAATAATTTTTTTTTGGACACCGAAAACATGAAAAAATATTTTCTGAAACTGATAAGATAAGAGTGATAAATATTGGGAAAGGTGATAAGGAGAGAAGGTGGATAGATAGGTCTGTCCCTGGAGCAAAGACTGTTTTATTTACCCTCTGCCTGGACAGCAGATCAATATTGGCCCTGTCTTCAAGCTCAATCTGAAAACCCACCTCTCAGGGCTCTCATTTCCCAAGCCTTCAATCAACTCTCAATTACTCCTGTCCGTCTTTTAGGTCTTACAAGGGTTATAGCGTTATTGCTCTCTCCCAATAGAGAGGGGAAGTAGATTTGTTGTCGATCCGAGGTCGCAGTTCGGGAGTGCTGACAAGGAATTTTACAACTGTCCGCTCTTAGACCTCGAAACCCAGTTAACTTCCGTTTACTTGGCGGTGGCCAGGGATTTGGTGGTAACATGGTCGCTGGGATGAACTGGTACCATGCTTGGATATTTCTGCCTATACCGCGCCTAATGGCCTATCGGCGCTGGGTGTTGGTACTAGTAGTGAGATAGGCGGTTCTTTCGTGGAGGTTGTTCGAAGGAAGGGAAAGAAATCTCGAAAGCATTCTATGGTGGGCCCCCTATAGGAGAACTACGGGCGACAGTTCGACATTGTCGCAGAAAGACGACAAGGGCTGCAGAAAGATCAGCCTGACCGATCGGTTGTTTTCAAATATTGGCTGCAGAAAAAGTCAATACGATTATATTTTGCAGAAAGATTTTCTGTGGAAATTCAAGAAAGCTATTTTCCGCAGAAAAATTCTCCATTCCACAAACTTTAACCATCGCTACAAACGGATGCATTATGTAAACGACAGAAAGCTGCTCCGCTAAGTCGATATTCGGTGCATGGATCGTGAGAAAATACGCATTCCATAGAATAACCGAATTACCAAAGCGATACAATATAATAACAACAGTAGGCTTATTCGATTGTTTGAAAGCTATCGATATGCGATCATAAAATCGATCATTGAAAGAATGTTTTAAAATATAAGTTACAATTATATTATTAATTGACTGTTTTTCAATTATTTTAGAATGTTTATAGTTAGTATTGTCGACTCTAAATAATGAATGATGCAATTTTTTAAATACTTTAAATATTGTTACTATTGTATTATTAATTGACTATTTCCAAGAAATTTTCTTAAGAGTTTTTGGTTTGTATTTTGGAGTCTCTAGTAATTTAAAGATAATATTATTGTTGTTTATTGAATTATTCTTACTCTATCATGTTTGAAATGTTAAATTACTATTTTATTATTAGATTTACTTTAATTATATTACAAGCACTTATTTATTTCCGATTATTCTTCAAGATTATCTCGATCGCGGTTCATATTACACGCAACTTGAACCGCATGGGGCTGCAGACAATTTTTGGGTTTTTCAAACTCCGTTGAAGAAAGATTAAAATGGTTCTGCTTTTGGGTGGGGGGCTGGTTTATTTCGAACCTAAAACAATGATATGTAACATAGGAAAAGTTACTGTTAGACACAATAAAAATATGTGCCCGGAATAAACAGGCATGTTTGATGTACCAATTTAAACAGTTAATTTGTCCAATTGTCACAAATATGTTACATGCCTCAATAGGTACTTTCCTTCGGAACGTGGTAATAATTAAAAGAAAACATTGACTTTGGCTACATGAATATTTTCTTTAACAGGCATCATTAAAACTCTTCAAAAAGAGCATTGTAATTCTATACAGTATTTTCATAGAGGAAATGTTGAGAAGTCTCCTAGTATTCCACTGCTCCTGTATAGTTTTCCTTGCACTTTTAAATCCTTTAGAAAAATGTTTGAATTGGTCTCATTAATGACTTGGTGGGGAAAAATATATAACTCTTGCTATGCAACTTTACGTTTTAATAAAGGCGGCAATTATAATTTTTCCTTACAAACTCTGAGTGATTCTAAAGAGAAAATCTCCAACTCATGGGCTTGTATTTCAGCTTTTTCCTGGGAAATATTTACAGACCTATGGTATGACTATATAGTTTTCCAACTATTTCTTCAAAAACTTTGGCATTGAAGAAAATCATGATTCTGTCCGTACCATACGTAGAATGAACCTGCTTCATGATAGCTTTCAATTTTATATGTCAAAGAAGCCAAATCCATTTTTATAATCATTTCATATTGTCTGTATGTCATACAACAATTTGTCAGTTGTAGCCTAAACCACGGTTACTGGTTGACCTTTGAATTTTTTTTTTTGGTTGGATGGGCGTGTCAACCTTTGAAATTTTGGCAGTATTTATTATTATTATTCGCATTGCCTTTTAATGAAAACAAAATTTTGAGTAGAACCACATTTTCCAATGCTTGAGTAAATTAACATAACAAATTGTCCTGGTGAAGCACGTACCCACGTCCAGTCCTATTCCACCCTTTCATACTTAGTCACCGACCATTTCAATGCGATATAATTCACATAATAATAAAAGCAATGAAGAATTCAATATTATCATTTGTAGAAATGAGAGCTGACCATGATAAGATTGAAAGGACTACATCAGCGGTGTGACCAGGTGTCGTCAGTGTGTTCTTCAAGGCGGCATTTTGTATGTATATTTTCTTTCTTTTTTTTATTCAACTTTTATGTATGACTTACTGTAGTCATTAAATATTAATTTTTTGCTGAATTGTTTTCATTTATTTTTGATAATATCACGAAAATAAACATAATATTACCTGTATTTGTTTGATGTGTTTTCACTAGAATTCGAATTACATTATAAAATTGAGAGATAATCTCTGTTCTGAGTATACCATTGAAAAGATGATTACATTTTATAACTTTTGTGAGATTCGGATGCAGGATTTATTTTGGAAGAGTAGTGATTTTGAAAAGTGTGAAAAGTTGTCGCTAATCAGAAGCTTTTATTAATTTCTTCTTTTGGGATTGATATTTTGGTCTGAATGAAATAATTGTGAAAATTTTCCGAGCATTACCCTTAAAGAAAATTTAATGCTGATTTTAAAAATGTAACGAATCCTTGAAAACTAATGTGTAGAGCTGAGAAAATCGGAGTTATACTAAAAAAAAAACAAAAAAACACGGGTTTCTCTAAAGAACCTTTAGAACGGCATATGTCTGGAACGGAGTAAAATAGAATTTTGTGGTTGGTGGTGTTGAACTAAATTTTTTGTCTAGTTTCACCCCCTTAAAGATAGCAATATAAAGGTTGCAATATAGTCTGTATATAAACATTTGTTTAATTAGAGGCTATTTTCAAGGGTTTTTTTTCCTCTCTAGAAATGTAATGAGCCCTTCTTTGCTTGAGCTAACAATAGTTGAGTAATTATTGGCTGCTTGAAAGGAGCAGGGACTAAGTTCTGAGAGTTGATGGCGTTGGGTTTGTCTTTGGCCGGCCCGTTCTCCATTACAGCCTGAGAGAGTTAAGTCCTTTTGGAGCAGTGTGAGCTTGCATAATTTATGGTGCAAAGTTGATGAAACTTTCCTCTGGCGTGCCATATTTACTGGCCCATTAACACCTTTTACAAACATCGTCAATAAACTAGGTGTTATTAGACCTATGGTGTTATATCTTGGGTACATCAGGGTGTCTAGGTATTAGAGCTATTCTGGTGTACAAAGGAGCACTAAGCCACCCCGATTTTATTTGAAATGATTTTTTTTAAAGACGAATTTGAGTGGACCATCAGAGATCAGAAGGATAATACGATAGTTTTTTTTTTTAAGTTTAACCCTGGAACACTAACGTTAATTCATCCTACACTATTACTAACCTGTTTACCAATTTGACGTATACACAGGAAAATGACTCAGAACTTGATTATCAGGGACAATGGAGAAATCTGTTGTTAAAAAAATGAATATTTGTCAATATTTAATACATAAAAATACAAATTAAAAACATAAGACATAGAGCAACAAAAATATGGACCATTTCCGGGGTATGGAATGCTAACATTTTAGAACTTAATAGTTTTAACTTAGGAATAATTTTAACCAACTAAAACGCTTACACCTAAAATGAAATATTTTTTATTAACTAAGTAATCTTTTTTTACTTATTTTTAAAGGTTTTATGACACATTATTATCGATCAAAAAAATTTCGGGGGGGGGGGGGGGGGGAGGGGCTGCAGCCCCCTTAGCCCCCGTTATATACACCCATGGCCTTTCACAAGAAATAATACCTGGAATAAAAATAATAATACATACTATAATATCCCAATTCCTTCTCGAGTTTTAAAATAATTACTGTGTTAGCAATGTGTAATTTGCAATTATTTACATAATTAATTAATATTATATTTTAGGTGCTCGTTACCAAGTTGCATCAAATTGATGCAATTCATAATGAGTCTTTATTAATACCTATACGTCAGAGTGACGTAGACTTAATGCTCATATTACTAACAGAGTGTAACATGTAGGAAACCAGGAGCAGGAAAAATAAATAAAATAATAAAAAAAAAAGGAAAGGCTAAATGAAGTAGGTTTAGCATGATGAAACTTATTTTTATTATTTAATATTAGTACCCCTTAATTTTTTTAATAGCCCTTTCAAAACTTGAACCGTGCCCAGGCCTAATAAGGTTTGGCAACTGGTAGCAGAGACTTACCAAGGGTCTGCATCTCTTCTTCGCCAGTCCACCGGTCACAAGATCTGCCTGCTTATCTGGTCCAGATGACACTGCCCTCCTATTGTCTAGGACCCCCCTCTCCTCCTAGGCCTGGGCAGCTAGTTCCTATATCCCATAGATAGCAGGGCAGTCCACTATCTATGGCTATCACCAAATATTTACACACTACAAGCATTCTACAAACAAAGACATACAACTACAAAATATTCTACAACTACTCCTATAACTATGGTTACATTACCCCCTAATTCACTAAAGTATTTTATCTTCTGATAAATACTTTCCAAGTCACTACACAGCACTATCACTACACTGTAAGTGAAGCATCGTCCGGGCGAAAGATCCTCACCCCGGCGCACTCAGTTCTTGCTGCCGTTTCCACATTTCGCACAGACTGGTTCTTCTTGAAGTACCTCCTCACCGCCACCCCGACTATAATAGCTGCCACACAAGTAGTTGCAGTAGATGCACCTCCCCAGGTCCAGAATCTCATGGAGCTCTCCCTTGTGGCCAATTCTTGATAAAGGTTGCTCCAAGCTGGCAAACACGCAGGGTGGAACGTCGCCATTGTGGAGAGGGACGGTTGTAGGAAAGCCATACTTGACTTTGTCGACACCCGCAAAGCCTCTTTCTTGTAGCACGGACTGAGCAGTCCGCTCTTGACTAACGAAGAGGTAGCTTCCTTGGTGTCTCGTTTCTACCAAAAGCCTTGCAGATAGTTCTTGGACCGGGCGCCTCTGCATTTTCATTCGTTGTTCCAATGGCATCAGAGGCAGATCAATGAAGGCTAGTACCCCATCTGCGCTCGCTATAACCTGGACCGTTGCTGCGGCGTAGTATACTTGCTCATGGAGCCGGCCATCTTGGGTCAATAGTGCCAAATCTGCTGGGCTAGCCTCCGCAATACCTGCCAAAACACTTATTAATTCCTGGGGGCTTACCAGCTCTCTATTGAACCTTCCATCTATCAACCCCTCTACTCCTAACATTACTCTCCTAAGTTTCACCAAATACTCGGTGAAGCCCAGTCCCAAGCTTCTCAAAGAGGAGGAAAAGGGTAAGGATAGGGAGGGTTGGTGTCCAATAGCCGTGGGATTACCCTGCAACACCCTCATGTGACGGCCTTCTTCCCGGAACACCCTTTTTATCACCCCAAAGATCCGCGTCCCACGTCTACGCATCGTTAGGTCTCTGAACGCCTCTCCTCCGGAGGGAATATGGTGATCGTGGCCGGGGTCCCTGTTCCCGCTCTCCTGGCGTCCAGGTCGCATCCTTGGGGTCGTTGCTCGGAGAACTAGAGGAGGAACGACGCTCACTCGAAGGTTGGGAGTCTACGCCCCGTCGGCCGTATAAACGTCTGGATCTTTCGCGGTGCCTCCCCCCCTCATTTGCGCCCTCCACCCGTCCTATAGGCTGGGGTGAACCGCTCCGTTCGGCTTCCTCCTCTTGACCTACTTCTCCCTCAGATAGGGCTGAGTCGGATAGGACCTCATCGGGGGTAGTCGTTTCCGAAGGTGGCGACGAAAACTGGCCGCCGAGAGGACAACTAGGATCTGGACACGAAGGGGATGCCCCCGCACTCACGGGACAGTCAGAATGATCGGTCGCCCTTGCCTCGCTTTCCCCTTCTTCCGCGTCACCAGCCCGGTCTGGCGTCTGGTAATTCAAGTCATATGGACGCCCTGGCTCCATCGCCCAAGACCACTCGTCGTTGGCCTCTTCCTCGTCCTGTTCTTCGCGGTGCGACCTATTAGTCGTTTCAGCCTCCTCTCTCTCCGGATCCATATTCCCCTTAGTCGCGGCCTTCTTAAGGCGGTTGATGTGCACAACTGCTCGCGCCCCGGTAGACAGCTCGACCTCATAATTAACCCGGGAGAGTACACGGGTGACTTGATGCGGCCCCGTCCATGGACGGTGGAACTTCGGACAGTGACCCGGTTTGACCGCTGGCACATTTAAGTACACCCAGTCACCCGCTGCTAGCTCGCGCTCTTTCCTCCGAGAGTTTACGAAGGCTGTTCGACGTTGATAACATCGCTCGGATCGTACCAGCGCCTCTCGATATGCTTCCGAAAGCCGCTTCCGTAGCTGTATCACATGATCTTCCGGTAAGAGCCTATCTCGGTCCTCCTGGTTCAAGCTAGGCCCTAGATCGCAGTCGAAAGGAGTGACTAACTCCCGTCCTAAAAGTAGGTAATTGGGGGAGTACCCAGTCGAGGAGTGGGGGATGGCTCGGTAGGCCATAACTGCATATGGGACCCAACGGTCCCAATCTCTACCATCCCGCCGCACAAAATGTGTGATCGAATCCGTGATCGTGCGATGGAGGCGTTCTACCATGCCATTGCACTCCGGATGATAGGCTGTAGTCTGCAGCTTTTTTATCCCAAGAGCTCTGCATACTTCCTTGAAGAGAGCAGAAACAAAGTTTCTCCCTTGATCAGTGAGCAGCCTCTTTGGCACACCATGTCTCGTCACAATATTCTCCACAAAGGCTACGGCCGTCTCTTGAGCGGTCTGCTCCTTTATAGGGATTGCTTCGGCGTACCTCGTAAAATTGTCGATAAAAGTCAGTAGATATCTATGCCCTCTCCTTGACCTTGGTAGAGGGCCAAAAATATCTAATGACACCTGCTCGAATGGGCCACTGGCCACATACGGCACTTCCAGAGGCACCTTCAGGCCTGGTGGGCTCTTTCGCTGAGCACACCTATGGCAGCTCTCAACGAAGTTCCGTGCATCCTTCTCCATAGAGGGCCAATAAAAGGACCCCCTTAAGTTGGCAAGCGTGCGTTCTATACCCGGGTGTCCCGCCCATGGCTTCGAATGGTGGTATTCGAGGATCTTTAGCCTAAGCGACTCCGGAACTAGGAGACGCCAATCACTCCCTTCGAGATCAACAGCCCAGTACCACAATCCTTCTGCATCGGCCCTGACACTACCGCCCTCCCTTGCCAGCTTCTGGCACCAGCCATCTTGCTCTTGGGCCCTCCGGATGTGGCTCCGGGTGAGGGGGTACCGGGTCCGTATCTCAGCAACGGAGCGGCTTAGCGCGTCTGCATTTTTATGATTCACTCCGGGCTTGTGTTCAACGACATATTCGAATTCCTCAAGGCGCAAGGCCCATCGAGTCAGCCGAGAAGAGGGGTCCCTCAGACTTAGCATCCATTTAAGAGCAGCATGGTCGGTAATTAACTTAAATTTTCGCCCAAGCAAGTAACATCGAAAGAGCTTTGTCGCCCAAACGACCGCCAACAACTCTCGTTCAGTGGCAGAGTAGTTACATTCCGGCCCCTTCAATTGCCTGCTGGCATAGCAAATGGGCCTCTCGACGCCTCCCTGCACTTGAGACAACACAGCCCCAAGAGCTACTCCGGAAGCGTCCGTAGAGAGCACGAAGGGGTCTCGGAAGTCCGGATACACTAGTAGAAGGTCGGAGGTCAAGGCCTCCTTCAGGTCCGCGAATGATTTCTCCTGCGCAGGCTCCCAGACAAAAGTAGCTCGAGTCTTTGTTAGCTCAGTAAGGGCCTTCGCCCTACTTGCGAACTCCGGGATAAAACGGCGATAGTAGCTCGCTAAACCGAGGAAGCTACGTACCTCGCGTGCATTCCGTGGTTTCGGAAAGGTTTTTACTGCTTCCACCTTTCCAGGGTCGGGTTTGACTCCACTGTCAGTCACCACATGCCCTAAGTACATGACCTCCTTGGCCGCGAATGTACACTTTCGTAGGTTGACCTTTAAATTCGCCCCGCGAAGTAAGTTAAATACTTCCTCCAGCCGGGCGATATGCTCACCGAGTGTGGCGCTGTACACCACTACGTCATCGAGATAAACAAAACAGCCGGTACCCTTTAGACGACCTAATAGCTGTTCCATCAACCTTTGGAAGGTAGCCGGAGCCCCTGCCAATCCGAAAGCCATTTTCCTGTACTCGAAATGGCCTCCCTCGGTGGTAAACGCTGTCTTCTCCTGGTCTTCCGGGGCTATGGGGATTTGATGGTATCCACTGGCTAAGTCCAGTGTGCTAAAGTACCGGCAATTGCCGAGCTGTTCTAGGGTTTCCTGAATCAGGGGTAGAGGGTATGTGTCCACCCGAGTAACGGCATTAAGCCCCCGGAAATCAGTGCAAAACCGATATCGCACCTCCCCATCCGGCGATTTCTTTTTTACTAGTACAACTGGAGCCTGCCAGGGGCTAGTGGAGGGCGTAATTATACCCCTTTCCAGCATAGAATTCAGCTGCTCCGCCACCACGGCTTTCTCCGCGTACGGGACCCTATACGGTCTCTTCACCACAGGTCGGGCATTACCCGTAACTATCCGATGTTGGACGGGTAGCGCGCAACCTTCCCCTCTGGGCTCTTCGAAGAGATCCTGGAAGCGAGAAAGAAGCTCCAACAAGGGCTTCTTTTCTACCACGGGGAGGTGTCGGAGCTTCTCCTGTAGGTCCGACCCTGTCTTTACGGTTTGTTTCGCTTTGGTGGGGGACTCACCTTGACCTTCTGCCAGTGACCAATTACCTTCCTCAACCCTACCAAGAGGGGAGTCACGACGTAGTACGACTGACCCTCCACTGAGATTAACCACCTGTATCCACGCGGATCCCTCCACGACCTCACTCACGCTACGCCCGGTGCGCACTCCAGATGTAAGCCCTTCTAGTGGCTCAATTAAAATATTACCCCGCCTTATGGCCGCAGGCACTCGAACAGCCACTGTCGCCTCAGAATAAGCCGGAAGGGATACCTCCTGGCACAATCTGACATAAGGAGATTTCCGTTCCCTCCGGCGTGCTTTGCGCCCGGAGCCATTACTTATTGTATGAGCGTCTCCGGAGCTACTCTTCTGGCTAACGGTACAACCCCCTGCGGATCCGGCAGCACTGACAATGTTTGACGAACTAACTCCTGAACCGGGGCAAGACCACTTCTCTTCCAAGATACGGGTCCTAGCCACGACCCCCTCGATCCACTTCCTGTCTCTTTCTTCACTTTGAGCCTCGGTTACCGTCTCTGTCGAAGTCACCCCAAGAGAAGTGGTAAGGGTCCCCAAGTCGTAATTCCTTCCACCTATACTTATTCTAGCTCCAACGCGGCCTAGCAAGTCTCGACCGAGGATTCCCCCTCCCGAGGGGAGCACCCGGGCTACGGCGACCCTGTGTCGGAAAGAAAACCCTGGGAGTTCAATGTCCACGACTTGTTCCCCTTCCAGCGGCAATAAATGGTCTGTTACACCGCGGACCTTAAAAGAAACTGGCTGAAGCCCCGCCCCCGGCGCAGGCCGATTAAGAACTGTGATGTCCGCTCCCGTATCTACCATCATCTCCAAGTCTTGCCCATTTACCTTTACTGGGATAATAAGGCGGGGCACCCCGCAAGTTTTTCGTAGGTCATTTATACGCTTGTCCCCCCGATCTATTGTGGGCCTCGGGCAGGGGGCATCCCTCGGCCGTTCGCATTTGGGTAACGCCCCTGAATTTTAGGACTTTCCCCCCTTGCCCCCCGATCTTGGTTGCCCTTGCACTCTCTGGCTATATGACCAACCCCATTACACTGGTAGCACCGCATATTCTGACGGCCTGTACCTCTAACTGGTTGCCATGCCCTTCGACAGTCACGGGCGAAGTGACCCCTGACTCCGCACCTAAAACACGCTTCCTTTCGCTCGCTCGCTGCAACGGCTACTCCCTTTTCTTCAAGTCCTAGAGGTTCATCTTCCTCACAAAATTCCACAGCTACCACTTCTCTACACGTAAAATGCTGCGACTCTCCTCGGCCCAGCTCCTCCTCGATAGCAGTGGCCCTTTCGATAGCCCCTTGCAAATTAGAAGGGAAGCTAAGACGGGTTTGCTGTCCTATCTCTCCCTTCAGCCCCGACAAATAAGCTGACAGGACAACTTTGTCCAAAAGGTTCCTTGCACCCTTGCGTTCCTCCTCGGAACCTGATGCCCCACAGGATTTTTCCCCTAGCTTACGGCAGCGGTCGGCAAACGCTCTGACCCCCTCCCCTTTTTCCTGCCTCATGTTGCTCAATTGTAGTAAAAACTGTTCGTGACGCCTAACCTCCCTGAACCTTTCCAAGAGAGCCACCTTAATAGTGTCGTAGGGCACCCCGGGCCCTTGTAAATCGGTACGACTCGCCAGAAAAGACGCGGCTGAGCCCTTGAGGCGCATCCGGACCACGAGCGCCATATCTTTATCTTCCCATTGCCCACTATCTGCTACTAATTCCAGTCCATTCAAGTAGTCAGTGACAGGGACCGAAGAATCATCGCCTGACCAAGGTGCTACCATCGCCTGTAAGGACATATCCCGCCTCGGCGTCATAGACCCCGACATTCGTGCTGACTCCCGGGACTTTGTTAGTTCTTCCTTAAATAACTGATTAGCCTTTAAAGCCTCCTCTAGTTGGCCCTTCAGGTTCGTAATTAGTTCTTCTGGATTCGCCATCTTATGTGCTTTAAAATAAGTACCCGCACGCCTATATTACAAAAACCCTTACAAAAAAACTAAATCACGGGCCGTATAATAATACGCTAAGATATTATCCCATATCTACACCGTAATCATCAACAGAGTGCCCGATGTAAACAGCGTGTCCGATTACAGCGAACACGATAAGCTAGCCCCCCGCTGCCCGCTACAGCCTCGCGAGAAGATAAGAGTCGCTTTCTCAGCTCCCCCCCCGCCTCCTAGCTACTCGCTACTCTGCAAGCTCCTTCACTCGCTTCTTTAAAATTATTCGCAGTCAACCCCACACCTGACACCAGTTGTAACATGTAGGAAACCAGGAGCAGGAAAAATAAATAAAATAATAAAAAAAAAAGGAAAGGCTAAATGAAGTAGGTTTAGCATGATGAAACTTATTTTTATTATTTAATATTAGTACCCCTTAATTTTTTTAATAGCCCTTTCAAAACTTGAACCGTGCCCAGGCCTAATAAGGTTTGGCAAGTGGTAGCAGAGACTTACCAAGGGTCTGCATCTCTTCTTCGCCAGTCCACCGGTCACAAGATCTGCCTGCTTATCTGGTCCAGATGACACTGCCCTCCTATTGTCTAGGACCCCCCTCTCCTCCTAGGCCTGGGCAGCTAGTTCCTATATCCCATAGATAGCAGGGCAGTCCACTATCTATGGCTATCACCAAATATTTACACACTACAAGCATTCTACAAACAAAGACATACAACTACAAAATATTCTACAACTACTCCTATAACTATGGTTACAAGAGCATCAAAATGACGTAGAAAAATTTACGTGTATTACTAACCTCTACGTCAATTTGATGCACTGTCTTCTGGGAAAATTAAGGGCGCACCTATCTAATTACTCGCCGAGAGGTGAAATCATGCTGGACGAGAGTAGGAGGAATTGCTCCAGGAATACGTGGGGGGGGGGAGACCGGCTCTACCCCCATTTTACGGAAGAAAATGACAATTGATTACAGTCATATGTGTCAATATGATGCAGGTTTATGTTCCAGGGTTAAAGTAGTTTGTTGTTCATTGTAATGGAAATGCAAATGCGCACGCGGGATTAGAACTTTTCCATCTAACTGAACGGGCTACAGGAACGTCTGGTACTCCGACTCTGACCCTCGTCCGAAACTAGAAATTAAGTGGACGTTAAAATTTAAATAATAATAATATTATAAAACTAATAAATAAATTTAAATAACATTTTAAAAGAAAATAATGAATTATTCACTGAGAAATATGAAAATTTCATGAATTGTATAAGAGAAAGGGCTTGTTTACACTGCGGTTAGTGTATTTTGGCTTTGTAAAATGGTAAATTAGGCGGAAGCTGACTTGGCTCAGCCTTCTGGTTCCTTGCTTTCCAAACGACGGCCTTTGACTATTCGCCTTTACATCACCAACCAAAACTTCCAACAGCACTAATATGAATATTTAATGAGCTGTGAAAGTACGGGCTCTATTTCCCAGGAATGAATTTCACCAAATCTCGACTCGTCTGGTTTATCATTTTGAAGATTTTAGAGATTTACAAGTTTTGTAGAATCGGGAAGTAATGTACACATTTTGTTGGAAATAATTTTTTCTGCTAAAAATAAAAGAAATTTATAAAACAGGGTCTGTTTCTTCATGAAAAAGGTATTTAGTGAGGACGGAGGTCCTTTCCTCCGTAGTACACGGAATTATTGGCCCGATGACTCTTCCGGAGGTGCCGATATGTAATTTTCACGTTTCAGGACCGTATGTCACTAAAATATTGGTGGCTTAAATTTTAAGTTAGAATTTTGGTACAAAAATGCATACGCTATTTCGTTAACCAGCTGAATCCGCTCACTGTAACATTGTTTAGTGAATTTTCCAAATACGCGGAACGTTCAATAAACTTCAATATTCATTTTTAGGCTATTTATTTAACTTCATGTTGAGCCTGAAGCTGTCGTATTTAATACATATTCCCCTGAAGTGGCAACAAAACGGTATGAAACATGTAAGGAAGTTAAGTAAATAGTGTGAAAGTCTTTATTGAAGTATTATTGACTTTCCGTCTTTCTCGATAATTCGTTAAATTTGAGCAAAGGTTCAGCTACGGAATAAGAAAACGAAACTTTTTTTTTTATTTTTATTAAGAGCTTTAATAAGGAAACCAGTGTTGGTAGAAGAGGGTTGGGGTGAGTAATTTCCGATAAGAGTTGGCTACGGTTGGTTTTGTTGTAAGATGTAATTATAGTAGGTGCTGCAAATATCAGCTTTGAACCTAAAAATAATAGTTTTTCTTTAAAACATCGATTTATATAATAATGTATGAAGAAAAAATAAATGAAATTTGAAAAAAAATATAAATAAAGAATTATAGTAATTTTAGTATAAACATAATTGGATGCAAATTACGGCATTTTAGTGTATACATAATTTAAGAAAAATTTTACCAATGAGTAAAAAAAAAAAGAAAAACATCGATAGAAAATGCACAAACAACACGCATTCAATTTGACAGTTTATCAAACATTGGTGACAAAAATATCGGGCTCTTATAACCTTGAAGTTGTTTGCCCTGAAAATCGAAACAAAATAAACCATTTTGAGGACAATCTTATAATAGTAATTAATCAGTTTATTTTTACTTTATCGTATATATTACTCCTTTATGACACCATTTATGCCCTCGTTCTGATAACGCTAACAGAGAAAATAAAGTTTGAAGAGATATCAATTGTCAGACAAATGTACATCCTGGGAGCCACAAGGGTCCGCCTTTATCTTCCCTTACAGCTGATATAAAACACCAGGCAGGAGTTTACAGCCTGCTTAACTCTAGAAGTGTTCCTTCTCTTTTCATTCTAGAACGTAAACAGAGCACAAGGTCTCAGCATCTCACTTCTACAATAAACAGAAAGTAAAATTCCTTTTAGCAACATTACATTTTAACAAATGTATTGCGCAGTAAACTCTGCTTTGGATTCAATAATTAATTGAATAAAATATAATTTTATAAGCGGTAAAAAGAGTTTATTATTTTTAATTAATTTTTACAACAAGCTAAATTATAGAAATGGTAGTTTATTAAGATAATTGTAATTTTGATTTGCCGGAGATCACAAATGCATGCCTTACTATTTTAAATGACTAAAACAGGTATTTCATGGGGCACTATAATATCTAAAAGATTTATTCTTAATATTCTTAGGCCATTTTGAACACATTAATACATAGATATATCTTGTAGCCAACGGCCATAGCCACGTTGAATGCGCCGGTTCTAGTTGATCACCGAAGTTAAGCAAAGTCGGGAGTGGTGAGTACTTGAATGGGTGACCGATGCGTTCTGTTGGCAACAATTACTCCCCAAACGACGTTTAGAAAGTACTCGACTTTCCTGTCCTCATTTTGACCACTTGTAACTTAAAACTGTTTGAGTTTCTACTTTGTATTATATACCAACTAGCTGACTAGCTGATTACCCGTGCTTTATCACGGTAGATAAGAAGTTATTTTATTGTTTAAATAATATATCATTAAAAATAATGCTACTACCTAACTTTGTGCAGTCTATTATAGCACGGTTCCTGTTATAGTATAAGTTACTCATTAATTGATAAGTTATCAAAGTATAATGTTTCTTGACACTGGGGCGCTCCGGACCAGTGTCAAGAAACAGATAATCTAGAGAAAAACCCGTTATCTATAGGTTACCTGTAAAAGGAGTTTAACCTGTACAGGTTAAAATTCGTGGCCAATAATAAATGTAAGTTAAAATTTAAAAATTGATGTTTCCAAGATGTTGGAAACACTCTTTATGTTTGCTAGGATTAACAAGAAGTTTTCTGACTAGGCATGCTGATGGGTGAGGAGGCTGTCCAAGGGTTCGGGATATTATTACCTCAGATAAACCATCACCAGATATAGCGAAAACTCAATGAGGGACAAAATCACAGTTTATTTCTAGTAATTCAAGGTCTGCCATCAGAATTTAAACGAACCGCAAATAAAAATAATATCATGAAATGGATACAGTACGTTAACAGCTGACCTGTTAGTCCTAGCAACGCATGCTGCTTAGGCGTATGCTCTCTTTATAACCAACTAAAAATTCAAACCTCTCTATCAATAAATAAAAATTTTAATCCAAAAAAAAATCCTTTCTTAGCGAGTGTTTAGACCCTAAGGGGAGTGTCCATGCAAAATTTCAGATTAGTACAGTGAGTTAGTGAGTGGTATTTGACAAATATACAGTAGACTAGCTGAATACCCGTGCTTCGTCACGGCAGATAAGTAGTTATTTTATTGCGTTAAATAATGTATATTAAAAATTAAGACTACTATTTAATTTTGTTCAGTTTATTATTGCGCGGTTCCCGTCATACTATATGTTATTCATCAATTGATAAGAAATCAAAGTATAATGTTTCTTGAAATTGGGGCCCTCCGGACCAGTGTCAAGGAACAGATAACCTAGAGATACCCCGTTAATTATAGGTTACCAGTAATAGCAGTTTAACCTGTACCGGTAGAAATTCGTCGTCAATAATAGATGGACGTCACAATTTAAAAATGTAGGTTTTCAAGATGTCATTTGGAAACACCAATTTTATTTGCGAGCATTACCAAGAAGTGTTCTGACTGGTTATGCTGATGGACGAAGAAGCTGTGCAAGGGTTCGGGATATTATTACCTCGGATAGACCATCACCAGGTATAGCGTAAACTCAATGAGGGACAAAATCACAGTTTATTTCTAGTAATTCAAGGTCTGCCATCATAGTTAAAATTAACTGCAATCCAAAATAATACTATGAAATAGATACAATACAATAACAGCTGTTCTGTTATCGTCCTAGCAACGCATGGTGCCTTGGCTTGCCTGCTCTAACCAACTAGTCCATACAAAAATTGATAGGCCAGTGAGTGAGTGAGTGGTACAAATATATAGTAGATTATAATTGTAGGTTTAATAAATATTTACGCATCGCGTTAAATACACTATGATTTTCATCTTGAAACACCCAGTATTATGGCCTAGTACTCCCAGGTGTATTTTAGGAATTTTTATAAAAACGAATAAGAATGTTTCATGAGAAATAAAAAAAGCTTTTTAAATAACAATTTTCCCATATTTTAAGAGTAAAAAACAACAATTTAAGTACCTATACAAATGTCAAATATCTATATTGAGTTAAGCGTAATATTCAAGTAGCAGTTGAATATAATTAAATGACATAAGGAGACCCGATGGCCGTGAGGTTTAAGGCGTGAGCACTTAACACTCCGTGCCAAAGGTCGTGGGTTCGATTCCCACCAGAGGTGGTGGCTCTTCTTTAGAAAAAAGAAAAGGCATCACACCTATCCTGGCTAGAAAAGGGTGGTAACCTATAGATAACCCGTCCCAAAATTCGTAGTTAATAATAAACGGACGTTAAAATTAAAATAATAATAAATGACATAACTTCATGTTATGTAATGCCACATACATTTATGATGAAATATCATATCATATGAAGAAATATTCATGGAAATGATATAAAAAATAAATGAGAAATATAATTATTCCAGTGCTACCAGGTATCACAATATTTTTCGGGGCTGACATTTAATTGTATGCATAATTCTTGTGAAGGCCATAGGGATAATCAACCGTTGGTCACATTTTAAACTTTGATGCTGTTCACATGAATTATATACGAATATGTTGACGATTTTTGGACATCTCAAGGAAGAATCCTTAGGAACTCTTTAGCTACTATAGTAATTTAAGGATCGGATAATTTCCAATAGAAGGACCCAATAATCCAATTCTCTTCAGCTCTCTCTTTACTGGGAGGAAATCAAATTTTATTTGGTGGATTTCCAATTCAGTTAGAGAGATTAGTGAAGAGATAGGAGATGATCTCTTTACTGGAGGAAAAGAAAGGCGGATTTAGCAAGAACTTCACAGTGTCGGAGTTTTATTTTCGGGGATTAGGCAGTTTTTTAGTAGACGTATTATACAATAGTCAGGCAATGTCTAGATGAATCAAATAAAGGATTCTGAGAAGATCTGGAATATAAACCTCAGGATTCGTGTAACTGACAGAACTTTGTAATTTCCCCGCTACATTCTATACCTCCTCCGATGGTGATGGACCCTTCAACATTAGAAACATTTAAGAAAATTTAAGAACATTTAAGAATATTTAAGAACACACCTTTAGTGTGTGTGTTTATAATTTGTGCCCGCACACCTTTCAAGATTAAGAGATTTGAAGTTTAATTTTATCAAATTCCATGGCGTGATTCGTGATAATGATCTTTGCCACTAGCGCCAGCCTATCTACATGTTGCCACCCATCCAACGTCGCAGCAGGCGTGCCTCGAACAGGCATCTCCCACATGAGAATTCAAGGTGTTAGCAACTAGACTAAGGAAAGACGCTGATTTTTTTGTATCTGTATTTTTCATGCTTATAATGGTTATAATGCTTATATAGTGTCTTATAGAAAGCAGTATTCTAGGTTGTCGTGTGCGCTTCTTCCCACACGAGTATAGTGGTGTATTTACACTCGGTGCCTTTAAAACCAGTTCATACTTGTAATGTAAATCAGGTGGATTTGAAGAAATGTCATGAATCCAACAGAAATAGCTTCCTATTTACTGTACGTTACATAGAAAGAGGTATGGTAGGTAGAGATGTCTTCGTTGAGAAGAATCCACCACAAAACAGCGAGATTAATCATATACTTTGTTTGACATTCCTAAAAATATAGAAGATGGGATACAAATGGGAACGAAATTGGGAAAGAGAACAAGCATTGTTCGGCATAAAACAATTAGCGAATTCTACACGTGTTGAGAGGTATTTATAAGGCGCCATTAAAGAGAATGGATCCATGTATAAAAGCTATTTGGATGGAGAATAATTTTCCCCATGGGGTTGGAATGAAAGGTTTCTGGATAGAGGCCTGTGTATAAGTTGATCCCTACTATTGTATTAGGGTTGAAACGAATACAACCCTCTGTTCTACCTCTATGATATAGAGGAGGTACACATGATCCTTTCACCCATACAATTCCCTTATTTTATCTTTTTTCTTTTTATCTACTTCAATATCTCCCTTTTCTCTCCTTATTTCTCTCCTATCTTCTGTGTGTATAGGTTTACACCTAAATAAATGGTAAATTTTGTCTGTAAGATCATAGAAATAAGTAAAGTACAATCTTTACAGCAATACAAGGCAATCTATCATATATTCAGCAAAATGGGGTCACATTAGTACAGAGTGAAGAAATTGGTACAAACATATACTTTTTATATATGCCCATATATTTGTCTGTTTGCTATCAGACAAATATATAAGTAGTTATTTGTCTGTTCTCTCTCTTTTTGACAGAGTTCGTCCCTTTGGTATCAGATAAATGAAAATATTCTAGCAGTAAAGGTTTGTACCAATTTCACCACACTGTAATAATGTGACCCCATTTTACAGTACTTAAGCGATTCATGGAAAGGTTAATTATCAAAAAAGTCATAAACTCCAAATAAAGCCTTATCTATTTTCTCAGGGGTAGTCATCACAATATTGGTAGATTTGATAACACATTGGCATATCCGATACGTTGACTGACTGAGCGAATGTATTGAACACACATTCGGATTTTAAAAGCAAATCAGAGTGTTTGCAATCTTTAATAAATTAATATAAATTTATTAAATTAAAATGATGTAAATAATGATTATTATTAATTATTTGATTTTAAGAGACCGCAATTGGGCAATTGCCTCTATAAACTAGTAGAAAATAGCAATTGCTTCATGTTCTTGTAGGAAGTAGCTCCTTGTATAGGTTAAAAAGTCCATGCTGTAAAAAGGACGCAAAGCGCAAAAAAAAAAAAAAAAAAAAAAAAAAAAAAAAATCAATTCCTTTTTAAAACACAGTATTACTGAGGATGAAAAATGCATGGTTTACAATAACGTAAAGAGAAGTAGATCGTGGGGACCTAAAGATAGTCTCCCTCATGCCATCTCGAAAAACGTACTGCTAACGAAAGACATTATAGTATGTCTTGGAAAGGTGTTGTCTACTGCGAGTTCTCCCGGAGAATCAAACTATTGATTCCATTAATTTGGTAATGAGAGGAACTCTACAGTATGAAAGAAAATATCACTCAAAAACTCATTGGTTTTCGATGTCACATTTTTCGGTCTCCGAAAATTCTATTGCAGTGCTCCATTTTTCAAATTCCATCCTGTTTGATGGTTCAATCTCCCAATTCTTTATAGAATGGGGTAGAAAAATCGCTTGAAATTAATTCAGGTTTGTACATAAAAAAGTCATATTTAATTTGACCTAAAAACTGCTAAGACCTTCTGACTGACCCTGTTTTTGTAGGAGGTAGCAATTGTATATAAATATAAAAACACTTATAAGAATTTGAGTGCGTTTGACGGATAAGGCAATAGTGATCACAATTTTTCAACTGATCCAAAGTTTTAAGACGAACTAGGACAAGTTATTAATCATATTCTGACAATTATGTTTGGGGGTTTACCAAACTCCTTTTTCAGACCACACTAATAATGTGTCCGTGGCGCTTATAATTGGTGTTGTACGATAACGATACTCCCTACATTATATTCCAACAAAATGTGAAAAACGAGCTAGATGTGAAACAAAAATGATAATGATTGGTCAGCCATAGTACACAGAATTTTTTTTTGCCGACTCAAGACATGAGATAAGTGCTGAGATAAATCTGGAAGAGCTACAGGGAAAGATCAAGCGAAGATAAACCGTTCTATATTAGTGACTGAGAGGTGTTTATTGAGAACCAATTCTGAGGGTGTCGTACTGGGCCCTTTGTTGTTTCTCTCACATGAATTTCAGATGTTTCTGCAGAAGATATTGTCTTTCTATTTTTGAATTTCTTTTTTTTTTTCAAAAAGTTCTATTTCACACAGTTATTACAATTTTGGCTCGACATATTTATTTTTTTGACATTTCAATGCATTTTTAGCATTCCATATGCTTGAAACCTTGCTCGAAAATTAAGTTTAAAATATGTTATTATTATAAGTTTCCTTCATCATCTTAAAGGTGGCCATACATGTTCAGTTCAAAACCAAGGCTGGGACTGCGCAGTTTGGCCTCAAGGTTTGGAATGTACGGGTCTAGCACACACACGATAAGCTAATAAACCTCAAGGCCGAGACTGCACAGTCCAGTTATAGTAGAGCCACTGTATGTGAAGTAAATATCCTCTTGTACACACACACCAGGCTTGGCCTGCACAGTCCCAGCCTCATTGGCCTGTAAATTTAATCTATTGGTGTTTTCATTCTATTTCGACTATGTACTGTACAGTTCAACTCTGGCCTCAAGGCTGTCTCATACACGGAATATCTGCGCAGTCCAAATCTTCAGATATTCCTCACCGTTTATGGGCACCCTAAGTTTTATTCCTTCTTTGCTCTTGAATAGGTTAGAGTGTTTTTCTTTGTTTGTAACCATTCAAATCGAAAACAATCAGGAACCAGGGGTCTCCCGTGGTCTAATGGCTAGCGCCTTGGATTCATAAGCGGGAGATGGTGGGTTCGATTCCCAACCTCCGGCAGGAATTTTATCATCCCACGGCTCGCTGGTAAAATTCCTCGCTGCACCCTGGATGTCGGCGCTAATAACCTAGATGTAGATGTGCCGTAAAAAAAAAAAAAAAAAAAAAAAAAAAAAAAAATCAGGAACTGTCCAATCAGTGTGTCTTGACATACATTTTGTCTTTTATAATTTATATCTTCACAATTTTTATTTTAAATTAGTTTTATTTTGTTCATTAATACATTATGAATTTGAATCCATATATATTATTACCTTAGTACCGATGACCGATTTTTTCTGAGTTTGTGGGAAATTTCTGCGGTTATATAAATTATAAGGATACTGATACTATTCACAAGTCAGCGACGCCTTTTCACGTAGTGATATTTGTGGATGTTTGAACACGCCCTAAACGACACGAGTGCTCGATAATTATAAGGATACTGATACTATTCACACGTCAGCGACGCCTTTTCACGTAGTGATATTTGTGGATGTTTGAACACGCCCTAAACGACACGAGTGCTCGATAATTATAGCAGTGAAAAAAGGTGAGGCAGGTAATATAAAGGAGAACGTTTGTATTACTTGATCTTTGTGAAAGAGATTTTCTCACAAAAGAATGAGAGAAAGTCAAAAAGGATGCGGCGGGAATACATTGTGGCCATTTTAGCCACTCAAATCTACCTTTTGTTGAATAAGCATTGAAAATTGGATTAACAGTATAGTTCGAAAACACTTTCTGTTCCAAGCTGACCGATATGGAATTTTTGTAAAGTTTATATCGTCTTGTTTTTTTATTTTATTTTTATTATCTGCGTGTACCCAAGAGGGTTATTGGCAGTACTGAGAATCTTAATATTTTATTGTACATTTTGGGATCTTTTAAAACCATTAGGGTAAGTGACCCAATAGTTGACACTTTAAGGAAGGGATATTTTACTTAAAATAATTCTTGGCTTAGTTTTTGAAAATAATAAACTTTGAATATATCAAATTAATCGTCAGCTCATTCTCTATGAAATTCACATAAACCAATTTTAGATACATTAAGTATTTCAAGTAAAATAAATCATTAAATGCTGCCTTACTCTGGTCCTAATGTTGACACGTCTGCAGTAGGTCGGTGCCTAAGTTTGACTTTTCTGTTCCTAAGGATGACAGTGAGGGAAAATGAAAATAATACAACTTCATTCTTTAAAAAAAAACAACCAAATTGGATTGAAATCGTGCTGTTTTTCCTTCAACTTGAACTATACAATAATCACCTACTCTTATAATGTTAACTTTGTTTATAACTTTCCTATTAGAGCCATTTTCATCTTTCATCCCTTGGTCATTTTTGAACAATCGCTCTTCTTCTTTAACTTTTTGTGTAACTCATTGATGATGTTTTACATACACCTGTTGATTCTACACAGTTCATGCTAGTGATGTCCTTCCTTCTTCAGGCTGAATGGAGGAGTCACCATCTTCCTCAGTAATGGAGTTTCTCACCTTATTTTTCCGACGAGAAAAAATTAAAAGTTATTTCTTGTAAGGGATTTTTCTTCTTTTTTGTTCAATCTAGCCTTCGCTCTTTTTTCTTGGCAATTTCAGCTGTGGTTTTTTTTTTTTTTTTTTTTTTTTTTTTTTTTTTTTTTTTTTTTTTTTTTTTTTAATGCAGGACTTGCTCTATTCATGAAATTTTAGCTTCCAACCTTCTTTAAACGTTCGGAGACCTGATACATCCATAGGTTGGTTAATGTGAAAAACATTTGGAGGTACCGCTTGTTATAACCATTGTACCACAAATTGATTAAGAAGTTATGTGACATTTCAAATCACAGAAAACTATTATAAAAAGTTGCCTGTCAACATTAGGAATAGAATGTCGAAATTAGGAAAACATGTTGTCAACTTAAGGTTCCAGTCATAAGAAATTAATAAAATCAGGATACATGAATTTATAATGAAAATCTCAACAAAATGTTTTAGTATTCATCGCTCACAACCGTTTTCCTAAAGTTGACATGAGTGTCAAGAAAAGGAGCCCTGGTTGTTTATTGGGTTCCCAATGTTGACACTACCATAATCTCAAGATTTTAGCGCGGTTCCTCCCTCCCTCATAGGGAGGAACCCCGCTTATAAAATTTCGCGTTTCAGAACCCCTAGAGACCGAAAATAACGGTGGTTCAAATTTGTATATATATATATATATATATATATATATATATATATATATATATATATTTGTCTGTTCGCTCATTTCTGGCTTCCCTAATGGTCCGATTGTGATGAAATTTAGTACAAAAATCCTTCGTCCAATTTAAAAGGTCAAGTTCGTTCACCAGCAGAATCCGCCCACTGGAAGATGGTGTTTGGGGGAAATTCGCACAAAAAAAATCGTAACGCTTACGTTTTTGAGTTCATAAGCTTGTAAGTACTCGTTTTATAGGCTTCTTGGGGTAGGAAAACGAATGAAACCATTTTCAAGGCGATAGCTTTAACCGTTTTCGAGAAAATTGGAAAAATAGTTTTTAATTACCGTTTTTGGTTTGGGTACTTAGAATCATGGGATTCAGTTGAAACATTTTCTGCATGTTCTACTTTCATTACAACTAATATGTTGAAATTTGTGTTACGTTTGGAGTTAAGGAAGGGTTAGAATAAAATATTTTATTAACAGACATAAAAAGTTTTGGTAACTTTGTATCAGTCCCGTAACAGGCCACAAGGGCCCAGAGGGGCAGATACTGTAGAGGTATCTGATTCTTGACCATACGGCACACTAGGGAGATAGTGTGGTCAGCACTATGCTCCGGCCGCCTGATTTTCCCCTTGGCTGCTTCGACTGCTAGAGTCATTAGCACCCAAGGTACCCATTATTAATTAAATTAATTAAAGGCTGGGTGAGCCTAGGGACGATCTGGGACCCCAAATCCAACCCTCGAACGGCAGCACTAGAAGAAAAAATCTTTAGTGCGCGCTCGGGTTTTGAACCTGGTCCTCCAGTTCATTAGTCGAGTGCTCTACCACCTCGCCCCCGGTAACTTTGTATACCTTCCTTAATATCTCGAAAAAGGTTGAGAATCTTGGTGAACGGAAAAATACCATTAGAAAGCTTACTAAATGATCTACAAAAAAGGTTCTGATGAAAGTTTTGATTAGACGATGTCAGAAATAAGTGCTTAAAACTTTAAAGTAATTGATTTCGCTTATTCGAACTGTTCTTTTTGTCTGGTTTTATTCCTTGTTATTTTTTAACTGCTTATAGTTGGATAATGTATTTGATAATAAATCAGGTTAAGAAAAACAATTTAATCTTAGAGATATGGATTTCCAAGATATAGCTTTTCAACTGCCTAGCGGGGTCCTTCCTAGGGCGGGTTGGCCTATCCAGGTAAGATCGTAAATAAGACCTTTCTTGAAATTAAAGATGGAACTGTCAACTTTGGTCCTCCTCTGCCTCCCGGCACATTCATTGCTGACGAAGGCTACCAATGAGTAGCCAAAACGGCCTAAATATAGATTTTTTTAACAACAATCGTATTGAGGTTTCTTTAGCCGAATCCCAACCATTCCATCTTTACTTATCACCTCGACGGCTAACTATCTAATCTTCATGCTTTCTAGAAATGTGGACCCAAAATAATAACAGCTTCTATTTTAATCATTTTAAATGAGTCTAGAGATAAGAACGGAACCGTGCTAAGATGATGCAGTTCCTGCGAGTCGGACTTCTTTTTATTTAACTTGAGTCAAACCTTTTACAGTCCATAATTTAAGTATCATAGAGTTCATAGAACTCACAAAAATACAATTTAATGCACGCATTACAAAAAAAAAATCTTAAGAAATATTCTTAATCTCTTATCAAATTCACTAAGTGAAGAGAGCAGCAGGAGCTGACTCGAGGATTTTTCATACTAAAATGGCTGCAGATGTTATTAACGGAGTTGCATAGTTGATCGGGTCAGTCGACATTATTCTTTGACACCTGTTCTTTCATTTGGATGCAAACTTATTGAATTCT
The DNA here is from genome assembly GCA_946811695.1 of Gonocerus acuteangulatus. NCBI lineage: Eukaryota > Metazoa > Arthropoda > Insecta > Hemiptera > Coreidae > Gonocerus > Gonocerus acuteangulatus. The sequence continues at coordinate 63,161,749 of OX328127.1, read as the reverse complement.
CTTGAATCTAATTGTTATTTTTCAAATTTAAATTTGAAGCGTCAACTTAAGGAGCAGTGTCAACGATCGGGTCATTTACCCTAACAATTTCCTGACCATTGTTTCCTCAAATATCTGAGCTTCCCCTAAAGTTAAAGGAATGCCATGGTACGTTTGAATACTAAAAATTTCATTAAATTTGATGACTATATCGCACTAGTATTTCTAAAGTGACACAACTCAAAAATCGATTTTATTCACACCGTCATAGTTATGACTGAAAGGCATTGTAAATATCTCTTTATCAACCATCAAAACTGCATGTACCTAGCTTCAGAGCTTGTGCACCAGAGGGCACTTGTGTCACTCTTCGTGTGTTCATCCTAAACCCCCTACATAGGCAAGAGTGACACATTTTCAGTTTAATTTTACTTTAGAAATACTAGTGCGATATGTTACACATTGAATATTACGTTGTCTATATTACACCTGGATGGGCATACATTATTGACGAGAGGGGTCTCCCGTGGTCTAGTGGCTAGCGTCTTAGATTCATAAGCGGGAGATGGTGGGTTCGATCCCTACCGGCGACAGGAATTTTCTCATCCCATGGCTCGTTGTAAAAATTCCTGGCTGCAACCCGGATGTCGGCGCCCTGGTTTGTCAAAAAAAAAAAAAGAAAAAAAAAAATCATTTACGAGATATTTGTGGTTTATTGCGGTGTAGTCTTCGTAATCTGCTCCAAACAACTTCTGCTCTCCGAGTGTGAACTAAAGCTCTATTTTTAAACCGCTTGAGTTTTGCCTTTCTTTCTTTGGATGTACTTTGGGCGATCTTATCTAATTCCTAAATGGCATGTACAAGCGGATGGCCTGATTTAAGGATGCCTAAATGAATAAATTAAATAAAATTATGAAAATTATCAGAAAAAATCTCATTGTAATTCCAACTGAGGGATATAGTAAACAATTAACGTTTACGCCTTATCTCGCTGTAAGACTTCTTATCTCTTAAATAAGACGTAATGAATTAAACATTGGGCAGATAGTAGGGGAGGGATGGCGGAGTTTATGTAAATAATATTTGAAAACAAGGCCCCAAGAGATGGTGAGTAAGTGGGTAGATGAAGGGAGAGAATTAGCATGGAGTAGCCAGGTTCCGGATCGGCTCCTTTATATTCATTCATTCCTCGGCTCATCTTTCCCACTTACCCCTAGGTTCTGGGGTAGAATTGATTAGTATCTTATTAGCGGGAGGAAGAATACCTCGGTGGGTGTCTCAGGCAATGAGGGTGTCAGCAGGGAGGTCCAAAGCTGCGGTATGAGACGTTGGTTGCTTATGAGATTTGGGTTAAAGGCCGCAAGCCGGGAGTATGTAGGTAATAATGTCGAGGGGAATTGGAGCATTTGGGGGGTATGGAATACTAATAATCTTGAAGTTGGAATAGGTAGCCAACTAAACGTCATTGCTCGAAAATGTACAGCCTTACAGGATGTGGTCATAAGTTTTTTCAGTTGAATTGTCGCATTTAAGAAGTTTTCTTCGGTCGATTTCCTGATATGGGTTGGGTAGGGTTGGGAGTTTAAGGACAGAAAACATCTTGATCTTCACCGCCCTATGACTACAGTTAAATAGTGTGTAGTGTAATGTTAGGATGAACAGTCGTTACACTGTTGTGAGCTTAAGACAGTTTTGTGTATGTAATATTGCATTTTAAACAATGGTGCTTTGGAATAAATTATGATTGTATAGATATAAGAACCGAAAAAACACCTTAAATTTATATATTTATTTGATTATTTCTTTGGTATTACTTTTTTTTATCATTACTTTTTGACATATTTAATCATTCATACTTTTTTCTTGTTGTTGTTGGTTATGCTTTCTTTTGTAAAATTCTTTCTTTTTTTTTTTCTTTTTTTTTTTTTTTTTTTTTTTTTTTTTTTTTTTTTTTTTTTTTTTTTTTTTTTTTTTGTAAATGTGTACTTGCTATATTTGATTAGGACCATCAACTGTACTACGTACTAGCACTAATGATACTTTATAATTCTATACTAATACTAATACAATTAAACTATTAATACATTATATATATATATATATATATATATATATATATATATATATATATATATATATATATATATATATATTTGATGATAATTTTCGTCGCTGGGATAGTATTTTTAGATGGAACGGCATTTTTCTCCAGCGGTGGTACTCCTCCTCACTTCTTCCCGGAATATTTCGATGGATTCATCTCCATCTTCTTCAGCCAGGTACTCGTTTCTTCCTCGGTGGTAGCCAAGGGAAATCCCTTGCCCCATTCCCTTGGCTACCACCGAGGAAGAAACGAGTACCTGGCTGAAGAAGATGGAGATGAATCCATCGAAATATTCCGGGAAGAAGTGAGGAGGAGTACCACCGCTGGAGAAAAATGCCGTTCCATCTAAAAAAATATATATATATATATATATATATATATATATAAATTAATACTAGATATTAATGATATGAATTCTTTAGTGTTTTTGTCTGTTATGTATTGTGGGCATGTATTTGCCTCCTTGAATTGTCATTTCTAATAGAAAGTGTTTGGTACTATGTGAGTATCATATTGCCAATGTTAAGCTGGAGCCCACACGGATGTTATCCGGTTTGAGCGGTGTGCAATGACACTCCTGGCTGAGGAGTGTAAAGTATTTCAGTGTCTCTAAACTGTGATGCCTTTGATTCAAGAGTTGACCTCCATCTATTTCTTCCGCATGATTATTTGTCGGCCTCTGCGTAATGGGACAAACCAGTGATTTTGTGGAAGCGATCTGGTGGCTCAAAATTGGCCTGTACAACTTACCATTATTACGATTTACCGTTGTATTGTTACCACCATTCGGCGATATGACACAGCGCCTTAATTTTGTTTAACGTACAATATTGAGGAAACCCGTAAAATACGGTCCATTGCTAAGTACAGAAGGCGATGTCTTATAAGGGTAGAGTAGATAGAATGCGATGCGAGCTCCTTGGAGTCGATTCTCAAAAGAGCGACATGAGAATAAAGAAGTTGGTTGAAGTACTAACACACGATCTGCCTTAAAAGTAAGAGCTCTGGGCAGTCTCTTTGAGCCACGGGATCTCCTAGGGGTCGGAGGACATCATTTTATTGGCCGGTGTCTTGTTGGCTAAAGCTCTTTGATGTTCGCCGGTCTGCTATAATTAATACGCCACCCTCTGCAGCCCCGGGGCATTTTCCCCTTGTTTCCCAAATTACCTCTTAGGGGCCTCCAGCTCTCCCCCCTCCCCTCACTTCCATTCATTTCCCCGAATTTTCGGAGGGGGCAGACTCTAGGGCACAAATTTTAATGAGGCCCTAATTCCCCTTCATCAGCCGGGTCTTCGCGGGTATTTGTTAAATGAACAATTCCCCCCCCCACCCTCGCAGAGCCAGAGAAACTTAAAGAAAATTCAAATAGGGGCTATAATGTCTAAGTACTTGATAGGCTAATTTTTATTATTTATCCAATTTATATTTTCTGAGAAAGTACTACAGGAAGTTATGCTTTACCTATACAACCCAGATGAAATAAAAGTCCATCTACGACTAGATTCGATTTTCGGAAAGGAAAGCGATCGAAATTGCAAAACATCCACAGAATTTTAATAGGGAACATGGTTATAAACTGAGTAAATTATGGATATCCGTCATCCCGCGGAAGACTGGAGGTTTGATTGGCTGGAGGGAACCCAACAGCCCAGGATGGTCCAACAATCAGAGATCTGGAAAGGCCGCCCACGACCCCGACCAGCTATAAATAGTAACCGGATTGTAAACAATCTTAATTCTCGCCAACGGCCGTAGCCACGTTGAATGCACCGGTTCCCATAGATCACCGAAGTTAAGCAACGTCGGGCGTGGTCAGTACCTGAATGGGTGACCGACCACGCGCTGTTGGCATTAGAAAAGGGTGGCAACCTGTAGATAGCCCGGCGCTAATGACCAAGATGTAGATGCGCCGTTCTAAACAAAAAAAAAAAACAAAAACAAAAAAAAAATATCTTAATTCTCAGAATAATCCCTGAGGAAGCCTGCAGAATGCCTGGCGAAACGTCGGTTATCACCAAATCGACACGGTAATGCCCAGAATATCTTAAAACATTAAGAAAAGAAATACAGTGAATATATATATATTAATTATAGTGACCCAATCTTCTTCAATCCAATATTTTTTAGGTGGAAGGTCAATAAAAGAGAATTAACAATGACAATTTATTTTATTTGTTCTTGCTCTACATGTTTCACATACCAGGTGCCTCTACAGGAGCCAAACAACTCGATAAACTAAAACTTACAGCCTAATTGTATTAAGGCGAACCTTCCCGTACGGGCCACGTCCAATATTAGGTTACTATTATCTACTTATAGCGTCAATCAGCTGTGATAGATTCCAAAAATCCAAATTCCAAAAAAAGATAGTTCCATTATAATATTATATTTTTTTTATAAATTTTGTCACCAGATAAAAGTTGACTGAATTTTATTTCAGTTTTTTTCCTGTTTTTTTTTTTTAATGTGAATGTTTTCCTTTATTTTTCGCTTCGTCAAGTTTCTTTCCTTTTCTATAATTTCTACATCTGCGAAGTCGAAAACATGCTTATATTTTATAGAATGGTTAGCCAGAGCAGTTTTATTATCCTGATCATCCACATTTTTAACATGTTGTTTTATAGCACCTGAGGTGTGTAACATATAGAGCCATAACAAATAAAATGAATTTGTTAATTCCTTCCTATTTCCTTCCAATTCCTACAGAATACAAACAATGCAATCCAAAATCCTTCGAAAAATATCCAATGCTCCTTACTATGTCTCAAACCAAACTCTCCATAATGACTTCAATATCCCCTTTATCCAATCCCTAGCCAAATCAGTCTATCAGAAGTTTCATTCCAATCTTCCCGGCCATCCAAATCCTTTGATAAACTCTCTATCCTCCTTCCATAATCCACAAAATCCTCATAGAAGGCTGAAGCGGCGTTGGCCTAGAGACAATTTGTTTTAAAATGCCATCTGTAATGCTCAAAATTTATTGTGGGTTTTGTAATTGTACATATTCCCACATCACGCCTTACATTGTTAATTTTACAATACCAACTAAATTACTGGAAATATGTTTACATATTGTTGTAATTATCAATAAAGGTTAAAAAAAAAAAAACTTTGTTAATTCTCTTTTATTGACCTTTCGCCTGAAAAATATATAGTTTTCTAAAATAGCTTTCTAAATGTAAAGTTTTATGCCCTTAACAGTCAAAAGTCTAGTCAAATTTCTTATGCACTTCTTGGCCTACTAGTATTGGTTGCCTAAACCGGTCTTAAATTATAAATTATGTTCTTAGTGAATGTAATTGTGCTTTATTGCTACGAAACTTGCCAAAAATTACCTGAAACTAATCATAAAATGTTTTTATTGGGAATTGGGGATTTCCTGTAAAAACTCACATTATTCATGAGTCCCTCGCTATCGTAATTTTGCATTGGAAACGAAACTACTCATATACAATTTAAAACTAATTATAAATATTTACTAATCTATCGATGAATAACATTATGACGAATGCTGACTAATATATACAAATTACTCGGAGAGCTGGCGGTGTAAAGTTATGTCCAGAAAGCACAACCAAATTAGTATGGAACAAGACTTTATAAGACGGCGGGGATGATGTACGGCCGAATACTGGGCTACCTTAATTAATAATCTCGACGGAATGTGCTAAATCAGGATTTCTCTGTCAAGGAGGGCTCTCTAAATCCCAAGATATGCGGATTATGCTAATAAAACTCTCTCCCTCAATCTTAAAATTGTTATTTTACATTTACTGCTGTTGGTTTCTCGGCCCAAAGAAGTGTCATCTCACCACCTTTTACTGTCAGAGCTTTGTTTTTCCTAATGGAGAATTTAATATTGAACATTAAGACTACTTTAACATTTAACAAGTAAATTACGGATACATCTGACAAAACAGCGAGGAGTTTAGTTTTCCTTAATTATGTAGTTGGTTGACAAATAATTCAGTCCTTTTCTCAGCTTGACTATTTGTCTCCTGGAAAAAAAAAAAAAAAAATGCTTTAGAATCTAACTCATTCAAAGGGATTTAATATCAAACCAAAGCATGTTTTAACATTTTTAAAATGATTTTAACGTTTTTAAAAGCAAAATTTGACGAGACGAGACAGATCGAAACACCCCTTTAACTGTGAAAAACACACAACCACAGAATGTCTACTGAGACAAAACTGTGATTTACCACAACATGATGACTTAGAACAACATGAGAGCCAATATATAGACATGTATGACGACTGTAAACATAATGAATATAAGGTATGACTCGCATGACCCCAGATACGTGACTAATGACAAGGGTACTCTAAGCTCATTATTATTTTTTTTTATTTTTTTTTTTTTATTTTATTTTTTTTTTATTTTTTTTTTTTTTTTACGGCGTATCTACAACTTGGCTATTAGCGCCGGGCTATCTACAGGTGCCACCCTTTATAATGCCAACAGCACGTGGTCGGTCACCCATTCAGGTACTGGCCACGCCCGACGTTGCTTAACTTCGGTGATCTACGGGAGCCGGTGTATTTAACTTGGCTATGGCCGTTGGCTCTCTACGCTAATGAATTAAAAGTTTATACCAGAAAATGATTAATATACACCATTCAGAATTATCGATTCATTTATTAATAAAACGCATTCTTACAGCGAATCACTGCATATGCGTGTTCGAGTTGTGCTGCAGGTTGAGTTTTTTTATATCGCTGAAAAGGTTCCCCTAATCCTCCATGGTTTTTTAGCAAGACTGGAAACCTATAATTAGCGTGGCTCTAATGGCCTAGATGTCGATGCTTCACCGGAAAAATAATAAAATAAAAAAAAATTACTAAACATAAACATGAACAGTACAGATACGCTTTATACATTTGTTATTACGCTTTTCTTATTGTTCTAATATGATTGAAATGTTTTATCACCTTGTAGTATTAAAAAATAAACAAGTAAATGATTTTTAATCACGGGGGACGTTTATTTGCGGGCAATGATGACCTCGCAGTTTTTTGCCCTTAAGCAAAAGTAAACAAACATAACGTTTATTTGCCTTTACCAACCGTTACTAGCTAATATAAAGGCGATATGATAAGGCCTTATTTACAGTTTAAATTTTGGAATTATAATACGGATAAGCTTTATAAGGAAACGTTAAGTTGGTGGATATTTTATGAGGTGGGCTTTTTATTTTAAAAGCGAGAATAACGTCAGTAGTACAAGTTCCACCACAGGAACATTTCTGTTTTACATTGGTCAGCCAACCTGTAACTACGCAAACTTTTACCCCGCTGTGAAATTAAACATAATTTCAACTTGGAAGAAAAACAGTGGTAGAAAAAAAAAAGTTTAAGACACGCCTCCTGAGTGTTTCCATTCGAGTTTGTGGAGTTCGTCAAACAATGAGCCCTTCGCTCTCCAGCCGCTGCAAGGTCAGGAAAGTTGAGACTTATTCAATTTCCATTTTGGATTAGCAAACATACCGGGGGGTGGGGCTCTGGATTTCCCCACTCCAAAACTGTTCTTGGTCTGTTTCTGGAGTTTGCACTAAGGGGATTAGAACAACCACGGGCCTGTGCTGCTTGTTCAGAGATTGCCTCGCTTCTCTTTGTTTAATTGCTAAGAGTCTCATGCCTCTTGTAATATGTATTCAACATCCCTGAGTATTCTTGTGGATTAGGAATTGCCCCAGAATAAAAAGGTTGTTTCTTGACTTTTAGTGGGGGTAGTAAATGGGGATTTATTGGCGCTCGAAATCTCAGGTCTTTAGTGTTTTTACTTCTTGACTTTTATTATTTGCTTGTTGACATTTAGGGCACTTCCCAACTTAAAGATGTTTTGAAACATAAGTTTTTCGCTTCGCCTTTTCATTATTCAAATATACGGAACATTCAACTTCCTCGAAATTGAACTCCATTAAAAAATTCATTTGATCTTCTTCACGAAGTAAGAAAATGGTCAATATGTCCGTAGCCCCATATTCTATTCCTATGTATATAGCGTTTTTTTTTGTTGTTACTTTTACTTATTTTATGAGTTTAAATAAGATTTCTATATTTATTTGATTTAAAATGGTAATTGGGTTGTGCTAAGCCTCAAAATTTTAGTGTTGTTGGTGTTTTTGTTTTTTAACTTCTCTTAAACGCCTTATAGCACTTTCCGAAGGAATGTATCAGGCCGGTTTTTTATAAACTTTCTGATTATGTTCCCTCCTTTTCAATTAATTTTTGTTTAAATTTTTGGTTTATTACAGCATTAAATACATTTCTATTAATCATGTTTTGTTTGGTGAAACTTATTTATTCTATGCAGAAATTTCATTCGGGCTGGATCTCCCAAGACACCACCTACGGCATATTATGCTTTGGAAATGCGATAAAGGAGGAAATGCTGCTTCAATTTATAGAAGACTTGCAGAAAAATATGGCGAAAATGCCATTAGTGAGCGACAAGCGCAGCGTTGGTTTGAACGATTTTCAGCGCGAAACAGCAAGCTTCATGTACAGGTCTACCAACAGAGCTTAACGACGAACACCTTCAGGCTATTGTAGTAGAAAATCCTGTTGTAACAGTCGAAGAGCTAGCAGAAAACCTTGGATCAATACATTCAACAGCCTCACATGTATGATTTCTTCAGAATATATATGTTACCTAAAAGTAGAAAAATGTATGAATGTTTTTCATAAAAAATAATGCAGAATGAAACTTCAACGACTAGGTACATCATACTAAAAGATATAGGTATTATTACATATTTATGTTTATCAAATGGGAATAAGTAGAACAAAATAATAATAATACAGAAATATCGTTTATACCCTTCTGCTCAAATTCAGGAACATAAATATGCTTTAGGTCTACCCGACACGCCTATGTAATGTACTCTATAACATACAGTCTTCTTTTTCGTACATGGCCACTGCACATGCCTCAATGACAATGCGCAGGCGCGAACGCCACTGCGCATGCGCGAACGCAACTCCACATGCGCGAACGTCACTGCGCATCCTCGAACGCCACTACGCATTCGCGAACGCGAGCTGACACTTTTTATAACTGGGTTACCCAGTTTAGTCACCGCTAAAGCATATTTTTTGCTAAAATGATTTTAAAAATTAAGAGCACAGTTTGAAACTTTTTTATTAACTTCTTCCCTCTAGTTGGAGAAACTGAAGGTATTGAGTCGTTGTATTTAAAGTTTTTGCTAATTCTAAATTCCGTTATAGGAAATAGGATACTTTTCTGTAAATTGTTTCTTCAGATAAATAATAGAAATGAGATTGAGTAACAAGAGGTGAGATTAAGTATTTGAAATGTAAAAAAAAACACTACACGGTATTCTAGGTAGATCGATTCTTTAAAAGATCGGTCCTTGAAGATCGATTCATTAAAAGATCGGCCCTTAGAAATCGATTAAAAAAATCGATATATCGTGTTAAAAAGATCGATCGATAGTTTGTAGCCATAGTTTGTTGTCGTAGTTCTCATCGCGCTGATTCCCTATGCTTTGTTCTCTCTGCGCTCTACTCTGTAATTACCTTTCAGAGGTTACCTCTCTTACTCAACTGGGTGTTCATCGAAGGCAGATATTGTTCGTAATTTGCAAGTGTAAGTGCTGCTAGTCATATATAAATGCAAATAATGGACAATTCTTAAATGAATACATTTACCCTTTACTTAAAAGAAGCGCCATAGCCCACCCCTAGCTTGCGCGGAACGAACTGGCGCTATGATAGGGATGAAGGAACCTTAAAAATTGATACATTCAGGGATTTATTATTCAGTGGCCTTCTATTTTTCAGGGCTGGGAAGGGGTAGCCTGCAGGGGGTGGGGGCTCTCTGATTAAATTGCAGTGCTCTCTTGCCCTGGGATGAGTGTTTGTCATTTGCAGAGGGCGGGAGAAACAATCACTTCCAGCAAAACACCTTTCAAAAAATACCTTCCACAATTTTATTTTCCCAGATGAAATGTAGGTTAACATTTCTTCTAATTTTTCATAACGTTCACAATTATAGAAATATGGTAAATATTACTGGTAATATTTATAATTTTTCAAATAGCATATCCAGTATATCCTTTTTTTCTGAACTTATTATTTGTATGTATACAGTAAATTGCCATAATTGAATATTTAAGTGTACTGAGCTAGATTCTTAAATATATTAATGACTAGCTGCATATCCGTGCTTCGTCACGGCAGATAAGTAGTTATTTTATTGCGTTAAATAATGTATCATCAAAATTAACACTACTATATAATTTTGTGCAGTTTATTATAGCATGGTCCCCGCCATACTATATGTTATACATCAATTGATAAGTACCTAATCAAAGTATAATGTTTCATGACACTGGGGCGCTCCGCACCAGTGCCAAGAGACAGATAGTCTAGAGGTAACCCGTTATCTATAAGTTACCAGCATGGACGTATATAAGGGGAGGGCTGAGGGGTCTGCAGCCCCCCTCCAGTCGAAATTTTGATTTGATGGTAAAAATGTGTCTTAAAACCCTTAAAAATAAATTAAATAAGATCATTTCATTTTATTTGTAATAGCGTTTTATTTGCGTAATTCTATTCCAAGTTCTAAATTGTTAGTATTCCATAGCACGGAAATTCCCCCCCCCCCCCCCCCCCCGAAAATTTTACCAGCCCCCCCCCCAAATTATTTCTTATATACGCCCATGGTTACCAGTAACAGCAGCGTGAGTTGAAATGAACCGCAATTAAAATGGTGATTTCTACAGTTTATTTCTAGAACTGAAATCAGAGTTCAAATTAACCTCAATTAAAAATAATACTATGAAATAGATAATGTACGGTAACAGCTGTTCTTTATCGTCCTAGCAACGCATGCTATCTAGGCTTGCATGCTCTAACCAACTAAAACTTTAAACCCCTCTAAAAATACTTAAAAATGCGAATATCAAAAAATCCTTTCTTAGCGAGCGTCTATGTTCTATAGGGAGTGTCCATGCAAAATTTCAAATTTTTCTCTCGAGTGGTTTGGGCTGGGCGATGATAGGTCAGTGAGTGAGTGAGTGAGTGATATTTGACAAATATATAGTATATAATGAATGCCCTTACCTTAAATAAGAATGGGACAATTTAGTATACACCATATGATTATGATGCAGTACACACAAACCAAGCTGATTACATAAAAATTTCATAACTCAAAATTTACAGTTTAATTTTATAATCATCAACACGTCAGCTAGGATAAAAAGGTAGGAAATTTTATTGAGAATTCAACAGACAGTATACAAGTCTCGATACACTGTTTGTTTTCACACAGTTTTTTCTTAATGTTTTATTCGTATTTGTACAGAAAATTGTCAAAATTTAATATTTTAGTGTTTTAGCATGATGCTATGATAATAAAATATTATGACTATTTACCTCAAATGATAATGAGAATTTTTATTATAAACCATATGAATAATACTAAACACCATATGATGATGTACATAGAAGCCAAGTTGATTACATAACTCCAAATTTACGATTTTACAGTAACTAAAAAATAACTAAAAATTTACATTTTCGGTTCGAAATATGTCAACATTTTCAAGAAAAATCACTAAAAACTTACAAAAATATTTCATCATCAGCTAGGATTAAAAGGTAGGAAATTTTATTGATTTTTGTAAGAACGTAAAATCATAGTCGTAAATTTGGTGTAGAACCATCTCTGGAAGTATGAAAGGGTGATTCATGTTTCGCAGTTGTTGGTATTGTTCATTTTTAATATTTACGTGAAAACATGCTAAGATGACGCAGTTCCTAAGAGACAGATGTTTTTAACTTTATAGGTAAAACTATTAATTTTGTTTGTACTCCTGGCCGTCCAATTGTGGTAAGTTTTTTATGAAATAAGTTCATGTAAAATACAATGTGATTATTCAGATTACATTAACTGTTGATCTATTGTGCCCTGAGTTCTTTGTTTGGCTTTCTCTCAAAGATGCAGCTGTTTACTTAAAAAGGGGGAGTATTGTCACCCATTTCCCTTGGTTCTATGATAGAAAGACTGTAGTGCATTATATTTGTGAAACCTTGTGGTTTACAATCACCAAGAACATACCAGCTGTGTTATTTCATCTTCATTGACACTTCATCCACACGGAGTAAGTTGTTATGGCTCATTTCTTAGATTTTATTTCTCATTGGGCCATGTCCCTTGCTAAAATTAACACTATTCTTCATAGTCTAGACATTGCCAGTTTGACAAATATATAGCCTTTTCCTTCGAAAAATTTAAAGGTAGCTTTGCCATTATTCCTGCGGTTGGTGATCTCTCGCTGTTCCCAGGCATCTATTTGCTTTTAGACATTCTCCTAAAGGGTTCAGAGCCATCTGAAAGGATTCCTCCTGATCCCTTCATGGTAATCTCATTGGCCTTTTCATTCCCTGCGATTCCTTCGTGTCCCTGTACGTTCATGAGTGCAATAATATTGTGTCATTCCTGGTGGTTTAGAACTTGATGTTAAAACGTTCTGTGCAAGACCATATTATGATCAAAACAAAAGAAAAAATCGAAAATTAATATCTGAATCTTAAAAATAAATTTCTACTTTTTTAATGGGCTAAAATTTTTTTTGAGTTACAATTTATTTTATTTTTTATTATAATTTTCTTTTAATTTTATTTATGTATATTTAACTTATAAACATCTCTTATATTTTAAAAATTAACTTTTTCATATCATGCACATTGTATGTATATATGTGCGATATTATACATTTTTCTATGGATGGTTGTGGTGCAATATAATTGATAGCTATGCTCGCACGTTGGCTTATAGACTGGTCAAATGACCAGTGGAATTTCAATAAATTAATAAACACATTTGTATTATTGGTGTTGCATTTAATGCTCTCTTCCTTCCAAGAAAAACTAAAAGTCTTCATAGCAACTGCAAAAGCTGTTGTGTTGTACTGTGGGCAGGTCTGGGGATTCAGGAAATCTGAAACGGTAGAGAAGCTGTTGCGATTTTTCCTTCGAAAAGCATTAGCCTTACCAAAAAGCACTCCAAATTATGCTCTTATCCTAGAAACTGGTTGTAGTTCAATGTTTCCTACTTCGCTTTGCATGCATTGGAACTATATCAGCAAAGTATTAGCTATGCCAGAGAACAGATTACCAAAATTTTTGGCGAATGAAATATTAAATAAAAACATATTCTGGTGCAAGGAACTTAAAGAGCTCGCAAGGAAGCACAACCTGGAATGGTCAGGCTATGTAAACAGTAATGACTTGATGACTAATCAGAAGAATCTTACAGAAGCTTTAAACAGCAGCTACTACAATAACCTCATACAACAAGCTAACAAGGCTAAATGGCATGTTCTATATGCGAAGCTCGTCCATCCTGGCTCGTATCTATTTGATGAGAAGCTCTCAATCAAGGAGAAGATCATCATATGCAGAACAAGATGTGAAGAAATTAACCTGAATTTCAAACCATGGAGAGAAGGAAGACAAAACGAATGCTCGCTTTGTAATATGAAGGCAGGGGAAGATGTATTCCATTTCATTGGGATTTGTCCGGTCCTGATAGAGTTCAGATTAATCTACTTTCATCGAAGGACTCTTAATCATCAACAAGTGGTGAACATATTAAATGGTGAAAACTATAGGGATTTAGTAAGTTATATAAAATGTGCTGGACGCTATAGACAATTTTTAATTACTCAGTTTAACTTCTAAATTCTAAAGAAGTGTATTTTTACATTTACAAAGTGAAATATTTTTAATTATATAGATTCATTTATTTATGTTTTGTTAGATTGCTGATTTTTGCGCTTGATTCAGAGTATGCGCCAAGTTATTGTTTATTATTCCATACAAATTGATTTTGGATAAATGTATATAATTTTTTATTTTTTGTAAATCTGAATAGTTGTTATTTTTGTTTCTTGTAGATGTATGTCTGTGTGCTTATGTGTATGTATATATATATATATATATATATATATATATATATATATATATATATATATGTGTGTGTATTTATTTACGTATGTGTGTGTGTGTGTGTGTATAATTAGATTACCATTGTAAAAAAGGAACGAAGAATACATAAAATTGTTATAAAAAAAAAATGGATATAAGTTATATATGATTTATTTATTCTGCTCTATATTATTGTAACAAAATGTAAATAGTAACCGAACTTGGGCTGACGGTGTTATCACCATGCCCTAAAAATGTTGTTCCTGTCATGTACATAATGGATAAAATAAACATTATTATTATTATTATTTAATGCTCTCTTCCGTTTTCTAGAAATAAAAATAACATCAATACAAATTAATTGTAGAATCAGAACTATTAAGAATTAAAAATTGAATTTTAAACATTAGGATTAAATTTTGCTATTCAAATGACTGCTAATTAGAAAGACCCCGCACGCACTTCTTTGAGGTAGAATATTGACTTTTTTTTAAACTAATTACTAATTTTATTAAAGCTTTTTGTTTTAAATTACTTAACAATGTTTTTTTTATATAAGCATATTGGGTCTATTAAATATTTTATGTGTGTGTGTGTTTGTTTATAAACAATATATAGCCCACCCATAGTAGTTGTATACTCGAATTGGATTTCTGTTCAATTGATAAACTTGTTAATAGTCAAGAACTTATGTACTGGCGATGAGAAACGGTTGAAGATTGGCCGTGAACCATGTATTTCCTGTTATAACCTCTACAGCCAGAAGGCTTATTGGATCCGAAGAACTCACCCAATTTCCTGTTTCAAATTGCAATCCCCATGCTGAAGGCCAGTCCAAGGGGAGGGAATCAACTGACCTCCAAATGACGTTTGTTTCGCATTATTTTGACGTAATTAATGCTTATCTTAATTAATACTTTCCTCGAATATGGTAATTCTCGTTATGAGCGGAAACAAACCAACAAATGAAATAAGATAGAATGGATAATTAGCTGTACAGCTATTTATTTCATAAATAAAAGAAATATCAAAATTTTTATATTTTATCGTACATGTTCATATCATTTATAAGTTTAATTATGAATTCGATATGATGCCTACCGACAATTAAATTACAAATGTCCCAAAGGGTGTCTCCGTGCTCCTGTGGTTAACGCGCTGGATTTTCATGTACATGATGCAGTATGAGTACCCGGTAGCCCGGTTCGTACGGGCGAAGCGCCGTAAAAAAAAAATGTAGCTAGGTATGTTAAAGTTCGTTGTAAGAATGCAGTGGGTTAGTGCACGGTCTGTTGGTTCCTTATTTCGGATCCAAAAATTTGCTATTTAAGTTTTAGTCATCGAGCATGCATGAGTAATGCTTGTGTGGCCTATTCGCAATCCTGCTTATATTGCTCTCGCAATGCGGGAACCTGTTTACGCAGAACAATCTTGACCAGCAAGTGTTTGATTTGTATCAGTTTTTTCTCAGTCATATTATTCCACTCGTTGACATTTTTTCTGTATAATATTTCCAGGAATTCTTTTTAGTATTATAGTTTGTGATTGGGAACATTTCTGAAACGCCAGTTTGGCATGTAAGTCAGCAGTCGTGCTCAGTCCAAGGTTTTCATTTATTGGCGACACTATAAATATAAACAGTGGCTCACAGTCAAAATGATGCAAGATATTTACTTTTTTTAAAAAAAAAATTATTTTATACCAAGCCACAATTTATTCTCAAAAATCGTTTACAAAAATACAGTAGGACCATCAGGCTAGAATATGCTATAGTTAAAAATGTATTTGAGATCAAATAATAAAATTAAACAAAAACTTAATACACACTTCTAAGGTCACAATCAAAATGATCCAAAATGGATAACTTCCAAAAATTCTTTCTTTTAGTGCGGTTCCTCCCTCCCTTCATAGGGAGGAACCCCGCTTATAAGGTTGATCTCATGAAACAATCCGGAAGTGCCGACTAGAAAATTTTGCATTTCAGAACCCCTAGAGACCGAAAATAACGGTGGTTCAAATTTGTATATATATATATATATATATATATATATATATATATATATATATATATATTCTGTTTTGTTCTTAGTAAAACAAGATACTTAAAATGACAAAGAATTTTTGGTTGTTAGGAATAAAGCCTTCTGTGCAGTAGTCGAAGCGTGAGTAGGTTTTCAGTACATATTTGTATCGTCTTATTTAGCTTTCCGCAAGAATGAGGATTAAGAATTATCCGCTTCTGTGTAAGTTGGCTACTGTCAGTTTCCTGTGATTTGTGATGCTAATCTATTCCATTTCTTCGAGATGTACGTAACCGCGCTAAGATGACGCAGTTCCTGCGAGTCGGACGTTTTTCTTAAGGCTCTTCAAAAGCATACGCCTTTTTATTTCAAGCCTTTTAATTAATGTAGCCAACATTTGAGAACCTTATTTTTAATTATTTGTGGAAAAATCCACTGTTTGTCATTACCGTTAGAACGTTTTTTTTTTTTTGCAATCACTCTAGGTTTTCTTATTATTCTGTTTTATTTTTTTCTATCGAATGGTTTCATTGGACACAAACAAATAGTTCAAAAATCATACCGAAATCAGAATACTTCAAGTACTTACAAATGTTTACTCAAAATCATGCGTTTGGCATGCGTCGGTGGAAAGGAGCGTTCAGTGTGATCCGTCCAGTAAGTAATTTATCACTAAACCCGTGTAGGGCCTTTTTCAAGATGTGACAGAGGACACTTCTTAATATAATGGTGATGGAAGAGCTTAATTGTCTGTTAGTAAATAGAATCTTGTCATATAAAAGAATCTGTTTACTCATAAGTAGAAATGCCTAGGCGGCTATCACTAATAGCAAGTTTTAAGGTCCATTAAATGAATGGCAAAAAACATGGACGAACATGACAAACAACAAACTAAAAGAAAGCAAGAAAACAGTTTGTGTTTGGCCCTCCAGCAACCGATCGAACAGAAGAGACGAGGTCGTCCTTACTCGATTGCGTATCGGGCATACATTACTGACACATCGCCATTTAATGACGAGACAGGACGGACCAGTTTCTGACATTTGCAACAGAAACTTGACTATGAAACGCATACTAACTGACTGCAAAAAACGCGACGGATTAAATCTACCAAACGACTTGAATGAAGTCTTGACGGAAAACAGTCCACACATAAACACAATTCTCACTTACCTTAAAGATACTAACATTTACAATTACATTTAAAATATACGCATTATGAAATCTATAAAAATATGTATGACTTAACGTGAAGTTGCGTAATAGACACAGTTTTTTAAAAACCTAAAATGTGCAATACACATTCACGTATTACCTCTTTATAAATTTTGGAATAATTCAATAGTGTAAAATTTTTACACTTTTTATTTTATTGTATATTTATTTTATTTTTTTTGTTTTGGTTTTTTTTTTTAGTTGCTCTAAACTTTTTTTACAAGAATAACTGCAAATACTTATATTTTACTTGTTTAACTGTTACTGGTATCTACTTCGAACATCTGGATAAGAGCGAGTCGCTACATATACGAGCTCTATAATAAATAATAAATAAATAAGGTCCTAGGAGAACTATAAAGTTGTATAGGGGATCCTAATTAAGTATACTACAGATACAAACAGTACTTAATGGGCAAAGGTGACCTTAGTAGAGTGATTTCATTAATCAAAATCTGTCTTTGTTGCTTGTCTCATATTAATATTGATCGTCCTCCTTAGAGAATAGATTAATTAATTATTTCCCAACCGTCATACTACGCGATCAACATGTATGCAGATCATCTGTTGTAGGTGATAATATTTAGAAGAGCCCAGTTAGAATCAATACTCCGTCTAGTTGCTGCAGTGGAGCTGCATTCTATTTAACATATATTAGCAGTTTGACTAGGTAATCGGATCACTGAGATAGATAATGGCTTTCTGTGTTTCCCGTCTGATATTGGTACCGCTTAACGAGCGTCGAGCAACGTCTACCGACGGGAGTAGACCCCAAGACTTCCGTCGGATAGTTATTGCAGCAGTAATGTTGCATATGTAGTGGCGTAAAGGTTTTCCAAAATTAAGCACTGGGATTTAATCTACTAGCTGACTACCCGTGCTTTTGTACAGCTTATTATTGCATGGACTTTAGAGTAACCTAGGAAACACCATGTGGAGGTAACCCTGCTTGTTTCCGTTGGGGAGTAAAAAAAAAAAAAAAAAAAAAAAAAAAAAAAAAAAAAAAAAAAAAAATATATATATATATATATATATATATATACAACAACCACTTAAAAAGTTAGGTAAACAGAGACAAATACACGTTGAAAATGCGTAGAAAAGTATTAAATCGTCATAAATGGAAGTAATTCTACTGAATTTCCTACAAAAATGCACTTTTGCAATGTTCAATAAGACTAAATAGGAAAACTGGATTTAAAACAAAATTTAAATTGGAGCAAAAGAATCACGAGTGAACATTATTTTGTAATTAGTTTTGAATAATTATGTCAGTAGGTTTTAATGAATACGTATTATATTGTAATTTAAACGACCCATTATTAGAAAACGTATTATGATTTGAGACATTCTATATGAATACATAATTAAACTAAAAATAATTATTTTTCAAAAAAGAAACTTCTTGAAATATCCATTACAACAATAGATTTATGTATATTGCAGCTTAAAATACACTAAAATATAGGAGATGAGAAGGGTGAACAAGTTTTCATGATAAAACTTATTATGAAATCTTTGGGGCTATCGTTGCAAGTTGGAAGCCAGTTTTATATCAATTATCTCTTCCTCCCCCTTAGGGAGGCGTTAAACTTAAATAAAAGAGGGGGGGAGGGCATTGAAGACTTTTCTTGGCTTCAAAAATAATAAAAAAAATTGCCAAACTTTTAGCTTTATTAGCCTTGGAAGTTTGCTATGAAATAATTATTGTAGTAGGAAAAGGATTTAGTGACTAATACTTGGACCTTGTATAATTTTTCATTATTGAGTTGAAGGGGTCATTGCAAAAAAACAGACAAGTCGAAAAACTAAAATTTTTAGAAACTTACAAAAAGTCTGTAGCTTCATTTGTGCTGGATGCAATTAAAAGTGCTTTTAGGCCTATTCTCCTCTCTTGTCCCACCAACAGATTTGCATTGTACGCAAAATAAATATATATTTTTTAAGAGGAGAGTTGAGAATATATAAAAAAAGTTATCGACTCTTCTGTTTTTTGCAGAAATCTCAGTTAAATGGGACATGAAATAATATAATCCTCGAATATTAATCCTGACAAATTAAAAATCTTCTTCCAAAGATAAACATTCTGAAAATAGCAGACAGGTCCAAGGACTAGTCTGCATTTCGGCGGAAAGGCTTTGCACTGGTCTTATTTTTGTACAACCCCTAATACTTCACATATATAATGTTATCTATCTGATTTTTTGGGCACAGCAATAATATCAATATGGAGATCTGACTTAAGATAGGAAGAAGATGTATTTATCTCAAAATATACATTTTCGGTCTTGTCTGGTTTTTGTAATGAATTCTTCAATTAGCAAGTGATAAAGGAAACGCACTCAGAATCGATTAGGATGTTGTATATTCTCAATCCTCTAAGTGTGTGGTGGTCCTTCAGAATTCACATCCACCGTCCGTCAGTCTATCTGGCAGTCTGACGGACGGTGGATGTCAGTCTATCTGGCAGAGGCGCTAATGACCTAGATGTAGATGCGCCGTAAAAAAAAAAAAAAAAATAATAATAATAATCTATCTGGCAGTGTTTCAATAAATCATCCATATCAAACGTCGCATTATCAAGGAAGGGCCGTGAAATGTTTATCAAGGGTCTAACCTCTTCCGGAATTTCAGATATGTGGTCGTAATGTTCTCCTAGCCTGCAAAAGAGGCAGGAACTTAAAGATTACTAAATAAATTGTCCGAAACGCAGGAGCTGCGTCATCCCAGCGCGTTTCCCTAATTTCCTAACTTTTTTTTTTTTATGATGTCGTTTGGAAAGCTTGGATTAAGTGTCCTTAATACAATATAATATATATATATATATATATATATATATATATATATATATATATATATAATTTTGTAAAAACCCCATTATGGATTGAAAACCTCAGTAGCAGAAAATTATCACACGGCTCCTTCGACTTTTGCTCGGAAACCTTTATTAAAAACAACCAAAACTTCCTTTTCATTATAAGAATCTTGTTTTACTAGCTAATTAATTTTACGGCTAATATATATAAATCACGTGTTTGTCAATCTGTTTGTCCATCTGTTTATTTGGTCCTTATAAAAATCCACACCGTTTGACCGATTTTGACCAAACTTGATACGGGGAATCTCCTAGACTAGACCAAAATAGTCAAATTTCAAAATTTAGTCAAAAGGTCCAAATTTTGTTGATGAAAAATTGGCTACACTGATCTATTCAGATCCTAACGGCCATTTCGAATCGACGACCATTTTAAACAATGTCTAAAAATTTATTTTTTCATGTTGTTCATTATTAGAATAACTCAAACTCATTGATGTCTTTAAATCATTATAAAATAGAATAGAATAGAATTTATTTGGCACAAGTACATTGACATTGCCAAGGATCTGGCCATTTTGTGTTAATGGTTTTAATATTTCATAATAATAATAATAATAATGCTAATAGTAATACAATGTCCAAAATAAAGAATAATACTACAAAATTAGAAATAAAAATAAAAATAAAGCTTGAATAATATAATCTAAAAAATATGAACATACCTATGTACAATAAAAGTGAAAGTAAATAAAATAATTATAAAATACTCATTAAGAATAAAAATATATTATTTAACTTTACAGTACTATTAATATTTAGCATATTTTCTAGCGATAATTCGTCCCTGTTTTCCGAAATGTATGAGTGTAAATATTGTTGCCTTTGAATTTTATGCTTTTGGCAGTGCAGCATTAGGTGCTTCAAACTATTGTAAATGTATCTATTGCACAACTCACATATTTCGTCAGATTTTATAATAATGGTTTTATTTTTAAGGGATATTCTCGTATATTCACTATTGCAGACCCTTAATTGGCTTATGGCCCTTAACTTTTCAATACTAACATTAAATTGAAGATAGTTGGCTGGTTGTGGATGTGAGAAATTACAGATTAATCTATAGACTGGATTGCATTTTGAGTTAAGCGCCCGGTCAATATCTCTAGATAATAAATTATTTCCGGCTTTTACTATTATATTATTTCTGTTGGCAAGCAATCTTTGAGGATTATTTAGATCGGTAAAGTACTCTTCTACAAAATTTGCAGCTACAAAAAGTTTTATTTGAGTGATCCAATTTAATTCGTCTGGCTCCCTGTTATCTAAAATTAAGATATAAGAGATAATATTTTTATACAGAAATTAATTATCTTCTTCAGGACAAAAATAGCCATAGGGTATCGGCCTGTTTCCAGCCTGACTATGTAATTAGGTGTGCATCTTGGCCAGAAATAGTGATATTTAAAGAATGTGGTTTGTGCAACCTCAATAACTTCTAAGTATTTTAGGCTCCAGATTTCTGCGGCATACAGTAGTGTAGAAGAGACCATTGATTGATATAATGATATTTTTGTTTGCCATGCATCACTCCTGCCTCTTCCAAGGATCTCTCTAACCTTTGCACCTGCAACATTGGATCTCTGAACAAAGTGTTCCACAGCCTTAGAGAATTTTCCAGAAGACGAGAATGGCACTCCTAAATAGATATATGTCTTTGTGTATTCAAGCTGTTTTTTATTGTAATATAATGGTTTCAGTTGCTTTGTTTTGGGTGATTTATGAAAAACAAGAACTTTTGATTTCTCAGGATTTAAAATTAATGAATTTTGGGAGCAATATGTTTCTAATAATTTTAGTTTCTTTTGTGTACTATGCCATGAATCGCTTAGAAATACAATGTCATCTGCCAGAAGTAGCATTGTTACTTCAGTACTGATGTCGAGCACCATGCCAGTTGCACCATTGGAAATGAAAAAAATCAATTATATCTGCTATGAATATAATAAAGAGGGATGGACTTAAACTTTCCCCCTGCAAAAGACCAGAGCTTACATTGATTTCTTCGGACAATTCATCACAGACTTTGACTTGAACAGTTGCTGCATCGTACAGGGCTTTTATTAATCTAATTACCTTTCCACTGATGCCAAATTTAAATAGCTTATATATTATAAGCTTTATATTTAAATCATTATATAATCATGTAATGGAGTTTATTTTAACATGTGTCTAACTTAGGTTTACTGGCTTTTGTTTTATAAGAGCTATCTTACTCGAAGGCTCTGGTGCTGGCCTCTGTTGGCAGCTTCACGAATTACTTGACAGATATATACAAATTCACACCGTTTGACCGAATTTGACGTAACTTGGTACACAGGCAGATCTTGATATGGGGAGTGTCATAAGCAGAAAGTAGGTGTAGCATGGCATGCCGGGGAGTAGCTAGAAAATTATTCAAAAAAACAAGCAATGATGGGTCTCCCCGCGGTGGCTAACGCCTATTTTTACCATATGGTCACTAACTACAAACAATTAAAAACTAGAGAGACAGGAGCTCACACGAAGTGGAGATTTACCAAATATCTTAATATTAATAGTTAGCCTAGTCAACTTATAGAACTGGATGCAGCACATATTTTCTAGGCTAAAGTAAATATTGGAACAGGAAACCAATTCTGCCCTTTATAGTAGTTTATTATTTTCCAAATTCATATGAATATATTTTTTAAGTAAATCAACTGGATTATGTTAATAAAAGTCCGACTCGCAGGAACTGCAGCATCTTAGCGCGGTTCCGTTCATGTCCCTAGTGCCATTTGATAAGCTTAGAAAAGAAATAAACTTATTTTTTTTATATATCTCGTGAAAATTGTCAAAATCCTCTCGAACATCTCGAATAAAAGTGATATTAAGGCGTCAGGGACACCGACAGTAGCTAACTTTTACACAGAAGCGGAAATTACAGAATCTGGCTCTCATTCTAAAGCAAAGCTCTATAAATCAATACAAAATATGCCTAATAAAGCCTTTCTAGAGGATACAGAAGCATGGGCGTATATGAGGGGGGGGCTGAGGGGGCTGCAGCCCCTCCCGAAATTTTGAATTGATGATAAAAACTTCTCGTAAAACCCTTAAAAATAAATTAAATAAGATCACTTAGTTCATAAAACTTATTTTATTTTACGTGCAATAGCGTTTTAGTTGCCTAAAACTATTCCAAGCTCTAAATATTTAGTATTCCATACCCTGGAAATGGTCTCAGCCCCCCCCCCCGAAATTGTTTTTATATACGCCCATGTACAGAAGGATCAAGAAGAAGTACACAAGATTCAGTAGAATACCCTGCCTAATATAGCCTATATAGAATAATATGCCGAATAAAACGTATCTAGTAAATACACAAGGACAAATAAAAGTCTTGACGAATAACAAGTCAAAAAAAAAATTTTATTTAACAAAATAAAACAAAGTTTAGTTGCCCAACTACAATAGAATAATATACCTAATTAAGTCTACGGAGTAGACACAAATGGACCAAAAACAAGTCTTGTGGAATATTGATTTTTTTCTAATTAAATACTTTTTATCAATATTTAGTATATAACCTTTGTTGAAAATTATTGATTGCTAATTGATGAATCGGTTTACAACTAAGTAGTCTTTATGAATATTTAGTATATAAACTATTTTTGGATCTGTGTTTTTGGGGTGCTCTCCGCCTAGGCTTTGTATTTGTGTCGGCAGATACCTGGGGTATATTTACAGCTCTTGAGGATTAACTCTTAGCAGGTAAATTTCCTGCGGCCCCATTGTGTTCTACGGGCATTGAACCGCCATATACGCTCATAGTATCTAACCGTTGTGAAGTTTATTTTTTGGATTTAGGACTTAATATACATATGTAGACTAAATCATAGCAAGAAGTAATCCTCCGTCGTCGGTTCTTAACTATGTAGACTCGCTAATGTTATCCAATCTTAGATACATCGTATTTAAAATCCACAGCAAAAACACGACATTTCATCAGAATCCCCTGCTGAATAAAACTTATATAGAATAATATGCAAAATAAAGCCTATCTAGTGGATAAAAATAGAGGAAAAAAGCCGTTCGTGGTGGTAGAAAATCTTAAAAGTATTTCGCTCAGAAATCTCCGAAATATTGTCACTAATTTTACGTATCCTGTTTTATAGCCAAATAGATTTATATTCTATAATTAATAAGAAAAACCTACTAACAATAAAAAACTATGGGTAACAGATGAAAATAGGGAATACCAAGAATAATTCTAAAGAACGAAATCAACACCAGTACTGTAATCTAGATATTCATACGGCATCATCGAATTCTAACAAACAAAATATTGATTCTAATTATACGTATCCTGTTTTATTGACAAATACATTTGACTACTATAAGCAATTAAAAACACTAGGGAATATGCCAAAGAACTCGGAGTAGGAGCCTCGACAGTTTCAAGACATTTGAAGGAAATCGACAAATCCAAAGCTGACATTACTTCGCTTATTCAAAACTTTCTTTAGAACCTTTCTTGTAGACCATTTAGTAAGCTTTCGAATGGTAACCTTTCGCTTCCCAAGATTTTCAACCGTTTTCGAGATATTAAGAAATTATACGAAGTTCCCAAAACTTTTCATTATTTCTGACAACAGAAAATTGGTCTCATTTTACCTATCCTGTTTTACACACACATACATTTTCCTTACAAATACAACATAAGAAATTAAAGAAATAAAAAGCAATAAAAAACCAAGGGAAAGAGACAAAAATTACAAAAAGAACGACAAAAACCCGTTCATAAGAACAAAACAGACGTATTTGAAGTTTTAAGCATTTATTTCTCCGATTGACATAACCTAATCAAAAATAGTTTTAGAATCATTTTTGTAGAGAATTTAGTAAGCTTTCAAATAGTTTTAATCCACTTACCACGATTTCCCAACCGTGTTCGAGATATTAATGAAAGTATACGAAGTTTCCAAAACTTTTCATATCTGTTCATAAAATATTTTATTCTAACCCTTCCTTAACTCCAAACGTAACATAACTTTCAACATATTAGTTTTAATGAAAGTAGAACATGCACATAATGTTTCAACTGAATCCCGTTATTCTAAGTACCCAAACCAAAAACGGTATTCAAAAACTATTTTTCCAATTTTCTCGACAACGGTTAAAGCTATCGCCTTGAAAATGGTTTCATTCGTTTTTCTAGCCCCAGAAGCCTATAAAACGAGTACTTACAAGCTTATGAACTCAAAAACGTAAGCGTTACGATTTTTTCTGCGCGAATTTCGCCCCAAACGCCATCTTCCAGTGGGCGGATTTTGCTGGTTAACGAACTTGACCTTTCAAATTGGACGACAGATTTTTGTACCAAATTTCATCAAAATCGGACCATTCGTCTTCTATTTAGAGAGCGAACAGACAA
This sequence comes from Gonocerus acuteangulatus, assembly GCA_946811695.1. NCBI lineage: Eukaryota > Metazoa > Arthropoda > Insecta > Hemiptera > Coreidae > Gonocerus > Gonocerus acuteangulatus. The sequence continues at coordinate 63,136,196 of OX328127.1, read as the reverse complement.
ATAAATATATATATATATATATATATATATATATATATATATATATATATATATATATATACATATATATATATATATATATATATAAATAAATATATACATATATATATATATACAAATTTGAACCACCGTTATTTTCGGTTTCTAGGGGTTCTGAAACGCAAAATTTTCTAGTCGGCACTTCCGGATTGTTTCATTGTATCAACCTTATAAGCGGGGTTCCTCCCTATGGGGGAGGGAGGAACCGCGCTAAAAAGGGCCAACCGACGGCATCAACGTTCTAAGAAAACTGCTCAGTAACTTGTTGCGTTTCTAATATTCAGTAAATTATTGCATTTCGAATCTCATGTACTCAAATTATATTATATTCCAAAATTATTTATTCATTATTGCATTCAGAATCAAATCTCTGATATACAAGGTAGCAGAGCGGTCTTCATTTTGTTCTCTCAAAAAATGGCGCTTGGTGCCTTTCTAATTATGTTGATCCAAATTTGTAATTTATGTGCGACGGTTGCATGATGTGATATATTCCATCACAATCACGGACTACAGTTGTGTATTTCTTCAATTTTTTTTTTAAAAGCAGCTGTTTTTACTTGCCTTGAAAAAGGTCTACCAGCCCCTCCTTTTATCGATAGGGAGTTAGAGTAAACCTAACCCTTTCTTTTTGCCATCCTAACTCCATTATTTTTCATCCTTTGTAAAAGCAGGAAGCCAATAATTTTCGCTGTGAAATTCTTTTTATTAAAAATTGATAATAAAGACCAAAGGAAAAAAACAAAAAACAAACTTCAAAATCCCTAAACCACGATTTCAACAATAATGCTGTCATACTGAGTAAATGTTGTTTTATGATGTTATTAGTGAATTCACTCAACTTCACTTAAGTGACTATTCAAGGAGCAGCACGTTGGTTGCTTCACTCGCCATCTGCAACAGCATTTTAGCTGTTGAAGAATTTTGTTCAATTAACCATCTCTGTATAAGAGAAACTATTTTTCTTCAAATAAACGCGCATGTTACCGTTCTGTCTGCATCTTCTAATAATAATATAATAAAGTCGCTGGTTCGCATTTCTCTTTTATTTTTCCAAGTCTCTTTCTCTCTCTCTCTCTCTCTCTCTCTCTCTCTCTCTCTCTCTCTCTCTCTCTCTCTCTCTCTCTCTCTCTCTCTCTCTCTCTCACACACACACACGCACACACACACACACACACACACACACACACACACACACAACTACAGTTTCCGATATATATGTTTCTGATGTTCGTTTTTCGTCGCTGGGATCATATTTTTAGATGGAACGGCATTTTTCTCCAGCGGTGGTACTCCTTCTCACTTCATCCTGGAATATTTCGATGGGTTCATCTCCATCTTCGTCAGCCCGATCATTCTTGTTTCTTCCTCAGTGGTTGCCGAGAGAATCGTATTCAGGGAAGAAACAACAATGACCTGGCTGGCGAAGATGGAAATGAATCCTTCGAAATATATATAAAGAGATAAAGATTTGACAGTTAAAGACATTTTTGAACAATTCTTCTGTGGAACCTGAATAGTAAAATTCGCAAAACCTGTAAAAATAATTTTTAGACTATAGGTTAAGATGGCACAGTTCCTACAAAGTGGACTTGTCTTATATTTTTTAGTTATGCGTATATTCAATCTTTCACAGAATTCACTAATTCAAGATCACAAAATGGCAGGAACACTTAGCAGCCGACTCATAACCAACTGTCGTAACCATCTGAATAACCTTAGTTGAATTCCTAGATGGATTTGTAACTAGCCAATGACTCGCTCGCGAACGATGCCCAAGGAACTAAGTGTCAACTTCCGTCGGCACAAAGCAAGAGTACGCGAGCGAGTCACCGCTACATTATTAACCCTAAAAAACTGCCTTATTTTCAGAGTTGGGCGTAATCATAATTATGATTACGATTACGATTATAATTATAGACTCCCGAGATATAATTACAATTACGATTATAATCACAGACTCAGGAGATAGGATTACGATTACGATTATAATCGTAATTACAGCTGTGATTACGATTACACTTGTAATCAATCACACCTGAGGTCATAATTAAAATCGTAATCACAACATTTTTCTGTAATTACTGCTGTAATCACAAATTTCTTCTGTAATTACAACTAATTTTTCTGCAATTACAGCTGTAATCACATTTTTTTCTATGATTACGGCTGTAATCACAGCTGTTTCTGTGATTACCAACGTAATCATAAATGTTTTCTGTAATTACGACTGTAATCACAAATTTTCTGTAATTACGAACATAATCGGACCTTTTTTTCTGTGTTTTCCGCACTAATAACAACTTTGCTCTTGTGAATATAATTTCAAGCATTCTTTTTTCCCATTTGGATTGAATATACTCACAATATTTCCTGTGATTAGAGTTCTGATTACACTTTTCCTCCGATTTCACCGATGTGATTTCGGGCCAATTGTCAACGCGTTGGAAACTGGCTTACCACCTTAAGTTGAGTACCTCTTCTGATTTGACAAAAATCCTTCTTGCAAGTTCAAAATTCCTCGTGTCATTTTGAAAATTTTTAATAGAATATGTTAATTCTTTGTTTTGAAATTTCGCGAATATTTAAACCCCCCTTAAAAAAATTACGATCATTTGAATCACCGGTATTTCCGTAACCTTTGTGGTCTCAAAAGAGGATATTTCTCATTTCCATGTGAACATTTGGTTTGCCTTATAAGGGTGACGCCTTAAGCTTGTTTTCTCCCTTTTGAGAAAGGGAGAAAACAAGCTAATTTAGGCACTTCATTAGTTAACAATTTTCATCAAGTACCTAATATAAGAAAAAAAACAAAACTTCATCTTAATTAATCTGCTATACTTCTTTTATTTTCCTAAAATTACAATCTAACAAATAGTTTTCGCATCTAATTATGATAAATGTTTTCCAGTTACCTTGTTTTTAATCAGGGTTAGGCTAAAATTTGGCTTAAAACTAATACCTCAGCGCATATTTAGCAGTACTGAATAAACCCATTCATAAAAATTCGCGCTTAGCGACTGCAAGGCGCTAAGCGCATATTTATTTATAAAATATTTAAAAATCGTTGTAGTTAAAAGCTAATTAGCTTTAGCTATAGTTACATTTTGTCAGCTTAAAGTTTACTTCCGGTTTACTCTGACCCTCTTTCAGCAGGCAAAAGTCAACTTCCGGCCAGCTCTGAGCAACTTCCAGAGACATTTTAACTCACTCCTTTTTCTCTTCCTCTTCACACTAAATAAGCCTCTCATGATCTCTTCATGATGAATTATAGATCGATCTAGGCTTACGTTTGGATCATAACTGTTGTCTAGATGGATCTGGACTACATTTTAGGACTTCCGGTTTCTCAATATGACTTCTGGGTCGCTATAGCCACCTCTGACAAATTCTGGTTCCATTTAAGAGACTTCCGGTTCACTTCTGATTTCTCAAAATGGTTTCTAGGTAAGAATATTCAGCCTTTGATCGTTTCTGGGTGGATCTGGGTGCTTATGGCCACCTCCAGTCAACTTACTTCCGGCTTCACAAATTGACTTCAGTGTAACCATATTCATTTTTGTGCGTTATTCTGAAGCACTTCCGGTTTATTATGAGAGCGCGGAAGGCTCTTAGGTACTTCCGGAAACGACCCAGGGATGAATATAGGGACCCAGAACTAACTGAGAGAGACAGAAAGTAAGCTGATGAGAACCGCTAGTACCTAAATGTGGTTCGGTTCCACCCGGTAACTTTAGAGTGAGTAAGTTTGAGAGACCGGAAGTAACCTAGAATAAGAAGGGGTGGACGATCTATGCCCGTGAGTGACCAGAGCGATATACATGATCGGAAATTATCTAGATTGAAGCGGAAGTGGAAGAAGAGTGAGCTAGAATGCTCCTGGAAGAATGCTCAGAGCAGACCGGAAGTGAACATTGAGATGTCAAATTTTGGCGTTGAGTTTATTCTGTAGCGCCCTCGTATCGGCGTTTCACGGTCGCTAATTTTTGCCTAACACTAGTTTTTATTTACAAACCTCATAATTAGGTGATTAAACTATTTGATACATTTAATTGTTGGAGAATGAAATTATATTCACAAGAGCAAAATTGTCATTAGTGCGGAAAACACAGAAAAAAACGTCCGATTACGTTCGTAATCACAGAAAATTTGTGATTACATTCGTAATTACAGAAAACATTTATGATTACGTTCGTAATCACAGAAACAGCTGTGATTACAGCCGTAATCATAGAAAAAAATGTGATTACATCTGTAATTGCAGAAAAATTAGTTGTAATTACAGAAGAAATTTGTGATTACAGCTGTAATTACAGAAAAATGTTGTGATTCCGATTGTAATTATAACCTCAGGTGTGATTACAAGTGTAATCGTAATCACAGCTGTAATTACGATTATAATCGTAATCGTAATCATATCTCCTGAGTCTGTGATTATAATCGTAATTGTAATTATATCTCGTGAGTCTATAATTATAATCGTAATCGTAATCATAATTATGATTACGCCCAACTCTGCTTATTTTTAGAATTTATTTACAGGATATCAAGGTAGTTTAAAAGCCCTTCCGTTGATGCATATTTTAAATTAAACATAACATTTAAGAAATGTATTTATCATTTATAACCTTGTTAGTATTCCCCCAAGAACAGAAGAGGTTTCTCTTGTTTACATTCTTTACTGGAATATAAGAAGAATATTCTTTCTACCATTATTCTCTGTTTGTTGAGCATGTCCTGCGGATGCAACGTATTTCAAGCGGATTGTCCTCTTGGCGGCCGTCCAAAATCCTTTGTCCTTTTTAATTTTATGAAGATAATTAGTTTTGTGTCTTTTCTTCCTCTTTCTTTCATACGTCTTTTTAATGTTTCAGTTTAATTTTATGAATTTTAGTTCTGCTTGATCTTGATTTTTCTGAGGGGTAAATCAAAATTTCGTCCCTGCACTAATAGCTTAAACTGCGCATAATCCTGATTATGAGCACAAATATAATGTGCGTAAAATTTCTTGCTGTTTCTTCTCAGGAACTGATTCATTTTTGTACAAAAAATAAATCCATAACATGCTTTCAAGTAAACTCCTATTTCCAATGTAATCAATCTTTCAGTTCGTACGATTCTAATCTTAAGTTGTTTGATTTATTGCGGCCGATTTTGACAAGTTAATAACTTTGGAGTAGTTGGTTTCAGGTAAACTCTCACACCGTATTGACTCATTGTGTTTTATTCAGAATGTGCCTATTTTATCAACCCTACTATCCATTTTTTTTTCGGAATTGTATAAACTATTAAATAATGAAATATACTGCATATTTAAAACATCCATACGAACACCCGGATCATAGGAGTTTAGTTTATTAGATTGATTTTATAAAATTCAAAAAGAATTTCTTAAAGATTTCTTCAAATCTTCATCGATCCTTTTTAATGAGCAGACCTTCAAAATTTATTTTTATTGCATATAATTGTAGCACGACGCCACTAATTATTTTGTGTTTCATTATGCCTTCCATACCATGTCAAACTATCGAATATGAAAATCGGAGCGAACAAACATATTCTATCCATTGACGAGGTAATATATTGAAAAATGGTCTTATTCGATTCTTTATTTATGGCATTAAAGGCTATTCTAAACGGGTTTGAGCTGCAGCAAGTTGCGTATCGTCCACAAACCAAGGGCTAAGTCTCGACTCTGAAAAACTAGATTTATCATATTCGATAGTTTGACATGGTAGGGATGATATATGTACATAAATATGTATATATATATATATATATATATATATATATATATATATATATAAATCAGTCAATGCGTAACTGCTAAAGAATGGCTTATACTTTACTGGTTTCTGATTCATGACCATAAGGAACATTGAGAAACAAATGTTTTCAGTACTATGCATGGCCGCCCGAATTTCCCCTTTCCAAGAAGATAAAGTATTTAGAGATGACCCAATTTTTTAACTTATACATTGCAGTAAATTGCTCTACCACTTCACTCCATACAACACACACATAAATATATATATATATATATATACACATGTCGTTGAAAACCCTGATCCGGCCATTGCTGACTTATGGATTTGAGACGTGGATCCTAGCAAAATCTGATGAGTTTGGAGATCTTAAAGTCCTCTAGCTTAGAACCTAGGGAAGAGTCCTTGAGAATGGCGACTGGCGATTTCGAACTGATGAAGACCTCTGGTATCGGTACAAGGAGAGCCTGACATCTCCAGGTTAGTTCGTATTGGAAGATTGCATTGGTCAACCAGCGAGAATACAAGATTCCTAAGAACAGGAGTAAGTCAGAAACTAGGATGGCAGGATGGATGACCTTGGTCATGATGCCCGAATTCTTACACATGTCCTCAGTTGAATGGCCGCTTGACTGGACAGAGTGATCCTGGAAGCCCAAACTCAGAGATCAGTAGTTGCGTCTCAGTATTATTTTCGGGGTGGGTTTCCTCCGTTTCATGGAGACTAAATTTATTTCGGGGATTTCTATCCAACCGTAATAAATAATTTATATGCGTACATTTACAGACATACTGGATATTTGAGAAGTATCGGACGATTCTCTCATCATCCTGACGAGATGCAGCATGTTGCTTTCTAGTCCGGTTTAGGTGCATAATACAGGTAATACACTCGCATATACCTACTGCCAGGTAGAGGACCCAGGAAAGATGGTCAAGGGGTGTTGACTGTCGGTGGCCTTGTGTCAGTATAACTGTTTAGAATCCTGCGTGAATTGTGTGTGCGGTGTACTGTTACTCGTGAAGGGAGGGTCGTAAAGCCCCAAGCAACTGCTCTCATCAGTCGCTCCCTGCCATGTATTATTATTATTATTATTATTATTAGGAGTAGTAAATCGGATAAAATTTTTTATTGCTTTATCCTGAATGCATCCACTATAGAATCCACATTCACGTCCACATTCGTTCGGAATCTTCCAAAAAAATAGTTTCTAGCTCTAAGATCTTTCAGGCTAAGTTATTTTGCCATTCCAAGAATGGTATAGTTAGAGAATGAGACAAAGCAAGTAAAGCGGAGAAGAGAATAAAGAAAAACATTGGTAATTGGTAAAATTGATTCAATCAGATAGGTAATCAATGTGAGCCGCGAGGGCTGATTGGGGTAAAGGCTGTACGGGATTAGGCTGGAACAGACGTCAGTTGGTAGCAATTAACTCGATTTGTCCCCATGTCCCTAGACATTGGCCTCTGAATAATGGAAGAACCTACCAACCACGACACGAATCAAGCATCGTTCGTATTCTTTCCAATTAAAATAATTGGAGTTTATTCGTTTTTTAGAGGCGTTACGGGATATAGGGTCAGGCTTGTAGGTTACTGAATTTTTGAGAAAAGTGAAATTTATAAAACCAGTTGTTTATACGTAGTTAGAAATATAAGATTTGCAACCCTAAATTGACTAAAAATAAACAGAACATTTTGAGGACAGTGAAATCTATAGTATAGTTGACAATCAAATAATACAGACTGACTGGTGTTTAAGACGGGACCTAGGTGTCATTAACGCGATACTCAAACATTTAAAATAAAACCAAGGTACAGGAACAAGGCACATATGTTATAAAAAATGTAATAAAAGTCAAGTTGAGGATTTTCATTATTCAAAAGGAAATAGTGAGCATATTGACAATTTTACGTCGGTCTCTGCTAAAACGTTTTGACGAAAATGCAAATTGCGGAAGAATAATTGCATAGATTAGTAATAATAATAACAATAATAGATTCACAGGAGAACTTCAGCAATCGATGTTACTTATAAATTACTCACAATTAAAATTTGATGCCATTTTTAATCACCTCTTTGCCATGCCTGATTTTTGGGATATGATCTAGAGATTGTCAGTAAAGAGATTCTTTTTGTACCTGAAGTGGTCTATTCTGACTGGAAATTTATTTTTTAGATGGAACATGTATTTTTTTCTATTGACTTGGAATGTATGTTAAAAAATAAGAAAACTTTTTTTTTGTAAATTTTTGTGGACAAATCATAATTTTATACTTTTAATTCACCTTTGAAGTTAAAATTGTGCTCTTTCCTATTGGCATTGAAATCAGATTCTTAGTTGAAAATTATATCTATTCAAATGAATAGATTGAATCATACGCCGTTTCGGTGTCTATTGAATAGAAAATGCAGGCTGAAAGTAAATCCTCGTCAAAAGTTTGAAATTTTAAAAAATATTTAGGTAAATTAAAAGTGAAAATTAAAAAAAAAAATAAAAATTTCGATTTGCTTTCTGTCTGCATACCACACTTGGAGATAAGCACAGAATTGAATGATATTGTCATTTTACAAAAGGGTTGATGAGGAAATAGCCAAAGAGGTGTTTGCACTACGCTGTCCCAAGGTGCTATACCATTGGGAATGAACGTACCGCTGTAATGCTGGTGCTGATTCACATGAATGGAGTGGACTGTATTTCGGGATATTTGAAAGTATGCACGGATATGAAATAAATTAAGTGTAATAATATTATGTTACATGTTTCTATGAGTGGGGGGTGGCCGAAAAGGGTTATAATATTGGTTAATGTGTTAGTGGTTTTTGAGGTTTATAAAGGGGGGTTTATATTAAAATAAATTGATGGCTGGTCCATGCGGTCTGCTGAAGCAGGAGTAGTCTCTCATGTTGGGATAGTTGTGCTACTCACTGTGGGGTCCTTTCTTCTCTTCATCCTCCTCCATGTTGCTCTCCGGGTTGCTTGTGGTCTCTACTCGACCATGGCCAAAGCTATGTGTTTTTGTAAAAAGATGCACATGGTGTCCACAGCATACATTAGAAGTTGCTAATGGAGTCCTGGTCCCTTTGTTTTAACGGTCTCTAGCATTTGAACTGCATGGAGGTAGCAGATGCATATATGGAGGCAACCTCTATGGTGAGCCAAGTGATGACGTCACAGGTTGGCTGCTATGGGGGTTTACATCAAACAAACCGCCCACCTAAATTTGACCCGGTTAAATTTAAATAAAGAAAACAAAACTTAAGTTATGGAGCATACAAATAATAAACATCACATGGGGAAAAACTATAACAATGACAAATGATGAAAGAAGACGATCACTGCATCGCTTATAAAAAAGATAAATAATTACTTAAATTTAACAAAATAATAAATTTAATTGCTTCCTTCAGTTACCCTACTGAAATAAATAAATACATGAATAGTTACCAAAACATGGTAGACGACAAAAATTAAAAGTTTAATTATCCTTGGACTCCTTGTCCTCGGGAAGAAAAAGGGGGACAAGCGATGACACTGCTCTGGTAAGGTGACTGCCGGAAGGAGTCCTGACAACTACCGAGCGCGTAACACCGTCTCTACCCGGAAAGGTTTCGACGACTCTGCCGACAGGCCAGTGGCCAATGGCTGGGCGTTTCTCGACGAGAATGACCAAGTCACCAGGCTGAAGATCAGGGGTTCTTCGCGTCCATTTGGACCTTTGTTGAAGGGTGTGGAGATATTCCCTTCTCCACCTAGGTAGCTTAACCTGATAACGGCCGTCCTTCGTGCGGCTGTGCGGGTTCTGAAAATGCTGCTCACACATTTCGTCTTTTGTTTTGATGCTGGACGTTGAGAGACAAAACAGAACGCTTGTTTCCGGGCTCTCGGTGGCTTCTAACTTCCCCGAGACCACAAGTCCAAAGACTGAAGGTGTAAGGTACAAATCGCCGACCTCGGATTTTATTGGAGCTCCGTTGATTAGCTGTGGGTATAGATCACTGCCAATCAAAGCATCCACTGGAACCGATTTGGCAAAATCCTGGTCCGCTAGCGGGAGAGATGAGAATCGCTCGTAGACATTTGGAGGAGCTGGGAGATTGGGCAGCGCTGAGGTGATCCGTTCGACGATCAAAACTTTGGTCTTATATTCCTTTGGGGAGGAATATGGCTTGATCACACAGGTCGCAGTGTTTAGGGGTTGAGCGATTTTGGAACCCCCGAGTCCACACACGTTTCCTATGAATGTTTCAACGGGCGCCCCTATCCGACTGGCTAGTTGTCTAGTGATAAAAGTGTGTTGGCTGCCGGAATCCAACACGGCGCGGATGGGGTATAGTTTTCCCGTTGGGGATTTGATGAGTGCTTGTACAGTGCCCAAGAATACTAGTCCGCCCGAATATGCAGGTTCTTCGGCTGAGGATTCGAAGCCAATGAACGCATCAGGGATTTGTGGATTGGCCGGTTCTTCATATTTTGTTCCATTTTTACTTGATGTTTTTGTAGCAGCTACCTTTTCCTCGTGTATAAGACTATGATGCCTTCCTTTGCAAAATTTGCACGAAAATTTCGACGGGCAGCAGGCACTATTATGCCCTTCGCGAAGGCAATTGGAGCATCCCTTCCAGGCGGCAACGAACTCCGCTCTTTGTTCAACCGCGAGAGACGCAAATCTGATGCAAAATGATAAAAGATGTCTGCCTTGACAATACGGACATTGGCCCGAATGCGCCTGGAAACTGCGCGACCTTGTGGGAATCGCAAAATGACGCCTTTGACCTTGTGGTGAATTTGGAGCCTTGTTTCCTGGAATGTTTGTTCTAGGTGATGGGCTGCGGCGGTTAGTATTTGTCACATGAAACGCTACACCATTATATTTTGCAGACCACCGATTGGGGTATTTAGCCCTTGAATCGCCTTTTGGGCGCGATTCAGCAGGCATCGACGACGCTGACGACTCTACGTCTCTTGATAACTTAAATGCCATAAGACGTTGGCGCACAAAGTCTATGACGTCCGCAGCAGATGGCATGGCTTTCGGGTCACTGCGAGCTAGCTCGAACTGCCTCCGCGTCTCCGTGTTAAGAGAGCGGAGCGCTAGCTTAGAAAGTATGAAGTCCGCTGGATTGGCAAGATTGAGAGACAAGAACCCTTCGATGCTGTCACCGACCTGAGTCAGAAACTGCTCATATCTCTGACGTTCGCCTAAGTTGCCTTTACAGTCGCTGTCAAGAATCCGCTACAAGTACATGCTGGCCAGAACACGAGGGTTGTCATATGCTTCCGTAAGTTTCTCCCAAGCTAGCTCGTATGATTCTTCGACTTTAGGGAACCGGCAAATGAGGGAAAAGGCTTCTCCTTTTAGGGCTTGCATTAAATAATGTAGCTTGTCAACTTTCGGCAATCTGGTATTGTTGTGGATGAGAGATACAAATGAATCCTTAAAACTCGTCCATTGAAAAATATCTCCTGAAAAGCTGGGGATCGATATTTTGGGAAGTTGAGCTCTGTCAGATCCGCTTAAGTTCAAAGCGCCAAGGACTTGACTAAGGTCATCGGGAAGCATAGTTTGACGAGCATCCCGGGGTTCTTCCTTCGCTTTGAGGTGCGAACGTAGAGCGCGAGCGTTAAATATCTCGCTCTGCACTTGGTCGTAGTGCTCCTCCCAAGCCCTTGAGGGAAATTGATCTGGCTTGTCTATCAAGACGTGGATCCTATCAAGCTCATCCCAGGTTTCTTGATAAGACGCCCAATGTGCTTCGGCTGAATCGTGGTGCACGAGAAATAGATACGTTTGCGAATCATCAGCGATGGCGGCTTTCCGTACTGTAGACAAACTGGTAATGTTTCTCTTGAGAGACCGCAACTTCCGTTCAAGGATCTTGATGTGAGAGTCGTAATCAGGGATAGACTCAGGCATGGTTGAAAATTCTTCTATCAATAGAGATGACTTGAAAGTAGAGTGTAAAAATGATTAAGATACTACAACCCATCGAGCAAAGAGGAGAGAAGAGAGAGAGAAAGCAAGACCATGAGGAGAAAAATGTAAAAAAAGAGTGCAAATGATGAGCATCACGAACATTCTATAGAAATAAAATAAATAGAAAGTTGTATAATGGCTTTAAAGTAATAAAGCAGTAAATAATAGCACCAATTATTGATTCAGCAAATTAATATATTTAATGATGTCAACAAGCAAAGCAAATAATTATTATAAACTAATAAATTGACCTAAGTAGGCAAGAAATAAAGTAAAGGCATGACAATGATGACGTCACGCAGAGGATGACTGTGCAGCACGGAGAGTTCAGAGAGCTGTAAAGAGACAGACCTCTCTGTTGAGGCAGTAACCTGCCCAGATATATGATAACAACTGACATTAGCACATTGTGTTCTGTACTAAGTTATTTGCTCTTTGCTAAGTTAAAAGTGTTGACAATCATTTAATAGTGACTAAATCATTGTATATAAGAATAAATGAGGTGCTAAAGGACAATTGATAATGTCAAATTAATTATATAAAGATGATAGCTGCACTATGTAGGCAGAAATGACTAAGTATTGTAACTTATTATTATCTAATTAAATAGATACACAGAAAAATATAATGACAAAGATGAGTATTTTATTTATTTAAATCCATATAATTGTTGAAAATTGCAAACCGCAAGGCTTAATGAATGCTGAGTGAATAACTATTCACCTTTATTAATCGCTTAATGGAGAATTGGAACTTAAGTCAGGTAAATAAAGAACTTAGATGATTATAACTTATGATTATATCCAGGCAATATTGAAAATTGATACAAAGCACTAGCAATGAAAGGTAAGTGATTTTGCTAGGAAAAGCAGTGATAGAAGTAAGCTGAATGATTATTACAATTATTTTACCAAAATTATCACAACATTGTAATAAATTAATTAAATTGTTGATCAATTTATAATCATCTGATTAAAATGTTCATTAATTTCTAAAGGTTTACTCAATTTGATTAATATTCTTAACAGAACTCATTTACCAGATTGAGAGATACTATATGTTTGATAATTAATGTTTCTTTTCTGCAGAAACATCTTAATATAAACATTAAATAATACAGTTTGCCTCAATGGAAAAAAAAAAAAAAAATTAATAATTAACTGATAATAATGAAAGCAAACTCTGAAGTACAGTAACTGCACTTGTAACTGTTGAAAGTTGCAACTTGTATCCTATAATCTATTAACTATGCAAGTTAAATAAAATAAAGAGCTTTAAACACTAAAGTAAATAGCATTTTTGGTTCTACTATTAAAGATATGCCTAATATATACACAATAATTAATATTACTGTTAACTGAAGCAAAAAAAGTAAAAAATGTAAAATTATTTGAGAATCAATCATGTTGATAATTCTAATTAATTAAAAATTACTGCGATGCAATGATTTACAAGTAGGATTGACCTAATAGGAGCAATATATGAAAATAATGATTCTAATAATGAAGATTATGCAGACAATGATGATGAAGAATAAACAAAATAAATTGAGAAAGCTCAGTAAATATGATTTTAATTTTGAACCCAATTGTTGGGTTAATTTTATCCGGCCCTGCTGGACCACTATGTTTGCACTACGCTGTCCGAAGGTGCTATACCATTGGGAATGAACGTACCGCTGTAATGCTGGTGCTGATTCACATGAATGGAGTGGACTGTATTTCGGGATATTTGAAAGTATGCACGGATATGAAATAAATTAAGTGTAATAATATTATGTTACATGTTTCTATGAGTGGGGGGTGGCCGAAAAGGGTTATAATATTGGTTAATGTGTTAGTGGTTTTTGAGGTTTATAAAGGGGGGTTTATATTAAAATAAATTGATGGCTGGTCCATGCGGTCTGCTGAAGCAGGAGTAGTCTCTCATGTTGGGATAGTTGTGCTACTCACTGTGGGGTCCTTTCTTCTCTTCATCCTCCTCCATGTTGCTCTCCGGGTTGCTTGTGGTCTCTACTCGACCATGGCCAAAGCTATGTGTTTTTGTAAAAAGATGCACATGGTGTCCACAGCATACATTAGAAGTTGCTAATGGAGTCCTGGTCCCTTTGTTTTAACGGTCTCTAGCATTTGAACTGCATGGAGGTAGCAGATGCATATATGGAGGCAACCTCTATGGTGAGCCAAGTGATGACGTCACAGGTTGGCTGCTATGGGGGTTTACATCAAACAGAGGTGTTTACTAATAATAAAATAATTTCTTAGGAAAAACTATGATTTCAATAGCTTTTACAGAATTAATTATGAGGGGCTGGGTGTTCAACGAAGGATAGGTCAGTTGACGGCTGTTATGTTGCCATCTGATTTATGTTAGGAAGGATTCAGTCCACGGCAGATATCGAGGGAAAGCGAAGGAGCTGAGTATATCTTATCGCTTCACAGGCGACTGGTTTGCTGTTCCCTTGTCTTGGCAGCTTCCAGGCTTAAAAACATTAGCGCCGTGGGTGGGAGTCCACGATCCCGGCGTTCTATAGTTTCCACTATCGCCGCCAAAGCGCTGAGCTTCCAAAGCTTGCCCTAGGGCTGAGATAAAAACTTTTGAAGCTTCTCCTCGTTAGAAAGGACTTTCCAAAACTCCATCTCATCTCTTCACATCCCTGGTTATGCCGAGTTTTTGCTATCGTAGATGTATCAAGATTGAAATATTTAGACAAACGACTGGTCTTATTGTTATTCCAGGGCGCAACTGTAAAATCGTAACTATAGTTAGATGTCGAGAGGCGGAGTAATAATTTTTTGTGGGAATATCTTGTGAGTGTTTACATCCTAAAGGAATTATCCATGAAAAATTTCAAATTTTTGCACTTTCAAATCCAAAGTGGTTTGGGCTGGGCGATGATAGGTCAGTGAGTGAGTGGTATATGGCAAATATATAGTAGATTATTAAACACTGTTTCCTTCTATTGTTTAATCTATAATTTCTATCAATTACTTTTCCACTCTCACTATGACCTTCTTTCATCTTAATTAATTCCAATTCCTTTTTTCGAGATAAAGTATTCTCTCTCTTCCTTTAACAGATAACGATTTTTTACAATGATATAGTGCAAATAGCTACATGAGGGTGCACAAATAAGATGAATAAATTTAAAATCTCTAATAAAATATTAAAGAGTTTGGTCCTAAAATTATTTTTGTTTCAATAATGAGAACTCCGTCGAGAAGAAACAATATTTCTTTGAAGAAGTATTTCTGATTCTTATTTTTTGTGTAATATAAAATGAAAGAAAGACTTCTAAATAAATACAAATAACCTTAAAGGATAAAGACGAAAATAATGAGCAAATGGCGAAAGATCACTTCTTCATTTATTCTCAAGCACCACCAGCTTCTAAATAATATAATATCAAAAAAGAAAACTCCCGGATAGGGAAATATTTCTTCCATTTTCCATTCCCAATTATTCTCTACTGAATAATGATCGAAGTTTCGCTTTCCATCTCATTGATATAAAAACAATGGTTGTGGGGGGGGTCGAATTGGCGAGAATCTTCGCGGGGGGGGGAGGCGATATTGAATAAATTCATGCTTGAATAAATTTGTCTCCTTACGTCTGCTGTGAGCGGATTTAAATGGGATTTTCTCGCTCTATTTGTCTTTTCCAGGGCCCATTTCACTCGCAAATATCTTCTGGAGTACCTCGCCTCCTATCCGACGATATACCAACTTAGGAGATATGAGATAAGATTAGCATCTGCTGGTTGGGTACTCCGCCCCAATATCCCAGACAATATCCTCTACCAGGTCCCTTATATCTTCCTATTACTTTTCATTTCTTTTTCGTTTACACCAGCTCATAAATAGTTTCTGAACAAGATTAGCACCAATTCCTGTCAACGCCGAATTTATTAGGACTCTAAGAAGGTTACACTCGTGAAAGAAATAGTCGTCGATCCACTATATACAGAACAGTTGATGGTTGAAGTCAATCATGGTTGAAAAAAGTCCGACTCGCAGGAGCAGCGTCATCCGTACATCTCGAAGAAATGGAATAGATTAGGCATCACAAATCACAGGAAACTGACAGAAGCCAACTTACACAGAAGCGGATAATTCTTAATCCTCATTCTTGAGGAAGGCTGAATAAGTCAATACAATTATGAACTGAAAACGTACTCACTCTTCGACTACTGCACAGAAGGCTCTATTCCAAACAATCAAATATTCGTTGTCATTTTAAGTTTCTTGTTTTACTAGCAAATTCATTTTACTGTTTTAATCAACATAGCAAAAAAAAAAAAAAAAAAAAAAAAAAAAAAAAAAAAAAAAAAAAAAAAAAAAAAAAAAAAAAAAAAAAAAAATTCTCTCGTGGGTTAAATCATTCAATAAAATAAGAAATAATGATAACTTCAGTTGTAGCAGTATGAGAAAGGTTATATATTAGCTACAGCCATCATGATTACCACAGCCACTCCAAACTTATTACCAATACCTTTCATAATTTCTTGGCTTATTTGACTAAAATACTAATTTTCCTGACAAATGAAATTTAAAAAAAAAAAAAACAACCAACTAAAAAGTGAGTTAAACGAAGACAAAAACCGTTTCAAAAGAACAAAACAAACCCTTTTTAAGTTTTAAGCACTTATATCTCTGATTGACATTACCCCATCGAATATTACTTCTAAACCTTTTTTTTTAGAGAATTTAGCAAGTGTTCGAATGATTACCTTCCACTTACCACGATTTCCCAACCGTTTTTGAGATATTTACGAAAAATGTACGAAGATCCGAAAACTTTTTATTCTATTAATAATTTTTTTTTCATACTTCCTTAACTCCAAATATAACCAAATTTTAAACATCTTAGTTGAGATAAATTTCCAAGATGGTGAAAATATGTCAATTGAATCCCGCGATTCTAAGTACCCACAAAAAAATAATGACTTACAAAAACATTGATTCCACTTTTCTCAGAAACGATTACAGATATCGTCTTAAAACGTTTCATTCGTTTTCCTATGTTAAGGTATCTATAAAACAAGTACCTACAAGCACATAAACTCAAAAACGTAAGAGTTTGATTTTTTTTTGCGCGAATTTCGCCCCAAACACCTTCCTCCAGTGGGCCAAATTTCATCAAAATCGGACCATTTTTGAGCTTGCCAGAGAGCGAACAGACAAACATATATATATATATATATATATATATATATATATATATATATATATATATACAAATTTGAACCGCCTATATTTTCGTGATCAATGGAGTCTGAAACGAGAAAGTTTCTAGTCGGCACTTCCGGATTGCGTCGTGTAGTCAACCTCATAAGCGGGTTCTCCCTATGGAGGTAGGGAGGAACCTACCTAGATAGGGCGCTAAAATTACTTGTGATTTTTCATTCAGTATGTCAGATTGAAACTTTTTTTCAATGGAATATTATTTTAGAAGGAACTAAGACGTTTAGATTTTGTGGTTAGTTTATACATACTTATTCAAATTAAATGAAATGTTATTTGATTAAATTTGGACTAATTCCTTTCTAATAATAATCTCTTCTATTTCGACCTTCTTTATCGTTTCAATCATTCTATATCCTTTCAAATAGACGCTTCTATATCCTTTCTAATAGGGCAGTCTATATCCTTCCTATTCCTATCTTGTTTATCCTTTCTTACATGTCCTTCTATATCCTTCCTAATAGGGCAGTCTATATCCTTCCTATTCCTATCTTGCGTATCCTTTCTAACATGTCCTTCTATATCCTTCCTATTACGGCTTTCGATATTCTTTCTAATATGATCTTCTATATCCTTATTGATTGTTGCGTCGAAATCCTTTCTATTACGGTACAAACTTGAGCATTCGAATCAGGCTAAGAGGGTTTTTTACAAAATTCTATCAAAATTGTACCATTTTGGGACAGATACTGAGCGAACAGACAAATATATATTTCATGTTTTCAACGTTGGAGTAACCCTCCAATATATATATATATATATATATATATATATATATATATATATATATATATATATATATATATATATATATATATTCACACATTTAAACCACCGCTATTTTCGTAATCGATGGGTTCCGAAATGTAAAGTTTAGTCAGCTCTACCGGAGTGCGTGATGAGTTTAACGTCATAAGCGGGTTTCCTCCCTATGAAGGGATGGAGGAAACCCGCTAAAAAGAATTAGAAATTGAGATAGTTGTTCATTACAAATGTAAGAGAGGGAGAATATGTTTATTTTGTATATCTGAGGAATGTGCTTTTTTATGTAGGTCCAACCCAATATCGAGTAGCTTTTGAAGTTCTTTTTTTTTTTTTTTTTTTTTTTTTTTTTTTTTTTTTTTTTTTTTTTTTTCTTTTTTTTTTTTTTTTACGGCGCACCTACAACTTGGCCTATCTACAGGTTACCACCCTTTTCTAATGCCAACAGCACGTGGTCGGTCACCCATTCAGGTACTGACCACGCCCGACGTTGCTTAACTTCGGGCGTGGTCAGTACCTGAATGTTCATGTTCTCAAATCGTATAAGGCTGGGCAGAATTACTCGACACTTAGTACGGAACTGTCGAGATTTTTATTTTATATCTCTGCAGTTTAATTATTTCATTGGATTAATGTTGTACTTTATTAACGGAAACCGCTTGAAGATAAAAGAGAAAATTCAAATAAATATTTTACGGATATTGGTTTGAGAGGGTGAGTTTATTGGCAAAATTCTCCGTCCATTACCTGTTATTATCATGCCACTGGAATAGACTGTCCCAAGTTATTTAATTACCTTGGTAAAACCGATATCATACCGTGGATCAATAAACATTTTCTTCTCAGCCCATCTTCATTCCGGAAATCCGGTAACCTCAAAATAACCACTGGAAAGTTCAATTACTTTCGGAATGTCGAGACCATATTATATCCTCGTAAAAAAAAAAAGATTTTTTATTTATTTACAATTCAGAAAAAAATTATTATTATTTGGAACACATTTTAAATGTTTTTTTTTTATTTGGTTTTTAAAGGCAATTCAACCACGCGGGTCATTGTTGCCTATTTAATTTTAATGGAATGTAATCATTAACAAAATGTAAATTCAAGGCAGCAATCAGGTTATACAACAAAAATTAATTTTGTACACAGACCCACTTAAATACATACACTCACACATACGTACACACACACACACACACACACACATACATATACACATGTACACAAATACACACATACATACACACACACACACACACACACACACACACACACACACACACATATACACATGTACACAAATACACACATACATACACACACACACACACACACACACACACACACACACACACACACACACACACACACACACACACACACACACACACACACACACACACACACACACACACACACACACACACACACACACACACACACACACACACATACAAACAAAGACATAAGTATATCAGAAATAAAAATATAATAACTGAAATTATAAAACAAATATTTTCACAAATGCTCATGCATGAACGCACAAATACAAATACATAGATATTATCCAGAGTTAAACAAAACATTACATGTGTCAAATTACATTATATTTTTATCCGTAATTAAAGTACGTAATTATATTTTATAATAGAGATCTGTATCTCTCATGAAATTCAACGCTCGCTGGGATAACTCATGGTCGTCTCCAAGTATATCGCAGAGAGGACCATGAATCCCTATTTCGTTTCGAGCGGCTTCGTAGGCTCTACATTCGGTGAATATATCTTTAATAGAAATATCTTCACCACAAACAGAGCATTCAGGCCTGGAATCTCTTTTAAATAAGTAAGCATGGGTAAGATTGGTGTGACCAATTCTTATTCTCGACAGAACCACCTCATCTCGCCATGTGTCTCTTTTCTGAGGAATGTGCTGAGATAACTAGTTGTTGCGAGAAACACTTTTCTTGCAGGATTTTCAGTTTTGTGGTTGTCAATACCGGTTCAGATACTGGCATGTCTAATCTCTAGGAAAATGCATGGATCCTTCGCTGGAATTTGGGCATGGATCCTTCGCTGGAATGTAGGCAAAACACTCCAGGCATATTTTTACATAGGATCTCAAAGGTATACTCAATGTTTAGCTATGGCGATTTGCTTTGTATTTTTTTATTTTAACCCTTTCGAGCCTGAAGCATCGTGTGGCCTTGAAGGCCAGGCGGACGGACCACCCCTCGCCTCCTTCAACCCCCTGGACTGGATTGTTTTACAGTCTCGCCGCGCTACCCTCGCGCTGTCCTCTGCCTTTCATTAGATGCTCTGACAATGCTATTTCTTAAATTAACTGATTTCCAGCACTATTTTTCTTCTGATATTTGAACCAGTGGGTGAACGTTTTTTTTGTTTAACAGAAGCAAGCAGTAATTAAAACACAACTCATTTTTTTTACTAAAAAATTAAGTAGTTACGCGTGAATAATCTTTTTTTTTCTTTTTTTAAATACACAGTTAAACTGTTCCTTGTAAACCGCGTTGAGCTAAAATCGTTCAGAATAATGAATAAATCTGTAATTTCATGCTGAAAAATGTTTCATTCATTATTAAGTCGTTCAATGAATAACGTAATTTGTTTTGTTCATTATTGAATGAAAATGATTTATTGACTGAAAATTGTTACTGAATAAAAGTTTTTGATTCGAATGAAATAATTTTTTTGAATGAAATTGTTTTATTTGACTGAAATTTATTTGTTAACTGCAAGTGATTTATTTCAACGATCCTTTCTAATAAAAATGACTAAATCAATAAACTTTTTCTTAATTTTAATGAAAACTATTTATTCAAGACCTGTCCCATATGTTTGATGTAGTCAATTACGCTTTATAACTCGTTTCCCTGTTTTGTAATTCGTTTTCCCAGTGTCGAACATTTCAATTCTGTGAGCAGTCGATAACATGTAGACATCTTTCTTGCCCCTCCACTTCAATGACAAAAGTTTCCTGTCCGAGGTCCTAAAGGTGCATTCGCCTGTTTTCAATTTTTCAGTGAGCTTTGGCATATTTTTCATTTTTGCTTTTACTGTGCCTGTAGCATTTGTGGGATGGTTTGAGAGCCAGAGGAAAAGATCTGGACTGGAGTACCAGTTATCAACATAGAGGTGGTGTCCTTTATTTACATATCTCTCTAGCAGTGTGCAAACCACGTTGTCTGTTTTCCCTAGACCATGATCTTTCAAATCAGTAGACAAACCAGTGTATATAATAAAATCTAGAATATATCCAGTTGCACAATCACATAGAACACAAATTTTTATTCCAAAACGATTTCGTTTGGCTGGTAAATATTGTTTGAAAAAAAGCCTACCTTTCAAAAGTAATAAACTTTCATCGATACATAATTGCTTGTAAGGCCCAAAAGTATCTTTAAATAAACGTCTTAGATGCTCGACAATGGGTCTAATTTTTACTAAATGGTCAGAGGTATTTGTCGGAATGTCTGTAAAATGGAGCATACTCAAGATATCCTTGTACCGATCCCTGGAAAATAATTTTCCGAATATCGGCGTCTCAATTAATTTATTCTGTGACCAGTAACCAGAAATCTTTCTTTTTTTTACAGCCGACATCAGCATTGTTGTTGCCAAGAAAAGATTCATTTCAGAATATTCAATGTAGGGAAACGGCCGGGAACGTTTCATTTTAGGGCACTCCTCTTCAAAATTCTTTTTATAATAATTATTTGTTGCCACATAAATATTACTAATAAAATTGTGACTAAAAAATAATTTGAAAAAGCTATAAAAGCTTTCAATATTTATGTCTCCATTTTTTATTCCGGCATTTTT
Source organism: Gonocerus acuteangulatus (assembly GCA_946811695.1). NCBI lineage: Eukaryota > Metazoa > Arthropoda > Insecta > Hemiptera > Coreidae > Gonocerus > Gonocerus acuteangulatus. The sequence goes on along the minus strand of OX328127.1, from coordinate 63,114,563 downwards.
ATTATCAAAATCAAAAATCAATGGCTGGAGATTTTTATTTTGCCATTTCCAAGAATTTGCAATGTTACGTTTTTTTGTAATTATCGATTGAGCTGCTAAGTCATCTACACACTCACTCGAAGAAATACAATTCTTTCCTAAAGATAACGTACCTGAGGTTCCTGGGACTTCGGGGTCTTCCATTAAATCGTCATCTAATGAAGAACCACGCAATCCACCCGACTCGCCATCAGAAGCCATCAACATTTCAAAAATCTCTTTCTGGTTTAGAGCCATAACACAATTTCACTTAACTCAACACTAAATGACCACTCTAATTAGATGCAAACGCAAGACTGACTGAAAGAGGATTGCAAGGACTGGACTTGAGTCCGCGGCGCCCGTCTGGACGCTGCCAGCCCGACGCATCGCGACACACGCCTGTCTCGTCTCTCTGGGCATTTATTATAATTTCTTTACTGTTGTATTTTTTTCAGTTTTCCTATAACATAATTTTGAGCTAACACATAGGTGGTTTTATGTCTTCATAAAGACGAGCTACTTTATAGTAGTAGATTTAAAACAATTAATGAAGCGAAAACCTGCCACACACAATAAAATACTTCCATCAAGCTTAGTGTAAAGAACTTATCCCAGCTTAAGATGGCAGCAATTCATCTAGGACCAGGATGTATTGATTTCATTCATTAAAAATAATATTATTGGTATTTTAAGTATTTCACGTAATGTTGAAAAAAAAGAAAAAAAAAAAGTTTGTTGGGTTTTCTTTAAATTTTTATTTCATTAATGATATTTCTCAATTAATGTTTTTTTGAATGTCCGCGCAATGCACTTAGAAATTGAATAAGATCAATTGCAAGTCGGAAAATCAGTTCATGATTATACAACAATTTCCTAAATGTTTAAACGAATAATAATAGTAATAGGTAATTTCTTCACCGTCTTAACATCCAACTACCACATGTCGTGTAATGACAGGCACTCCAAAAACCACAAAGAAATCTATAAAACCTATAATTTAATCCATATAATTTCTGGTCAAAATTCCTAATTCTTAGTGCCAAGATCAACTCGAGCACATATTTTTCTCATGAATCTGTTTATTCTGAATCGAATGAGACCAACGACAATTCGATCGGATCAGTAGTTCAAAAGATATCGATTTTTCTTCCACAGAGCGGCGAGTAACAGGCCGCTGTCACTAAAGTGGCCAACAGTCCTCGGAGCACGGCAAGCGGCTGTCACTAAAGTGGCCAACAGTCCACGGAGCACGCCTTTTTGCTGTCACTAAAGTGGCCATCAGTCTCGAAAGGGTTAAGCAAATTTCTGTTGGTAAAATCAAAATCTTGCATGTCCACATTTACACATTTAAGCTCATTTCCTTTGAAACCAGTAATAAGGAAAACACATTCAGTTTTTCATACTTTGCCGAGTACAAAGTCAGGAAGATATGAAAGTCGGAAGAAAGCAAAAGAAAAAAAAAACCTTATACGGTTCCCTTATGTGCGATAGGGGAAGTTAATATTTTTTGAAATACGAAAGTACAAATGGAGCTATTGATGAGTGTTTCTTGTTTGATTTTTCTTTGGCGCCATCATGAAGTGATGTAGTAGGAAAAGTTTTGCGAAGTTAGGTCCCCCTTACATATGCAGAAGATCCTAAAGAATAGACAAACTTTGTACCATTCCCGCTGCTTCAATCAAAGGCTTCCTTTCTACCCTTGTTGGAAAGTTTAAACTAGTCCAAACTTCTTCCTTTGACCTTGGCGGTTATGCTTTAACTCGATCCACTGAATCAAGGAGACCGATACGTTCATTTCAACCACCGAATAAAGGAGACCGGTACGTTCATTTCAACCACTGAATAAAAGAGACCGATACGTTCATTTCAACCACTGAATAAAGGAGACCGATACGTTCATTTCAACCGCTGAATCAAGGAGACCGATACGTTCATTTCAACCACTGAATAAAGTAGACCGATTCGTTCATTTCAACCGCTGAATAAAGGAGACCGATACTTTCATTTCAACCGCTGAATCAAGGAGACCGATACGTTCATTTCAACCGCCGAATAAAGGAGACTGATACGTTCATTTCAACCGCTGAATAAAGGAGACCGATACGTTCATTTCAACCGCCGAATAAAGGAGACCGATAAGTTCATTTCAACCACCGAATAAAGGAGGCCGGTACGTTCATTTCAACCACTGAATAAAGTAGACCGATTCGTTCATTTCAACCGCTGAATAAAGGAGACCGATACTTTCATTTCAACCGCTGAATCAAGGAGACCGATACGTTCATTTCAACCGCCGAATAAAGGAGACTGATACGTTCATTTCAACCACCGAATAAAGGAGACCGGTACGTTCATTTCAACCACTGAATAAAAGAGACCGATACGTTCATTTCAACCACTGAATAAAGGAGACCGATACGTTCATTTCAACCGCTGAATCAAGGAGACCGATACGTTCATTTCAACCACTGAATAAAGTAGACCGATTCGTTCATTTCAACCGCTGAATAAAGGAGACCGATACTTTCATTTCAACCGCTGAATCAAGGAGACCGATACGTTCATTTCAACCGCCGAATAAAGGAGACTGATACGTTCATTTCAACCGCTGAATAAAGGAGACCGATACGTTCATTTCAACCGCCGAATAAAGGAGACCGATAAGTTCATTTCAACCACCGAATAAAGGAGGCCGGTACGTTCATTTCAACCACTGAATAAAGGAGATCGATACGTTCATTTCAACCACTGAATAAAGGAGACCGATACGTTCATTTCAACCGCTGAATCAAGGAGACCGATACGTTCATTTCAACCACTGAATAAAGTAGACCGATTCGTTCATTTCAACCGCTGAATAAAGGAGACCGATACTTTCATTTCAACCGCTGAATCAAGGAGACCGATACGTTCATTTCAACCGCCGAATAAAGGAGACTGATACGTTCATTTCAACCGCTGAATAAAGGAGACCGATACATTCATTTCAACCGCCGAATAAAGGAGACCGATAAGTTCATTTCAACCACCGAATAAAGGAGGCCGGTACGTTCATTTCAACCACTGAATAAAGGAGACTGATACGTTCATTTCAACCACTGAATAAAGGAGACCAATACGTTCATTTCAACCACTGAATAAAGGGGCCCGTTGCGTTCATTTCAACCACTGAATAAAGGAGACCGTTTCGTTCATTTCAACCACTAAATCGAGGAGACTGTTAGCAAATCTTTTTAAAAGCTAAATTATCAACCAAAATCACAGGAAATACAACAAATAATTAACATAATTGTAACAGTAATAAAGCATTAAAAAAGAGTTAAAAATACAAAAAAATAAAATAAAATGAAAAAATCTGAGAGGCGAAAAAAAATAAATCTTATTTATACTGACTTATTAGAATTCTTTTGGTAAGTGTTTCCGAGATTATTTTCAAAAATTAGTGTTTATGTTTACTAACAAATAGCCAGAAATAAAAGGGGCTCCTGGAGCCTCCCTTAGGTAGATGTATTTCAAGGACTGTATACCATCTTGAAGCCCTTCAGCGGGAAAAAGTAGTTTTTACAGGGAAACAAAAAAATGTAAAGAAACTAATATGGTTATATTATTAGAGAAGAGAAATTCTTTATTTAAAAATAATGTTTACTGTCCAAATGTATTGGGGTGCTATTAACAAAGCGTACTTATCAATCTTTCGAAAATTCATTTTAGTTGCTTAAAAGGGTTTTCGTATCTGGAAATTGCCGAAAATAAATGTTGATAATATGTTTTAAATGATTTTAATATAAAATATATTTTGATGATATTTTAAATGCATGGATTTATGACGTTGAGGTGGAATGATTTTCGAAAGATTAATAAGCTGCCAGTTAGCTTCCATATACGAGATTGTTCAGTATTCCCAAGGGAATCTACTAGTATTGATTTCACAAGGATTGGTAGTTTTGGAGGGCAAGCCTAGCTCAGGAAATTTTTCCTAAATTTTGGGATCGTCCCTTTTGCTCCAAACCAAAGGGCATCGAACTATTTATCAGGACCATGGAAGAGAAGGAGTGAATCCCGAAATCCGCATGTTGGAAAATCGAAGATAAATTTGTGAAAGCGCATCCGGATAGCAAAGATAACCCCCCCCCCCTTTCCTACTGGATTGAATGCTGATTCATAAATTTGATATGCAGTTGAAATTCAATGTTCAATGTTTTAATTTGTACGAGTGATTTATTGTAACAAAATGCTAGGAACTGTGAGAGTACTAAAGGGAACCGGAGAAACAAGGCGAAGCGTAGTGTTACCAACATATTTTTCACTCCAAACCAAAAATTGGTTTTTCGGATTTGCTCTGTTCCTCCCAAGGTATTTGTAACCTAATTTTTCTAAACTTTTTGGACAGAGATATGGATAAAAGAAGGACAAGGGAAGCTTTAACCCCCCACTCCTTGGGCATCCTCGGTTAAGATACATGTAGCCCGAGGATAAATCTCGCCCCTGAGTTGTGTAGACTAAGCAGATGCTTCCTGGAGTTTCCTGCAGGACCACTCTAGCCATTTCCTGGATAGATACCTCCATCCTGGACATCCTCCAGCCCCATAAAGGCGTCTGCTCTTCCGTGACTCCAGCCCTTTCCTTGAATGCCCCTTCCGCTCACGATATGTTCTCAGGAATGTGTAGGAAGTACTACACACATCCCTATGGATCTTCATGGAATGGTATAGTTCCTATTTTATTTGTATTCTGCACGCAATTTGGACTTGTAAGGAACTCATAATTTTTTTTTTTTTTTTTTTTTTTTTTTTTTTTTTTTTTTTTTTTTTTTTTTTAAAGGTGCATCAACATTAGGGCTATTAATGTCTACAGGTCACCCATTCAGGTACTAGCCACGCCCGACGTTCCTTAAGGGTGCGTTTACATCTGACACTTCTCACAGGAATTATATGTCAGGTGTCGGATAGATATTCTCTTGAAGGCTTACATACTGACAGAAATAGCTAGACATTTATGTCATGGATATGTATAGGACAGTTCTGGTTTGGTTCTAATTTGCGATGAATTCACCAAAAGCACAAATAATCAGTGTTTACATCTGTTGGTATAGAAGTGTCGACAATACAGCTAGTAGCCAAGATATTTATCTCTGAAATTAAATTCTTCTCGTAAAAATCTGTGTTTACACCTGGTGGTATAGAAGTGTCGACACTTATAGTTCGTGATAGAAATATATATCTCAGACATAAATTGCTCATGGTTTACACTAGTCGCAATTTCTGCCTGATATAAATTTCCTGCAATAACTAGCAAGTGTAAACCCACCCTAACTTCGGTGATCCACGGGAACCGGTGCATTCAACGTGGCTATGGCCGTTGGCGGAAACTCATAATGTAATTAAAATACTTTCGGCGTACATTAGCGTGTTTCCGTTCTTTTCCCTGGTATCTTTTGCAAAGTTCAGAATCGAAACAGGTAGTGCTTTGACCTAATCTTTCGTGAAAAATGTTAAATGAAATCTCAAAGCGAAGCAAGATCTTGACGCCGCAAAAGGGAACTGACAGTATCCTAAGCGGAAATTACTAAATTTAAGCACCTATTACCCCGGATAAGATCACTCTATCGTGCAAGAACCATTTTTGTTGGTAATTTACTAATCTTTCATATAATTGAATAATACAATTGAAATTAGAGACTGTAATATTTTCAAATAGATGCTTAGCATTTACTACGATTTCCCTACCGCCTTCAGTATATCTTAGAATATATTCGAAAATCCACAAGATCCCATATCAACATTTTTTTTTTTTTTAAAAATACTGGGAAATTTATACTTCGTACTGTAGGAACGATAATTCATTTATTATTTCCTAAGATTTTTTGTGTTTCAAATAAATACTTATTTTTAATCCTAACAAATTTAATCTTTTACAACCCTGAAAATTAATATGCAAGTATCGAAAATTGTTCTGCATGAAATATTTATGTCTCGTCAGATGATCCTCGAGATATCAGTCGCAAGTTTTGGTGATTTCAGCCATGGTTTTGCGTGTAGTTTTCTTAAAATTGGTCTTTCATCACATACATCGAGACTCTTCGGTCTTCTGATATGATGTTTTGCTGCCAAAGAGTTGGTTGTACTATACCGATTTTAAATATTTGATAAGTAGACATAGCTAAGGTTTACAATTTTTACAATTTCTTGCAAACATTTGCGCTCATTATGAATCGTGATAATAAGATTTTGTATTTTAACTGAGGTTTATTTTCCTCTCTGGCTAATGTTAAAAAAATTGAACTAAAACAGTCTTATTCTAACACATAAGACACTGGGCCATCCTGCCGGACAAATGATAATATGGAATTAATCCCGTCCAAAGTCCAGCTGCAATAGTAAAGAAATCGGGGTTTCCAATACTTTTTGCGCATAGAATATTGTATTTTATTGTTAAAATGTTAATAACTAACAGAAATGCTGTTTTTTATGTTGATTTTCAGGGAATATTTCAATGATATAGCTTATCACCATGTTATTGAAGCCTTGTGTTACCTAAAGCACCATTATTTTAGTCACAAATGTTAAAAAAGTAAAATATTTATAGGTGTTCCAATACTTTTTACAGTAGCTGTTTGTGTTCCGACTATGATACATAATTCCTGTGTTATGAATAGTCTGTTATCAAATGTATCTTTTAAGTAGCCTCTTTAACGTAGTTTTTTACATCTTACAATATGTTTATGCCCTGGTACCCCAAATCATTGTAATGTTGTGTTGTTCTAATCGGTGTAATTGCAGGTTTATTTTTGGTCTGGAAAAGAACACAAACGGTAAACCATTGCAAGTGTAAAGAACGGGAGTGGTTGGAAGGTAATAAAATGGCTATAGGAGTACCGATGAAACCTCATCAGGGTGACTGGAAGGAGGGAAGAGAGGGGACAGGAGGGAAAACTGTGAGACTCGAGGGGTGTCCAAAGAAAAATGGTGCTACAGTAAGGGAAGAGAAATGGTCAAAGTTGGACAACACAATAAAGAGAGTTATAGGCGATGCTGGGAATGGGCTTTATCCCCCCGGGGCTGTCTCACTATTAGTGTCCTACCGCGTGTCTTCAAGGGCTCATACTTCCAGCCCTTATCTCGGCCAATTCCCGCCAAAAATTAACTCTACACATCCCAAGCTTTTAGCAGATTGTGGAAGCATTAAGATTGCATCCGTGAAAAGGTTTTTGGATAGTTTCTCTTTAGTTCAGAATCTTATGCATTAGGAATCAAAAATCAAATGGTTAGGGATGCTTTAGTTCAGAATCTTATGCATTAGGAATCAAAAATCAAATGATTAGGGATGCTTTAGTTCAGAATCTTATGCATTAGGAATCAAAAATCAAATGGTTAGGGATGCTTTAGTTCAGAATCTTATGCATTAGGAATCAAAAATCAAATGGTTAGGGATGCTTTAGTTCAGAATCTTATGCATTAGGAATCAAAAATCAAATGGTTAGGGATGCTTTAGTTCAGAATCTTATGCATTAGGAATCAAAAATCACACTCGTCAAAATGTATATAAAATCTAAATGCATGTGTATATATTTATAATAATCGGAATGATTTCAACGGCAAACAAAAACAAAAACGTCCGTCACGCAGAAGTATCACAACTAAGGACTTTCCCCAGAATTTGGGTATTTTAGACTGCATTCCTGAAAAATTTGCTTAAAATAACCTATATCCATAAACAAAAAAAAAACATAAATAATTTTTTTACATTTGTAATGATTAACTGTTTCCATTATTAATTTTGCAGTCCTTTTTTACATCCCTTCTTTCTCATTAGAAACCAACGAGGAATACCGCGTTACAATACTAGAGACATTACGACTCTTATGAGTAAATTAGTAATTTGGGTCCGGAGAACCCCCCCCCCCTCTCCAAATGAACTGATTTTACATTATTTTTACAACATATTTTTTTTTTTTTAAATGGCCACAACGAATAACAAGATTCGTTGAAATATAGCAAAAATTACGTCTGATATTGGCAAGTAACTACATTTGATCCAGAGTAACCCCCCCCCCCTCTCCAGACGAACCAACTTTGTTGGTTCTATGGAATTACTACGTACCAAGTTTCGTGGTGAAAAAACAAAACACCTTGCGTGTATCATGATATCCAGAGGACATATGAATGCTATGAGTGGCTACCACAACGAATCAAAACTGTATTGCTCAGGGGTTTAAGTCCCACTTGAAGAAAGTTGACGTTTGTAATTTTTCTGGCCTATAAGGGATGTTTATAAAGGGCTACTTCTTCTATAAATACCGGGCCTACTGGCCCAGAATCAGACAATGTTTAAAAATGTTAGCAGTTGCATTTATAACAATTCTTACAAAATGAAGATAAGAAAATTAGGTCTCAGGTAATGATCAGAAAATTCTCTAATCAGTCTATTAAAATGATTAAATCTTAATGGATATTAATTTAGGATTTTAAATGTAATTAAAGAGTGCCGCATTCTGGTTTATTTGGAAAAACTGATAATGCGTTTTCTATTTATTGACTCCCGCCTCTGAGTAAGGGTGCGTTTACATCTGACACTTCTCACAGGAAATATATGTCAGGTGTCGGATAGATATTCTCTTGAAGGTTTACATACTGACAGAAATAGCTAGACATTTATGTCATGGATATGTATAGGACAGTTCTGGATTTGTTCTAATTTGCGATGAATTCACCAAAAGCACAAATAATCAGTGTTTACATCTGTTGGTATAGAAGTATCGACAATACAGCTAGTAGCCAAGATATTTATCTCTGAAATTAAATTCTTCTCGTAAAAATCTGTGTTTACACCTGGTGGTATAGAAGTGTCGACACTTATAGTTCGTGATAGAAATATATATCTCAGACATAAATTGCTCATGGTTTACACTAGTCGCAATTTCTGTCTGATATAAATTTCCTGAAATAACTAGCAAGTGTAAACCCACCCTAAGGGTGCGTTTACACTTGATATTTCTGGCAGGAAATATATGTCTCGATATATGTCGCGATATAAGTGTCGGATAGATATTATCTTGCAAGTTTACATACGGACAGAAATAGCTAGACATTTATGTCATGGATTTGTATAGGACAGTTCTCGCTTTGCAATAAATGTCCGGCCTGTTTACACTCAGACATTTATGTCATGTCTAGTCCATTCTGCTTGGTATAGAAGTTTCGGCAATATAGCTAGAAACCAAGATATTTCTGTCTGACATTTATTTCACTCTTTATAATCAGCGTATTCACCTGACGGTATAGAAGTGTCGACACTTTTTGCTCGGGATAGAAATATATATCTCAGACATAAATTGCTCATGGTTTACACTAGTCGCAATTTCTGTCTGACATAAATTTCCTGAAATAACTATCAGGTGTAAACGCACCCTAAGTAAGTAAATATTCGTTATTGAAGTCCATTCGCCTCATTTTTTATTTCTACTTTTTCAATGTCCTATACCATATATTGTAGAGATAAATATTTAATTTTAAATTTTTCTAGCCAAAATAATTCCAGAACATCTCGATGAGGTAGAATTCGTATTTTTTTACTACCAATTAAATTTAATTATAATTTTCGAATTAGAAATAAATACATAAAATACTCATTAAAACCTCATAAAATAATTTGATTTCTATAAGTATTAATTTTTTTTTTCAAGAGCCTAAATTTAACGAAACTTTATTCTTAGGAGAAATTGTATCGCAATTTTCAGACTCAAGTTAAACAAACTGCATTTACGAAAGTAAATATTCCGAAACACTTTCCTTACATTACATTATAGTATAATCTGCATACATAATAAATTGAAGAGTGAGGGGGGGCTTATCCAACGGACAAAGTACTCCCTAATATTGTTACAAGCAAATAAATTAGCATACAGTGATGAAGTCCTCTGATGGAAATAATTTAATTTTCTACAGTGAAAAATATATTTATAAGTGTGTACAGAGAAGACCATCATTTAAGTGAGGAATTTTTCAAAGGATGGAACCGAGAGATAATCTTTTCAAGAAATTCATAAAGAAAATTGCCTGTTTTTTTTTTTTTTTCCAGCTAAATATTATTTTCATCAACGTTTTTCCCCACTTAATTTGAAATCCTCTTTCATTTTTATATCTCTTTTTCCCTTCTTTTCTATTTTCTTCGAATGCTTCCATGCATAACTCATCCTTGACTTTACTGTTTTTTTTGTTATTTTTTTTTCAATGATCGATATGAATACAAACACAAGTTAAAGGACAATTTCCTCAAACCTTTTTCGACGCATCTCATTATAAAGTAAAATTATTCCTCTAATGGTTATTACATTTTGTATATAAATACATTTGGTAATATAGTATGCTATCAGCATCTTGGAAGAGTAAGGGCGAATCACGAATTCCGGATGTTGGGAAATCGAAGTTAAAGTTCTAGAAGCGCTTCAGGATAGAAAAGGCAAAGAATGTTGACTCAATGGAATGCTGATTCATAAATCTCATTGAAAAAGTATGCAATTGAAATTCAATGCTATAATTATAATTTTTACGAGTGATTTATGGGTACCAAAATGCTAGGAGGGACGTTCCAGACCTGGGATTCGCCCTTGAAATAGGATATTGAATTGTTCATGATGATGCTGCTATTCACTTTAACTTGAAACTGTGAGAGAACTAAAGGGGGCCAGAGAAACAAGGCGAAGCGTCATGTCCACCTACACCCTTCTCAATCAAAAAATAAAGTTTTAAAAAAGTCGAATTTTCTGATTCGCCCTTCCAAGGTTCTGTGCAGAAGGCCTCTCAACTTCATCCTCGATTAACGGCAGTAGGACGCTCAGATGTCGTTGAAAGGGGCATGCCCAAGCTCCTTTCTGCTCTGATTTTTTTTATCTGCGATTCGAGAACTAGGCCACTGTCTTCTGATTCACCTTGGTGGAGAGAGTGGGTGGGTGACGGTGGATAGGGAGAGGAGTTCAGGATTTTGATGAGTGGAAAGTTTGCATTGTCTACGGTTCTTAGGAAACTTTAGATTGGAATGTTTAGATGCGTCTGATTTTCGAAATGGGTTGCAGTAGTGATTTGTAAAGGATCACTTTATTTTATAATTAATAAAGAACTTATAAATGATCTATCCATTAGGAGTGGTGATATCTATTAAATCCCCCCCCCCTCCTGAGGCCCTAATTTTTACATTCTCCCAAAGAAATTTGAATTTTTAATGTTATTTTGCAGAAAATTGTACATACCATCTACGAAACTCAACTCGAATCCTTTTAGAATGGTAGAAAATATAGTGTGTCATTGGGGAGCAGGGAATGTTTTCTCATCAAGATCATCCCAGAAAACGTCAACCTGCCACAAGATTCGAACCCGCACCCTTTCCATTTGATGTTGTACTATAGCCATCCTTCCGCTTAGGGACTATTTAGTCAGCAGTTATAACAATCCTAAAACCCCAAATCGTTTTGTGTTCATTCAGGGTAGATAGCTGATCATTGAGGTAGATATAGGTTTGGTTCGGTCATAATGGCTTATAAAACTACATTTATGCATAATAGTATAAAATCCGGCTTTGAGTAGTGCAAGAACGTTTTTTGCTACATCTCATCGTGAAGAGACTTAGCAACTTCCAAAGAATCAGTTCCTCCTTTTCTCAAAGCCCTGAATAAAGTTTGAAATTTAAACTGAAACATTGGCAATAATAACTTATATATTTATAAAATGTTATTTTATTATCTGGACCAAACTTTTTCCACCATGCTTTTTTAATTATTGTTGTATTATACTCCTGACGACCAGTTTTTTCGTAACGATTATGAAGCTATTTGAGCAAAAATAAATTTATAATTTTACTCTGAAATGATAAACTAACAACTGTTTAAGGAATAAGAAGGGATGAATGCCCCAGGAACGAAATGTTTTAGAATTTTAGACGAGTGAAAAAGGATGAAAATGAAATGCCCATTCTTTATAACAGTCCCCTCTTTTTCCAGCCTTTTTTTGTAGGGTGAAAATAACGCGATGAAATTGAATCCATTTTGCTGTAAGGCTTTACAACGGACGAGGAGGATAAGTGGAGGAAAAATGGGCGCTCGTAACAATTCTGATTAAGGGTTGAATGGAAAGAGGCTTCCATCAGGTGCTCCGTCCAGGCCGGGGGCTCGTAGAAACTTTTCTTAATGGACATGGGGAGAGAAGTATTCATTCCATGCTGTTTCTTGGCAAGAGAATTAGTCAACAGATATTATGAGTTCGGCTCGATAAGCTTGAGAAATCTTACCTTTAAACGGGATCACATTAGTACAGAGTGGTGAAATTGGTACAGAAATATACTGCTAGGATGTTTTCATTTAGCTCATGCCAAAGAGTCGAAGTTTGCCGAACGAGTGCGAACAGACGAATATATACCTATAGAGAGCTAGAGAACATAAAACCAGGTCGGATTCTGAATTTCGTCAACATTGTCTCGCAGCGGGACACAGCGAAGCTGACCATTCTCTGTATATTTTACATTGCCGGAAGAAGTCTGCACAGATGAACGTCCTGGAAAGTATAGAGATACGTATCGACAAGATCCTGAGCTCCTGTAATTTAAATAAAAGGACAGATACGTATCAAACTGATATGTTGAGTCACGTCTCTGTGCAGGCTCTCTCCCTGCTTCCCTTCAGTCAGCCCTCAGCAGTGAAGCTGAACTCATTATAGGTGAGTCTCTCTCCTCAACTTTAGCCATTTCATTTTATCATGTATGACTTGTGTTATTGTTTGTATTGTTTTTGTTTTTTTAGTGTTTATGTTGACGAATCAAGATTATTGTGTTTATTTATTATTTTACGTGTAGGTTAGTGAACATTTTAATATTTAAAAGATTTCTGTTATGCAACTGTCTTATTCTATTAATTTTGTCACAGTTCTGAGGATGGTAGCAAGAGCTACCGAAAGCGCTCAGCGTGGAAATAAACTGTTTGTGAAGGAACTAGACGTTTTTTCATTGACCTGAAGATCTTCCTTCTCTGCCAGCAACCTCAAAGTTTTTGGAATATATACCTATATATTGCTCTCTTCGCTCTCACACATATATAAGCATATATAAGCAATATAGGTTTGTACCTATTGGTTCACTACATTGTACTTACACTATATACCTAAAAGCCTTTGTGACAACAGAACACCACAAACAATACCGTCGAATGGGGTCATAATAGTACAGTGTGGTGAAATTGGTAGAAACCTATACTGCTTATATGTTTGTCTGAGAGCGAACAGACTAATATGTAGGTATATATTAGTACAGTGTGGTGAAATGGGTACAAACCTATACTGCTTATATGTTTGTCTGAGAGCGAACAGACTAATATGTAGGTATATATTAGTACAGTGTGGTGAAATTGGTACAAACCTATACTGCTTATATGTTTGTCTGAGAGCGAACAGACTAATATGTAGGTATATATTAGTACAGTGTGGTGAAATGGGTACAAACCTATACTGCTTATATGTTTGTCTGAGAGCGAACAGACTAATATGTAGGTATATATTAGTACAGTGTGGTGAAATGGGTACAAACCTATACTGCTTATATGTTTGTCTGAGAGCGAACAGACTAATATGTAGGTATATATTAGTACAGTGTGGTGAAATTGGTACAAACCTATACTGCTTATATGTTTGTCTGAGAGCGAACAGACTAATATGTAGGTATATATTAGTACAGTGTGGTGAAATGGGTACAAACCTATACTGCTTATATGTTTGTCTGAGAGCGAACAGACTAATATGTAGGTATATATTAGTACAGTGTGGTGAAATTGGTACAAACCTATACTGCTTATATGTTTGTCTGAGAGCGAACAGACTAATATGTAGGTATATATTAGTACAGTGTGGTGAAATTGGTACAAACCTATACTGCTTATATGTTTGTCTGAGAGCGAACAGACTAATATGTAGGTATATATTAGTACAGTGTGGTGAAATTGGTACAAACCTATACTGCTTATATGTTTGTCTGAGAGCGAACAGACTAATATGTAGGTATATATTAGTACAGTGTGGTGAAATGGGTACAAACCTATACTGCTTATATGTTTGTCTGAGAGCGAACAGACTAATATGTAGGTATATATTAGTACAGTGTGGTGAAATGGGTACAAACCTATACTGCTTATATGTTTGTCTGAGAGCGAACAGACTAATATGTAGGTATATATTAGTACAGTGTGGTGAAATGGGTACAAACCTATACTGCTTATATGTTTGTCTGAGAGCGAACAGACTAATATGTAGGTATATATTAGTACAGTGTGGTGAAATGGGTACAAACCTATACTGCTTATATGTTTGTCTGAGAGCGAACAGACTAATATGTAGGTATATATTAGTACAGTGTGGTGAAATGGGTACAAACCTATACTGCTTATATGTTTGTCTGAGAGCGAACAGACTAATATGTAGGTATATATTAGTACAGTGTGGTGAAATGGGTACAAACCTATACTGCTTATATGTTTGTCTGAGAGCGAACAGACTAATATGTAGGTATATATTAGTACAGTGTGGTGAAATGGGTACAAACCTATACTGCTTATATGTTTGTCTGAGAGCGAACAGACTAATATGTAGGTATATATTAGTACAGTGTGGTGAAATTGGTACAAACCTATACTGCTTATATGTTTGTCTGAGAGCGAACAGACTAATATGTAGGTATATATTAGTCTGTTCGCACACTTTGAGCAAAGTTCGATCATTTGGTATTAGTTAATTGAAAATATCCTAGCAGTAAAAGATTGTACCAATTTTACCACACCGTACTACATAATGAGACTCCATTTTACGGTATGGCACAGTATAGACGCTTCTCTGGTATACTCTTTCTGCCATTCAAATCCCAATAAATCACATCGTTTATGCGTTAGGCGTTTATGCTGTACTCGTATTTATGAAAACCCAAAGTGCTCCAAATGTCTTAGACTACGAACGAATGGTTCAATTGAAAACGTTTTTTTTTTTTATATCAGAACGTGATGTAGTTGATAATGAGCTTATTGTTTTCACCGTTTCAGTGACTGCGAACTTAATGTAGGAAATTAATACAACAGAAGATAACTCCGACTTTGCAAGATCAATGATAACATTTTGAGAAAGATGTTGAAGATATTTGGTACCTTTTAGATTTCTTTTAGAAAACTATAAAACTCTTAGTACATTTTCAAGAAGTAATACAACACGGTCGAATTTATATACTGAATTCTAAAATGTAAATGAAAAGTAAAGAAATCTATCCGGTAGGAGCAATGCAACTTCAACATCAAATAAAAACTATTACATATTTCTCTCGTCTAGCTAGGTCAATTATTTAAAACGATCCCTCTCCGATGTCGATCATATTTTTAATTTATTTCTGTCTTGTTGGCATATCTACCTCTAGGTGCTCTTCTTGCATTTCGGTATTATTTTGTTAGTTTTGTTGTAAGATAGCATATATTTGGGAAGTTACGTTGGCACATGTGGTAGTTGCAGACGAAGCACATAAATGAGTTACTGCGAATCACATAGCACATATTTGATAGAAAGAGCTTGGTGTGTTACTGGCGTTAATGACCATAAGGTTGGCACGCCTCGAAAAAAAAAAAAAAAAAAAGATAATAAAAATATGTTGCCACTTGTATATCTCACTTCCAATGAAGTCTTTTCTTGTGTTTTTGTTTCCCTGGGTTTCAGAGTGTTGCCTAGAGTTACGTTGAATGCACATCACATATCTGTTTCTTTCTTGAAGATAAACCTCTCTAACGATAATCCTGTAATACATAGGCGATTCAATTCGTCACTAAGCAACTAATTAAATTAAAAAGTACTATAGGTACTTGTAAAAATGTTTTCTCAGTCATTTAAAATTTTAATATATGAGACCCTGGGAAGCCTCACATAATTCCATAACTGGCATAGGCGAAAAGAGGAGGGAGGCGGTAGGGGAGAAGGAAGGGACCCTAAATCAAATATTGATGACAGAGGGGGGCGGATAGACCCCTATTAAACCTTAATGTTTTTTCAGCCTTCACCACTCTTGGAAAAATACTCCCTTCTCCTTAATGGACTTTATTACCTACTGCCCCCGTCGACACTACCTCTCTCTCTCTCACTCTCTCTCTCTCTCTCTCTCTCTCTCTCTCTCTCTCTCTCTCTCTCTCTCTCTCTCTCTCTCTCTCTCTCTCTCTCTCTCTCTCTCTCTCTCTCTCTCTCTCTCTCTCTCTCTCTCTCTCTCTCTCTCTCTCTCTCTCTCTCTCTCTCTCTCTCTCTCTCTCTCCCTCTCTCTCTCATTCACTCACTCTCATACTCTCTCCGTCCTTCTCCTCCTCCTCATTTCAACCCCTCCTCACTCCTCTCTCGCTTTATATTTCTCTATATTTATATACCTTTCCTATCTTTCCATAGCAATTTTTTAATCTCCCTCTCCAATCTCTTCCTCTTCAATGCTTTCAATCTATCCGTATCCCCGCCTGAGACTTGAAGAATAGGATATTATATAAATCGAGGCATTTTCATTGATTGGATGGATATTCATTTGATTTGTTTCCCATCACTGCTTTTGTATTTCATCTCTTCTTGAGTATTCCATGGCTTTTCTTATTGTGCATTGTATGTTATCTCTTCTTGAGTATTCCATGCCTTTTCTTACTGTATATTGTATGTTATCTCTTCTTGAGTATTCCATGCCTTTTCTTATTGTGCATTGTATGTTATCTCTTCTTGAGTATTCCATGCCCTTTCTTGTTGTGTATTGTATGCCATCTCTTCTTGAGTATTCCATGCCCTTTCTTGCTGTGTATTGTATGTTATCTTTTATTGAGTATTTCATACCTTCTCTTCTTGTGTATTGTATGCCATCTCTTCTTGAGTATTCCATGCCCTTTCTTGTTGTGTATTGTATGCCATCTCTTCGTGAGTATTCCATGCCCTTTCTTGTTGTGTATTGTATGTTATCTCTTATTGAGTATTTCATGCCTTCTCTTCTTGTGTATTGTATGCCATCTCTTCTTGAGTATTCCATGTCCTTTCTTATTGTGTATTGTATGCGATCTCTTCTCGAGTATTCCATACCCTTTGTTATTGCGAATTCCATGCCATCTCTTCTTGAATATTCCATGCCCTTTCTTATTGTGTGTTGTAAGCCATCTCTTCTTGAGTATCCCGTGCCCTTTCTTATTGCGAATTCCATGCCATCTCTTCTTGAGTATCCCGTGCCCTTTCTTATTGCGAATTCCATACCATCTCTTCTTGAGTGTTCCGTGCCCTTTCTTATTGCGAATTCCATGCCATCGCTTCTTGAGTATTCTATACCCTTTCTTATTGCGAATTCCATGCCATCTCTTCTTGAATATTCCATGCCCTTTTTTATTGTGTATTGTAAGCCATCTCTTCTTGAGTATTCCGTGCCCTTTCTTATTGCGAATTTCATGCCATCTCTTCTTGAGTATTCCGTGCCCTTTCTTCTTGTGTATTGTAAGCCATCTCTTCTTTAGTTTTCCCTACCATCTCTTTTTGGGTTTTGCATTCTCTCTGTTTCTCTTCACCGTACTGCGTTTTGTCGACAGAATGTCTTTTAGGGAATGAATAAAAATCCATCTTTCACCTGTGTTTTATTGTCTACACAATTATAAGAAATAAAATCCAAACATACATAACAACTCTTTTAAGCTGCTTAACATCAATAAGCTTACTACGACAATAATATTTTTTTTTTCTCATGCTAACGATGCATATTCTTCTTCGTTAAATAATATTTTATTTACATGACATATTTAGCAGTAAAATGTATTCCTATTATATATATATATATATATTTTTTTTTTCAGAGGATGTCTCAGCCGGTAACAGGAATTCTTTTTAAGCTTATTAAGTTGAATGGTATTTATTTCACAAAATTCATTACTCATTCATTAATTCTTTACCCAATGATATGCTACATCATGGATTGTTTCGTCCAATGTCAATTGGATTTCCAAGTATGGCATGAAGTTAATCCAGTAGTGGAGGTAATATGTCAAACATTATCTGAATTATAAAAAAAGTATTATGTAAGTAGTCAGCTGTTAAGGATTTAAAGACCCCCCAAAAAAATCGATAATTCATAAGAGGATTTGTAATTTATTTAAATCAAAATATATTTTGTAGAGTACGTCAGTGAATAAAATATTATTTTTTGTTAAAAAAATATATTACCTAAATATTTTATTTCCTTCTGAAATTAATGATTTTTTCCTTTTTTCGATAATACGAGTATTGCATATTATTTTAAGTTTTCTCTGGATTCTTTATTTTTCTAACATATCTACATTTTTGAAATGAATTCTATAGAATAGTAAGTTAGATTAGTTTTTTATGACAATATTAACATCATAAAATAATATAAATAGTTTATTATTTAATTTGTCATAAGAAAATTACTATTGTCTTTATTGAATAAATATACAAAATTTTATTTTATTTAAATGACTAATTATCTTCCAAATGGTCAATTTCTATTTTTTTTGTCACATTAGACTTTCAAAACTGTACCTACTAATGAACAGACAACCGTCACTCGGACCTTCACTAGTAACACTCTTTTACAAGGCCATGGTTCTTCCGTTACTGACTTACGCCTGCCCTGTGTGGTGTGGAACAACCGCGACGAATGACTTTCTAAATACAATGACGTATTAAAAGGCTTGATATAATGAATTATCGGTTTTAGGATACCATGAAATAAGAGTAAATTTCGAACTTCCTCAAAGAGCCAGCATCCAGTAGCTATAAGTTCACGTAGAGCTTCTAGGATCCTTGCACACGTATGATTCAATAGTGACTGAAGTTCTACCTAAGCAAAAAATTCCATTACAGTAACACACACAGTTGAACTTTCTTATACCTTGGGAAGTAGTTCAATCCGTCCACTTTGGATATATTTCGGCACGAAGGCTCATCTGTGCAGCATAAACAAGTTGTTTGCTGGATGCTTGAGATCTCAAATGCTCAGTCTCGCGTCGCCAACTAGCAAAGTCGAAGTCGATTTGCGGCCTGCCGATTGGGAAAGCTAAGAGCTCCATTGAGCCAGGATTCTTTTTTTTTTTTTTTTTTTTTTTTTCTTGCTTTGGCTATTTTGGTTTCATACTCGAAACGCCTATTCAGTTCAAA
Organism: Gonocerus acuteangulatus; assembly: GCA_946811695.1. NCBI lineage: Eukaryota > Metazoa > Arthropoda > Insecta > Hemiptera > Coreidae > Gonocerus > Gonocerus acuteangulatus. Next base: position 63,095,367 of record OX328127.1, on the reverse strand, counting down.
AGAAAAAAAACTAACACATCTTCTGTTTATCTCACTTTTTAATTGGTCGATATTAGTTCCAAATTGCACTTAACAGTAAAATGAGTAGTAAAACAATGTAAGAAAATGAGAAAAATATTGGTAATAGTGTTTTCCTAGAGCGAAAGATGAGAAGTTGATAGAAATTTCCGCTTTAAATACTGTCAGTTTCCTGTTTTGCCGTCTTAAATCTTGCTTTACTTTGAGATTTTAGTTTATTAATTATATTATACAGCGCTCTCTCGTGGTTTCGATTCCCATAAGAAAAAAGAAAAGGCATCTTCTTCTGCCCATCTTGGATAGCAGTTCCAAAAGTTTGCGTTTAGTAAATGTGGCCATTGCAATTCAATAAATAAATATTATTACGATAGAGAATATTTAGTAGTTACAAAAATAAGTTGGAAAATAAAGTATTTTATTTGGGGCCGGTTATTATTAAATTATATTAGTTAAAACTAATATTATCATTTATATTTATTTGCCAAAGTTGGACTGCCAAGTATATTTTTACATTTATTTTTCAGCCTCTGTTGGAACAGGGTCCAGCAGATAACGTATCTCCATCTTCATCTGATACTGCTACGACTACTGATTCAGGAATTTCGTAATCTACCTATCTATAATAAATATGCTCTGATGTTTTTTGTGGCATTATTAAGCGATAAAAAAACAACAAATTCATATAATACACTGGTTCCCGTTGATCAGCGAATTTAAGCAACGTCTTGCGTGTTCAGTACTAGATTGGGTGATCGCCAGGGAAAACCGCGCGCCCTCGGCATTATTAAAGAGTGGCAACATATCGATAGCCCAGCGATAGCCGATACGCCGAAAAAAATTGTGATTATAATTTATATCCAGTAAAACCACAAATAAACACACAAAAGCTTGTTTAAGCTTAAACTAGGATTAATGGAGTAGCATTGAAAGAATGGCCGATTTCCATTCAAATTGCCGTTCCATAAGTCTTAGGAAAAAATAGAATTTATCAATCGCATAATGTAAATAAAAAACTACATGAAATGGAAGCGTCGTGTTACCTATTTATTTCTCAGAAAATAAAATAAAATGAAATTCGATTTTTCAGATTCGCCCTGTCTTTTCTAAGATCCTGATTTATCCACTATTAAATTATTACTGTTTGCTAACAAGCATAGAAAAATATTTTTTTATATTTCTTGTTGTCGTTCTTTTCGGGAATATTTTTTTATTTTTTTTTGTTATTTTTTTACCAATGTTAATTAAAAACACAGTCTTTTATTCATTATTTTGGAGGCCTGAATGCCGTGAGAATTAACTTTCTGAGCCTAAGGTTGTTGGTCTGGCTTCTGCTAGGGGTGGTGACTTCTCTTCCCCCCCCCCCCCAAAAAAAACCCAAAAAAAACATAAAATAAATAATTCTATCCTGGTGGCTAGTTAAGGGTGGAAACTCGTAAATACCCTGTTATAAAGGGCCGTTTAAAATTAATAGTAAAAATAAATTAAAATCTGTAATTAAATTCCATTGATTAGTAACCAATAAGTATATAATATTGAAACTATTGGTAGGTATCCTAAGCTGCACATATTCTTGTGGATATTTTAAGTCCTTTATAATTCGAGAGAGTGTTTGAAGTAGGCTAAAAGGTGGGGGCCTATTATCTCGGGACGGAGAGTCCCAAACTTTGCAGATACTTTCAGACTCAAGTCACGTAGCTCGATGGGACTGACCGTTTAGCTTCTACCTTCCAGAATAGTTTTCCCACTTCCCTAAGCATAGTTTAACTTATATTGATGGGGGAAAAATCTAAAAGGAAATAAAAAAGAACAGAAATATGGAAAATAGGAGGTACTTTTGAGGAAAATGCTATTCTGGGTTGAATAAAATCGTTAATAATTTGTAGAGTAAATTTTACATCGTCTAAAACTTTTTACGACACAGATGGAACTCAAAACTATTCGGAAGGGAAATTTCTCTGAATGGGCGACCGACCACGTGTTGTTATCATTATAAAAAGTCATTAAAAAAAAAAAAAAAAAAAAAAAAAAAAAGAAAAAAAAAAAAAAAAAAAAAAAAAAGGATCTATATGGCCCCAAAAAGACACAAGAAGGATAAAGGCTAAAACCCAAACAAAAATCTACAAAGAAACTAGAAACAGAAATAGGGATCAGGAGATTGGAATTCTATAAGCTTATTGTCAAAATGACCCCGGAAAAACTGAACAAGGAAATATTCCAGAAAATCCGAGGATATAAAAGCTCAGGAGGATACAGCAGACAGATGCGGGAAGAGACGGAAATACTGGTATTAACGGACCAAGAAACCAAGGTTCTTGTGGGAAATAAAAATTCGCATGGACGGAAGAGAGAAAACAAAATGGAAGGAAAGGAAAAACAAAAATCGTGAAAAGAATCAAAAGTAGTGATATTCGAGTGGTAAAAAAAAACAAAAAAAAACAAAAAAAAAAACATGTTTAAATAAATTTGAATGACCTGTTTTTTCAAGACGTTTGGGTTAACAAATTTTGATATTTCACACTTCTGGAAAAGGGCAATCGAACAGGGGTCGATGCTATAGAACAGGGTTTCCTCCCCTCAGGGAACACGCTGAAACACTTAATAATTCTTTAATTGTTGCATTTATTTTTACCTGTACGAGGAGCTTACAAATTTCAGACGTTTACTTATTTCGACACGTTTGAGATACTTCCACCAACAGCCACAATTGTGGAAATCTTTTCAACGATCATAATTCCGGGTTACCCAAGCTACAAGGCAATTTCGATAATGAAATATGAAAATCGTGGATATCTTTGGAGGAGATCATCCCTCAGCACAGGATAAAAGTTGAAATTAAGGATTTGGTCGGAAGGATCGGTAGATTGGAGGTATCTATCGCTAGACAGTGGTTCGAGATCTCGGAGGAAGCCACTGCTTAGTAACCTGGATCACGTCCGTAACCCCGCGCCATATTCCAGGATTGTTCGGGAATCAAGGCGCGCCCTCTGGCTCCTGTCTCAACAGACCATAATAAACTGTAATAACTCTTTCATCTCATATTCTTCTTACATACTTCTCATCCAACTAGAGTGAAATTTGATTTCTTTCATTCATGGGGTTTATAAAAATCCTCAAATGAATTGTAGGACAATTGAACTCATACTTCTACGATTTCAATCTACGTTTCAATCAATTACTATATAATTACAAAGATAATAATAAATACTATAGGGTGGCGCAGAAAATAATTACTATTGTAATTTAGGTTGGCACTTCTGTAGAACATACCATACTCATGCGCATTAGTCAAACATGATTATGAAATGAACAATTTTATTCATTATCAGAAACAGCTGTACTTTTGGAATAAATTTGGGTTCGACGGGATCAGATTAAAACCATTACAAATATAAAATAACCACCATTTGAAATCAAATTTAATTAACTAGGGGTTGGGTGAAACTTGCTGGGACAAAAAGCAGTGGAAGAGTCTGGATTTAAAGGTTTCTAGGTTACTAGCATGGCGGACAGACAGAGCTAAGGAATTCCATAGCGGGAAGGAATATTCGGAAGGACATGAGCGAGTGTTACGGGAATGAAAAGAGAATTTTAACTTAAGGAGTTAAAATATATAAGGTCTTGAATTTCTTGATAAAGGACTGAGCCGAGGAAGTACTGGTGAAGATAAACTAGGAATAGCCAATTCGTGGTAGAGGTTCGTTATATGGGATCCTCAGGAGAACCTGATGGCGAACGAGTGAAACAGTTCATGGGTTGTTTGAGTTTTGCCTTGAGGTCGCCAGACAGTCCACCCTACACCAAACAACCGTAGTCGAACTGGCGGAATAAGAGTGAGATGTTAGGAGAGGTTTAGCAATCTGAGGGAAATATGATTTTTCTAGGAGAGGTTTTGATCAGTTATGATTCCAAGGTTTAAACTGTTGTACAGTTATTAATATTTCGCAGCCACAAGGTGTGAAATTCAGTACGCCATGGATCGTAGTCTCATGGACATGAGAAAATCAAAAATTAAACAGTTACTACATTTGGGGACCTATGAAACCAGAGTAATTTCACTTTGAAAAGCAAACAGTGCTGAAAATACCGGATGGATTTATGAAGGCAAAAATTATTTTGGAATGAATATTTTTTTTCTTTTACACAATGTACCCAATAGTGTTAGAATTTTAGAACATCATAAAAAGTACTTTCTAGATCTTGCTTCTAGTTTAAGCAAGAATGATATTATCTTGACTACTGCCAGAAAGGACTTGACAAAGATTGTGACGACTATGTTTGGCCATTGTACCATGAATATAGTATATGCATACCATGAACATGAGGTCATCATCAGTCTGCATGTGTCTTGCTGTGACCTAAACAAGTCACATGTGAGTTTCGTGCACTTGAAAAATGAGGATTCCTACATTTTGGAAGCCTCAATGAAGACGAAATCAGGATGTGAACTGAGGTAAGGCATTACCTGAAGTTCATCAGGTTGACCAGTCTAGGACTCGCACAATAGAACAAAAGGCCGAGGTGCACCCTGTGATGCGGAGGATATGAGGCACTATCTTATCTAAAAGAGACGCTGAATGCAACAAGAAGACCACTTTTCCCAGAAAAACCTTACATGAAGATCATATGTTCGCCATTTGATCCAATTTGAACGGACATTTGAGCAGCGTAATAACGCCGGAAAGGGCGAAAAATATACCTCTGTGGCAACCAGTGATCCAAAAAAGTTATGGTGTTAAATAAAATGCTTAATTTTATATCCAAACATCCTTAGTTTTGGTTAAGTTAGAAAACAATTGACTCCGAGCTTAGTACAAGCTACCATTAAAATTTACATATCTCTGAGGCCATATATCAGCCTAGAATTAGCAGTCTACTGGCCTTTACAAACTACTAGATAGCATCTCGTCTAATTGTTGCAATTCCGTAATTGCTTATGACTAATCAGAGACTAGCTAGTTAACTCTATAACACGAATGTTACGAAGCACGTTTAAGTTGTGTCATGCTCCTTAATATTGTATAGTTAATGTACATTTTGAAATCAAAGAAGCCATCAATTTACTCCCATCTTTGAGAGAATTTTGCTTTGTTTTTCGTTACAAAATATAGGGAGTGTACAATCAATCGTTTTTCGGGAAGGTGGTTATTATGCGCCGCATTCCTGATTATTGCGCTGAAATAACCAATGCAAAATTTGTATATATTTTACTGTGTGCTTGAGGAAAAGAAATTTGGATTCAGAATATTATCAGCCCTATCATGGCTATAAAAAGGGTGGTAAATTGTCGTTAACCCGTCCCAAAAATCTTTTGCTTAAAAATGGACGCGGAGGGCGAGGTTACCTCAGCGGTACAGCAGTCCAATAATGTACGGGAGGACCTGAGCACAAAGTTTGCTTGCGCACTAAATATTACTTTCTAGTGTGTGTGTGTCTTTCCAGAATTAGATTCGGGATCCCAGGCCGTCCCTAGGCCCACCTCAAATAAGATGTAAATAGCACATCAGTAATATGGGACCGGGACCGGAATAATCCCCCCCCCTTCAAATGGACCGATTTAGCTTATATTTACAAGGCACTCTTCTCTTTAGATGCCCCCGACTTATACCGAGTATCGTTTCAATAGAACAAACATTGCATCGATATTACGGATGATGTGGGTAAATTTGAAATTTGGGTCTGCCGTAAACCCCCCCCCCCTCCAGTTGGACAGATTTTTCTAGTTTACTAAATCGTCCAATCGTCGTAAGGGAATCCTATGCACGAAGTTCCTGGCAAAAAACTCTTGCGTGTTGTTGAAAGAAATTTTTCAGGAATTCTTTCGTGAGTGCAACCTCAATAGCTAAGCAGAAAGTTATGGTAAGTTCCTGTTAGCGTGTTTCTATATTATTCTTAATCTCAACTTTCGCTTTAATAAAACACTATTACAAATATGTTTCTTATTTACTTTCGTTATTATGCTAAAATACTCATTGTTCTTCTCTTTTATAAATTCGGTTATAAAAAAAATACCTAGTAAAAAACTGTGTCAAACAGATACTAAAAACCGTTAAAAAGAACGAAAACCACAATTTCGAATTTTAAGTATCGAAATTAAAGGAAGAATTTGAAAAATGAAATTGCTCCTTCAAAAATTGTATCAAACTCGTTTTGAAGGACATTCAGCTCTCGATTAGATTTTACATTTACTGCCGTTTCCCGTAGTATAAAATTTATAGTATGTTTTTTATAGGTATAACAATTCACTCACTTTTACAAATTAACCGAAGTCAATTTAAAGGTTTTGCAATTGGACTGCAGCTTAGCTGTCACTTCTACACCCAAGAGGTAGCATCGTAGCATTTAAATCAAATTGTACATCAAAAGGAAAGAAATCTTTTAAGAATCCCTCATTCTGCCATTTGCTTTCCCTCCTTCATAAGCAGCTAATAAAATTTCTTAATGGACCTCTAGAAGCAAAGTAATTGCAATTTAAAAGAAATAAATTCCGATGAATGAAAAGGGAAAATGTGGGCCTAATTGTTTTTAAATTAAAAAATTATTATAATTGCCTGGGCTTCTGGAAATAATTGAACCTTTCCATTATATTTAAACTAATTAAAATTCGTTCTCTTTAGGGTTCAGTAGAAAAAACTTAAGTAGCAACTATTCAAATATAGAATCATCATATTCGGTGTAAAAACTCACCGAGTATGAGCCTGCTCAATCAGCTATCGAATATGAAACGGTTGGGAAGTTACTTAGAAATTTAATTAACTAATAATAACTCACATAAAAGTTAGGATCGTAAAATAACTACCGTAAAACGATAATCATAAAAAATAATTTATTTTAATAGATAAAACAGGAAATATGGGAACGTTTTTCCAAATTTATGAAAAAAACATTCACTTTTCCTTTTGACTGAATGTCCCAACAGAAGAAGACTTGGTTTTAATGAGGTTAACACAACAAACCCCAAACTTTCATGGACTGGCAAGTAACAAGAAAAGGCAATTTCACTATACATTAACCCTCAGCAAACATACAAGCTCTGGCAGCTTGCCAGATGGAGAAATACAAATCTTTCAGGCTAACTTTAAAGCGGGAATGAGAAAATTGTTTACCTCTATTGTTCATTTCAAATGTGGGCCTAAATTTTTGTTTCTAATCCCAATCAAGAATACATTTTTTTTTTGTATTTGATGTTGTTGTTTGTTTGTGTTTAAGGGCAAAAAACTACAAGGTTACCATTGCCCGATATATTTGATGTAATATCATGAGGTTTAAATACGTAAATTAAGGTTTTTTTTTTTTTTTTTTAGTTTGTCCATATTTGATTATTACTAAATCGAGGTTGTTTCTGTGAAGTTCAGTTAATTATCTTATATCTTTTTCCACAACTAGTTCAAACGACTGAAGAAAAATGCTAATTTGAACAAATAAAAAAATAATAAGTATTTCATCACTGTATGTTCTATTAGATTTTGATAATTTAATTAGCACCCTTTAAAAAGTCGCTTCATTGTGTTGGTCTGATATTTCATATTTTAAGGAGTCAGAAAGCTGGTGTTGTTTTTTAGATGCTCAAAAACTCTGCAATTTGTAAACATATGTATATGTGCATCAGCTGCACGAAATGCAGATTTGTGCAGGATGGTTTGATTCCTCCGTGAAAGGTTTGTATGGCAAATTCTCGAACCAGTTAAGACCACGTATTTTCTTATTATTATCTTACATCTCTATCTTCTTTATTTGTTGATGTCTTCCGTGGCTTAACAATTTCTTATATCATCCGGAGTTTGTTATTCCTTACTTCTTGCTAGACAATTTGTCGTCTCTTCAGCATAGAGTATTTTCCATGGGGTATGAAATCTGTATTGGTTTGTATATCCGAAGATGTAAACTAAACAAATTCCTCAGAAAGTTGGTTCAGGGGGGATGTGCTCATGTAAAAAAAAGTGCAACTATTTTAATTTTTTTTTTAATCTGCCAAGACAATAATTTAATACATATAGCTTGTTTCAAAATAAGCAGGTTTTCTTCCCTATAAGAAGGGAGGAAACACGCTGAAAAACAAATAATATGGAGTAATGATTATGGTTGAGCCTTCAGGTCTCCTGGAAGTAAAGCCACCGAAATTAGTACGGCTTTACAGAGAACAATAATTAAATTGTGAGGTATATTCAATTTAGCGGTTAAACAGGAATTTGCGAGTTAGCCGCGGCCTTACCGAGTCAGTGTTTGCCCGATGTTGATTAAAGGTTGCCCATGTTTGAGGGCCCCCATATATTGAATAATCTCTGAGGTTACAGGTAGAAGCAGCCGACTCCGAGGGTCGGTGATGAATTTCATCTGACTTGATAATATGGGAGCAATTGGAGCGAGAGAAGGCGAGGAAGACCATGAATATGTAGTAGGGAAACATCGGACTAATTGTGACCTACATAATAACTCGAGAGACCGGGGCTTCTTGATTAACACTGCCCCGTAGAAAGTTTGCCGAGGCTGTAAATAACCCGAAGCAAGCGAGCTATGGTAATACCACTTCAAGGCGCTTCGTTTTTAAGCACTCCTCCTCTTCTCCAGGTAGTTCGGGGCCATTATTGCTTCCAGGACTATTAGCAGTTAAGGGGAGGAAAATGTTTTATACCGAGGAGAACAGAAAAGTGGAAAAGGAAAATTGAAATGGCCTCCTGCCTTAAGACTTGTTTGCTTTCTATGTGGAAACTTCTAGTCGGAATTAAGGGGTAAACTGTTTTCTATTATGAAGTTCAAACTTCTTCCGGGGTGCGCGCTGGTGGATGAAGCAGCAAACGAGGAGGTTTTATTATTGTACATAATGCTGGAGTTGTTTCAACTTCATACAACTTTACGCAGGCTTCTTATCACCAAGTATTTCTGTCAACAAGTGTTACATTGGAAATATTTTCGATGCCTAGTTACATAAAAATAATTTAAAAACCCAAGAGGAAAGTAGTTCGCTCTTTCAATGAATCGAAAATCCAAACACCATTTTCTCCGAGATGGTCCAATTAAATACCAAATATGAAACTTTAAACAGTGTTGGGAATAATATTCTTAATAATAATAATAATCACGTATACTGGAGATGTGATCACGTTTACGATAATATCGTAATTGCAAGAGAGATTAATATTACTCTTGTTGAACCAAGACATCTACCTTCCCTTAAAGTGTAGATTCGTCTATGGCTTTTTTTAGTACGATTCTGGACTGTAAAAAACCTCATGAAAAGAAAAAAATATATTTTATTACATGCAATGTACATTTGTAAATAGATTGTCAGTAGTCCGAAGGGATGACGCTTTTTTGACAAAGAGTTGCGAAGGAGTGTTTCGCCTCTAACTCAAAGTCTATTGAAGAAAGTACACCATACGTACAATTTGAATGTTACGGGGGAAGGAAGGAGCACGCACATTTACCGGATCAGATACTTACCTATTACCAAAAACTGGTGTGAAGTCGTTTCTACATGTTCAGTGTTGACTTATTTTTAAATGGCGTTTAGCTAACGCTATTTTTTTTAGTCTACCCTGAGGTATAGACCCCAGGTCCCTACGGCCATTTTACGCCAAGAATCTAACTTATCACTCCACCATATACTTAAACATTTTTGACGTATGAGGATATTAGTATGACTTTCCACAAAAGTAGCAAAAATAAAATCAAAAGATTCTATTCTTAGCTTTTCAGCTGAGAACAGGTAGAAAAGGGTATTTTGGAAACGCGCTAAGCTCTCACACTCCCTTTCTCACTCATATTAAGCTTCCATTTTAGCTGTTTATTTTATAGCCCTCAATTTTTGTATGATTTCCAAAGATATCTAACTAGTTTGTCACCATCTATTTTTTATTGTACACTTCATCTGTTAATGGCATTCCCTGAAAAATTTAAAAGCATAACGCCCTTGTTACGGTGCTCCAATAAATAAATAAAAAAATGCTCACTCTCTCGAGCCCTCTCTCTTTTTATCACCTTCAAATCTCTCCCTCTTACCTTCATGCCTTCACTCCCTCCACTTATCCTCCCCCTCTCTCTCACTCTCTCTACCTCACTCTCTCCTCTCGCTCTCGCTCCCTCACTCTTGCCCCCTCCCCCAATCTCCCTCTCTCCCTTCCTTCCCCTCTTTCTTCCCTCTCTCCTTCTCTCTTCATCACCTTCCCTCCCTTCTTTATTTTTTATCATCTGCCTTCTAAGTACTCTTTAATTCATAGGAATTACCACCTGTTTCCCCGAGGCTGGAGGAGTAGCCGAGTTTTTGTCGCCTCCATAAACCATAATTTCTTAAAGTTGAGCTTGGAATTTTAAATACCTCACTTAATTAAACAGCTAATTATTCCCTGTCCGTTAAGTAATACAAAAGTGAAGGGATTAAATCTGGCGAGTTTTCACCTTCTTCTTTTTTCTTCAGAGAAACTTCAACACAAATTTATCTTCAAAAATGTTCTTTTTTGTTTAAACTATTCCGGGGTTATTAACTCCTTTATCTTAAAATCATCTTATACTTGCTAACAGACGCGAGTAATAATGGTAATAATTTGTATTAACATAAAAATAAATCACGTGATAGTTTTAAAAATATTCTAAAATATATGGAAGGCCTATTAGTTACAATATGGCTTCTTCAGGCTTATCCAAATCAGCTGAACATTGAATGGCTGCCATAGAGAAAGGGCTAACTTTGAAAGCGAAATTCAATAAATTAATAAAACCGCAACAACTGCGTAAACTTAGCGAGTTTCCATAACGTACTGATCATTTAAAAAGCTTGGAATAGATGTAGTTAATAATTTTGCATATTAATAATTTTAAAATTATAGACTTGTAGGTGGGTTCTACCCACTTAAGAACATTTTAAAAAGATAATCGCACATTTGAGGGCTCTGAGAAACAAATAAATAAATATATAATATTTTGTGCAAAATTTAAAGAAAAATTGAATAAAAGTGAGATATGTGGTGCCATTGTGCTCAGAAAACTTACAGTAGCGAAAATTATGGACTTCGCCACGTCGACTCCCGCCCGGTAAAAGCTCTATTAGGAACAAACAAAATTTGCTTAGTTTTGAATGATTTTAAAAAAATCCTGAAGCCGTCCGAATTGAGCGTTTTTCAATCCGTAAAGTGTTTTTTTAAAGCTTCAAAGCCTTATTTGCCTTTAAAAAATATTTCAAACATGTATAGAGTGCTGTTTATATTTTGCAGCAATTGGAAAAAATACCTCAATTGCAATATTATTATGCAAAAACTATCAAAACAATTAAAACGAAATTAATTTTATTATAAATCCAAATTTTCCTTCTCTAGAATGTGAAGGACCTAATTGCGTTTTAATTGGCCGAAAAACTGCCAATAGAAAAACAATTTCTATTTTTTGCCCTATTTTTTATAGAAATTTTAACATTTCTGAATTATGTAACATTATAGAAAATGTAATTATGAATTTTTTGACGCCTTGGGAATGTCGCCGACATGAATACTTCCGGAGTATTGAGCGAAGGACTTTTTTTTTTTTTCTTTTTTTTTTTTTTGTAGTAATTGCAGTACAGTGGAAATTGATCTTCCGAATAATGAAAAAAGTCCAAATTTTCTACACGTGTTTTATTTATATTTATATATAAATAAATAATATATATATTTTATTTTTTTGCAGAACGTTTTCAGGGACTTAGCCACAATTTCAATGTCTATTTAAAGGTTCTGATTTAGCCCAGTCTTTTAGACTCTAATCCTGAGTCTAGGACCAAGACTAGATTATTTTTTTGGACTTTTTTAATTATCTGTTTTTTTTTTTTATTTTTTGTTTTTTTTAAGAAAAAAAAATTTTCCGGGAAATTTTCGATTTACGCATACTTCATTTATTGTTATATAAAGGGTCGGGGTAAAATAGTGCCCCGATATGTTGGATATTATGTGGGACTATCAGTTGAAACGATGAGCTTCTAGTCATATTTTAGTAGCATTTACATCAGTTACTGATAGTCCAACATATAGCAGATACAGTTAAGTTTTGTTAAAAATGTTGCTTCGCACTATTTTGCACCGACCCTTCATATATGGTCTTGCGAAGATGTCCCCGCAAAAATGAGTTTGCTCCCTCTCAACATCCAACTAAAAACTGGTGTGCAATGGTCTAATATCGGAAGGACAAATACCATACAATATTAGCAGAAAGAATTATAAGGATTTTGCACCACATAACCTGTACAAGTTATTAAACAAGGAGTTTGATTACCATTGTACTCCATTTGGGCCACAAATTAAAATATGCTCGACATAGCCGGCGAATAGTTAATTCCTCCGACCCATAGAACCGGTTATCCTGGACGATGGTCTCTTTGTGGCCTAGCACCATTCGATTAATATCGTTTCGACTAAATTCAGCTAACCCTTATTGATATTAGGGGACAAAGCACTCCCCTCCCCTCTCCGCATTATACAATCATAATGAAATCCTCTGTCTCTCTCTCTCTCTCTCTCTCTCTCTCTCTCTCTCTCTCTCTCTCTCTCTCTCTCTCTCTCTCTCACTCTCTCCTGTTCAATCTTATTCTCTCTCTTTCTATTTTCCTCCTTCTTTGACCTGAATAGCCCATTCGCCTCAGCTATTCAGGGATTTAATAAAATAGCATTGGAATAAGTATCCAATTTCATCTTAGCATCCTTCCAGGAATGACATCTCAGCAGTTTTTGAAGTGGAAGTGAGCCGTTTTAACGAATGTCATTATCTGAGGCCGTTGACAGTACACAAATGCTATTGCGCATCGCTCTCTTTAGTGATTTCCGATTGCAAGAAGATATCGAGTTTGGCCTCGTGAAGCAATATTCGAAAAACGAAGCAATAGATTGATGAGATTCCTTCAAGAAGAAGAGACACAGATTTCTAAAAGAATCTATTTTGGACGCTCTGATGAAGCAGATAAGTAGCTCCTAGCCTGCTTCTATTGAAACGTGCTCTTATTCCTGTTCCGTTCAAATAGCGGAGACAATGCCTCACCGCTTACTAACGTACAATCGTCCCCGTAACCAATGACCTATTTACTAATGACGAGAAGCACAAACAAATATACAGCTATTACATTTTATGCCACTAATACAAAGTAGGAAAGACACAGATTTCTAGAAGTATCTATTTTGGACGTTTAGGCATTCTTATTGACAACATTATTCAGGAGTGAAAGCCATTGGGTAGCCAGAGAACATAGACACGGCAAGTCACTGTGAGGTAAACATGTCCTTCTTCTGACATTTACTGCTGTGCAACTAACATCATGAGGGGGTCCGGCTTCGTTCGACTTATAGGTACCCATTAGGACGTCTTGTCTCCGACGAATGAAATTTTGGGTTCTTACATTACAGCCTTATTGGAAATTTCATCTCATCATGATTTTCTTTTAATAAGGTTTTTAAAATTTCACGTCTAGTTGGGAAGATTCCCCTGCGGATACAGTTTAACCGGCTGATCTTATTTTGACCTCAAGATTCAAGTAGATTCTTTGCCAGAAACATGCATTAAGTGACATACAACATCTTGAGATCCGGCAGTTACCATTTAAGGCCCGGAGCACACTGAAGAAACTGGTTTCGTGAAACCTATTTCATTAAAGCGTGCACACAGAATAAACTGTTTTCCATCAGTTTCATGATTGATTCAGACGACGATGCACTTGTGGTGGTGGCTAAGAAATTTAAAAAAAACAAAAAAAAAAAACGCAAGTACTAGGTTCAGCCGATGATTAAAGATCGACAACACAGCTGTTTTGTTGTAGCTCGCGAACTAATCACAGATTCTGATAAATTAATTAAGGATTATCCTAAAATGTCGAAGCCAGTTTTTGATGGCTTATTAGAGCTGGTAGATCAACTGATGAAACTGTGAGACAGAAGCATTAGGAAACCGATTTAGTGAATTTCATGAAACCCGGTTCCTTGAAACCGAATTTCAGAACTTCTGAAATTCAGAACTCAAGTTTCATGAAACCAGTTTCTTCAGTGTACACCGGGCCTAAGAGCTAAGAGGTTAACTTGTTTAAATTTGGCACGCTAGGAAATATACTAGTACCCTGTGAAAAATGATTGTTCACATATATTGTTTATTATAGCTACGATGCACTAAGATTTACAGCAGAGGGTGTAATGATACATGACCCCTACAAGAAATATTTTCTACATTAGAGCCTTAAAAATCCCATTTCTCATAAGTTATGTTAATTGAACTAATAAGAGCATTCTTTTAAGCGTACAATATGACCTAATTCATAAATTGCATATTACCTTTGAATGAATGAAATAGATTATAGGAAATGACTAGTTCCCAGAACATTGTATTCAATATAAGGGACCTTCAATGGATTGAGTACAATTGTTCGCTTGTATCGGTCTTACTAGCAAATGCTGAAACAGATAAGCAGCTCTTAGCCTGCACCTATTGATACATGGCCTTATTCCTGTTCCATTCAACTGGGGGAGTCAATGCTTCGCCGCTTAGTAACGTACAATGGCCTCTATCACCAAAGGCCTGCTTACTAATCACAAAAGGAAAAAAAAACTTTTCTTTTTTCATGTTCATGGGATTTTTATACCACATTCTATTTCGCTTTTACCAAGATTGAGTCGGGGTTAGGTCATAATAGTTGAGTAAAACTAACTATAACTTATTTGTCAATATTATCTTTGATGGGTTTTAAGGATTTCTCATGATTGGTATTGGATTCTTCTACTAAGATGGCGAAATTGGAAATTATACCCGTTTCTGTGTGTGTTGACTTTGTTTTTGTCAAAACGAAATGGGATCTATTTTCTTGTTGAGTCAGTTCTCTTAGATTGGTGAAGATAATCCTCAGTTTATTGGTTGTGGAAGTTTCCTGTTTCAAGTTAGAAAACGTGTTGCCAAGTGATTTTAACAAATATATATAAAATAACTACAAAATGACCTACGCTGCATTACAACTTATCTATTATCTTGTCTCTTGTTGCCCGTCAGTAAATAATGTATTGTACAATGTTACATGTATGGCATATATCTGCCTGTTGTACAAATTTAAGGAACAACTTATTTCAAGAAATAGAAACAGAAACCTTTTTCAGTTGGTTGTTTTCCGCGAACATCCACTAATTCTATAGTGCTTGTAGAGAAACCAAGTTCATATGTAAAATGTGCTTAACGACAATTAAAGGCTAGGCTGTGTTTTTATCACCTCCATAAGAAACCACCGTCTAATTTCCACTCTCCAGTACCCCTGTACAAAAAGGTTGCCGTTAAAGTTTTTTTTTTCTGCTCCGCATCTAGTGCCGGGCTATCTATAGGTTGCCACCCTTCCTAGACATCCATGGTGGAGCAGGGACTTCTTTCAACGACCTGTAGATGAAAAAACGCAACCTACAGGAGGTGGGACTCGAACCCTCATCTCCCGCATTGGAATCCTTGGCGTTAGTCTCTAGACCACGGGAGGACCATTAACTTTTGTTCTTCTCAATATTTGTATTGAAGATGGTTAATTGACCAAAAGCTTTAGGCCTCGGCTACGATCGAGCGGCGGGCGGAAGCTTCAACCTGCAAGCTGCGTTGCCCGACCGCTCCTTGTATCTAGTCCTCCCCCATTCCTACAGCACTCCAGCATGACTATGTGAGCGTGGTCGCTCTGCTGCTTGCCGCTTACCTATCGCCGCTCGTACCTTACCCGTATAACCTTCGCAAGGATTGCATGTAAATTTCAACATATTCTGTATCAGAAAGAGTATTGACGGCCAATGATGTTTTCTTTTGAATTGATAAATGGAGTGATTAGATAGAAACAACGCTCTGACAGTAGGTGAAATGACAGAGCTGGTGACATTATGAGGTTCCCCCACTCCTCGTTCGACTAATGACTTGCTGTCAACAGCTATGGAAGAGTAATTTGTTACAGTTTCCCATCGATAGTATTGCTGGGAGAGAAATAGTCTTTCTTTCGCATTGTTTTCTTCATTTCTAATATTTCTGTATAATTTACTCATATTCTTAAATATGAGTAAATTCTTATTTTTGAGCCTTTTATATCAGAAAGGGATCAAGCGTCAGTACCAAAGTTTTTACGGGAGACCCTTGAGGTTCAATAAATGATTTATTTTTAAATCTCTTTTTTTCAAACTATTTTTATCTGAATACGATTATTCAAATACAAGTAGCAAGTAGCTTAATAGAACGAAACCCCATATTTTAAAAAATGAATGCCGCCTGGTCCATTTTTTATTAGCATCATCAAAGTAATCACATTTTGCATTCTAGAACTTCATTGGTATAATTTAAAATTGGCAATTCTGAGAAATTAGTGCCCAAACTCGGATTTTCGTGAAGACTCACACATATTGCTCCATTTCAACCTAAATAGGAATGAAAACTTGAAAAAAAGTTAGGCCTAGCATTTTAACACCATTTACTTTACACGTATCATTGTTATGAGACAATTTGTGTAAACTAAAAAAAATCTATTACAATAAAATACATTATAACGTGTTGTAATATATGGAAAATTATCCAATCCATAACATATTAAAGCGATTTTAAATTTGTTCCCTGGTCGCCTTTCACAAATCAATGAAAACGAAAATTCCCGTTTCAGCGATGATGAAGAAGAATATCAGCATTTTTTGCTATGAATCTTGCTTAATAAAGTGATAATTTTCCATATATTACAAATTACTACTTTGTTAAGCAAGATTCATAGCAAAAAATACTGATATTCTTCTTCATAATCGCTGAAACGGGAATTTTCGTTTTCATTGATTTGTGAAAGACGACCAGGGAACAAATTTAAAATCGCTTTAATATGTTATGGATTTGTTCCTTATTGTCAAAATGCTTTGTAACAGAGACAACACTATAATATGAAAAATGAGGCATTAAAACACATTTGAAAACTATTTTCAAGTCAATTTCGGCCATTTTAAAGCTTTGTCAATTCTATTTTTCGTTCATAAAAAAAATATAGTTTAAATGATTTTCGATTTTTGTTTTACGTTTTTATTTCCATTTAGGATAAATCCAAGAACTAAGTTTCGGGAAGATAAAAATGTGTGCACCAATTGCTGAGAATTACCTTTCTAATTGAACACAGCCTTTTCTGATAAGAATTTTCTATTGAAAGACTTAGTTCATCTTCTAGCCATCACAATCAAAAACTTGTTAGTTAACATTAAACGAGGTTAACTTACAAAGAAAATGCTTGAAACAAATCATCTGATCAGCGGGCCAATCATTATATATTTATTTAATTTTGCCTCTATCCTGTAGGATCATTGGCGATTGCACATTATATATTTTGTGCTATTTATACGTCCAGTACTCATTATGTTGACATAATGGAGCATATTTCGGACAATACATTCACTGGAAATAGGGAGAAATTGAAAGATTCATTGGTCGACAGTTGTTGCTAAATTTCACAAAGAACAATTAAATAGTTTTAACGTTTGAAGGAAAATGCATAATATAGTAAAGTAATAGATATATTATTGAAGAGAATAACCCTAACCCCGGCTTTTTTTTTGGGGGTGCATCGTTGAAGAGTTGTCCGGTCAAAAAAACAAAATATGTGCAGCAAAAGTTTTTGTCACAATATTACTGATTCTCAAGAGTGGATATCTCAAAACTAAAGATATATCCAGAAATGTAATTGTGTAGAACTTGTAAAAAATGGATTGAGCTTTCATTTGTTATAGAATGTTCATGTCGTTTGGTTTCCGAGATATAAGCGAAAACCCGAAAAATGGGGGAAATTCTAACCACCCGCCCCTCCCCGGTTCAAAGGCTACGGGCGTGAACTTTTGATATGTTGACTTCCTAACTACCCCAAACAATGTTATGAAGTCAAAAATTGTGGTCCAAACATTTTAATCTATAGCCGTTTTTGAGTATTCGTTGCCTGGATTGACAGAAGAAATTATTTTTTCCCCTTTCTTCATTTCTTTTGTATACAAATTAGTATTAACTCTGTCCTCCTTGTTTTACGGTCCTTATAATGGCTTTAATTTCAATCCGAAACGTCGGCTAAAAATAAAACGAATTTTTTTATAAAAATTGTAGATTCATTATGAAACCACGGCCGCACTTTGGCTGAATATACCTTTTTAAAAACTATTGTTCTACTCCCAAGATTATTGAGTATTTCTAGAAATGTTAAAAGATTATCTTGAGAATAACTGAAGATAATAGTTGTAGTAAGGGGGTATGATATAGGAAGCGTGGCTACAATAGATACAGCCCTGGAGGTAGGTAGACCACGGAGCATCCTCTTAGCCACACGCTAAATTCCCCCGGCCACTATCAGTATTGCTCAATTACTCTCTGGGCATTCCCACACCTGAGCAGCCATAGCCATATACTCTAGCCTCTATCTCCAACTACAAAGCACCTCGAACCCTTAAAGGTTCATGGAACCGTCTACTGCTTAGCGGTGGATTTCACGCCAGGGCTGGAATACTTGCTAGGATAATGGTGGTCTCTTATGGAAAACATCCTAATCATGCCCAATGTTATTATGCTATAGGCCATCTTAATGCTCACTTGCAGGTACAGTACAGTTGATGATCCTGGTCGAGGCTAACAGTAAATATCAGAAAGACAATGTTGCTGCATTATGAGCAATATTTATTTTTTTAAATATCATATTATTAAACACACAGAGTAAATTGTTTAAAGTATACTTAGGTGGAAAAAAATCACTCCTAGGCGGAGTAAGATTAAAGCTACTAGCGTTAAGACTTTGACTGCGGGAGCGGTAAACCAGAAAACCATCCAAAACATGGTAATTTTTTTTTCATTTTATGATTTCATTTGTTTTGTTAATGAGAAAAAAACCCAATGGAAATTCTGGATAATTTTTCATCGCGCACATGTGGTGAAAAAACGCCCGCAAACGGACGGAGGAACGAATAAACGAGCCTGGAGGTTTGTAGCCGATCCCCAAAACTTTTTAACTTTTTCTACCAGCTTGCCAGCTAGCTCCACTTCATAATCAATGTTAAGAATACATTCATTTTTAATTTAGTCACTAATTGTTACTAATATTTATCATCGGTAATCATTTGTTATTATGTATATTATCATTAATATTTATTCTCTCTATTTCTAGTATAGCTCCGATGAAGGCATGAAGTTCAAACTGAAACTTTCATATATATACATTACAGGTATATAAAAAAAAACGTTGGAATTTAAATTTTGTAGCTTACTAATCTTGTAAGCCATATGTGGGCGACAACCGGCCAGCGGGCCAGATCCGGCCCTCTGTAAGATATAATCCGGACCGTGAGAACTGGCAATTAATTCCTCTGGTAATTTGTTTTTTAACTTAAGGGTTTACAAGAAAACATTCGCTTCCTTGAAATTTTGTGTTCATTTATATACCCTTTCAAACCATAAAGTATCCAATTTGCAATCAAAGATGTTTGAGCCAAGTCCACTACTATATGGAACTAAGTTGGAGAAACCATCTGAAACAGGAACGGCTCGAGTGAGTGCTTAGGACTGCTTTACGAACTGGCAAACAGAAACTCCAATCATTCAAGTGAAAACAAACTTGCCGAGTACAAAGCAATTATTCAGCCTACATGAACTTAAGGCCGACTGTTGCGGGAAGTGGCGAAGAAGCCCCGCGCTCAATGTGTCCAAACTTTCTAATCCCAATCCTCTCATCAATGTTAAATGCTCTACGGTTTGCATCAAACATTATACTTGCTCGGATAGCTTACAATCAGCTGTATTCATTAGGGATGACCTTAAAGAATTATATTCACTATAATAATCTGAACTGACGAATATTCTTTGGGCGTACTCATAACAAAAATGTCCTTGCGCGTTTCCGTAATTTCAGTCAGTATCTTGATTTACTAAAAAATTCATATTACTGCTAAAGCTAGTTATAAAAAGAAAAGCAATAAAACACAACGCGAAAAAGGACCATTCAAAGAAAAGAAACCAACACTTTCGAGGGTTTATATTTATTTTCTTTTATTGATTATTACAACAATATGAGTTTTACATATTTCCAGTAATACTGCTGGTTCTGTTACAATGACTTTGTGAGGCATGATGTGGGAATATGAACAATTACATAACCCACAAGAATAATACATTGAAACAACTGTAAACATTTTTTAAAAGAACATACATCACATTTTGTGCACTGCAGATGTTGTCTCTAGGCCACCTCCGCTTCAGTCTTCTATGAGGATTTTGGAACGAGGATAGAGAATTTATCAAAGGATTTGGATGGCCAGGGAGATTGGAATGGAACTTCTGATAGACTGATGAGGCCAGGGATTGGATAAAGGGGATATTGAAGTCATTATGGAGGGTTAGGTTCGAGACGTAGTAAGGAGCATTGGATATTCTTCGAAGGATTTTGGATTGCATTGTTTGTATTCTGTAGGAATTGGAATGTTTAGTGGAACCTCAGAGTTCTAATCCACAAGTCCATATTGGTCGGAGTACGGTATTGTATATAAGTCGTTTGTTGGTCAATGATAGTTTCGAGCGTTTGTCCAATAAGCGGGATAAAAGTCTAAAACGTCTGTTTAGTTCCTGACTTTTCTGTAGGAATTGGAAGGTTTAGTGGAACCTCAGAGTTCTAATCCACAAGTCCATATTGGTCGGAGTACGGTATTGTATATAAGTCGTTTGTTAGTCAATGATAGTTTCGAGCGTTTGTCCAATAAGCGGGATAAAAGTCTAAAACGTCTGTTTAGTTCCTGACTTTTCTGTAGGAATTGGAAGGTTTAGTGGAACCCCAGAGGTCTAGTCCATAAGTCCATATTGGTCGGAGTACGGTATTGTATATAAGTCGTTTGTTAGTCAATGATAGTTCGAGCGTTTGTCCAATAAGCGGGATAAAAGTCTAAAACGTCTGTTTAGTTCCTGTCTTTTCTGGGTTATGTGTGGCGTCCAATTTAAGCGTTTGTCTAGTATCAGTCCTAAGTATTTTACTTGCGATTTCTGCGGAATTATAATGTTAAGGTTATTTGGTTGCTTAACATTATAATTCCGAATGTTGAGGGTTTAAGCTCTTATTTCTCCGCCTGGTATGGTCCTTTTAAGACTATTTTTGTACTACATTTAGTAACCTTTGGAATTATTACTGCCCACTTACCACTATTTCGCAGCCGCGATCGTGATATTTTAGAAATTATACGAAAATCCAAAAAATGCTTAAGTTTGTCAATTTTTTTTTCTTGAACTTACTTAACTCCGAACGTACCAAACCAAAGTTTATAGATCTACAAATGTCAAACTTTCCTAAAAAAAGGTTTCATAGATTGCCATAGGTCGTTTCTATCCTAGAAAAAGTTTATCTACAAGCCTTAGATAGAATAGATTTAGGAAGGATTAGAATTCAAGCCGAAACGACATTTCCACTTTTGTGTATGGTTTAGATCAGTAAAAGAAGTGGCACAAGATTTTATTTTAAAGCTACTTTGTTGAAAAAAATCTGCCCTGCATGCCTAGTGGTCTGAGTCCCATCCCTTAGATTTGGTCGACGAGAAGAGATATGGTCTCCGTGGCTCCTGAAGCGGTAGCACCTAGGCCAAAAAACATTGAGGGTGGATTTTTTTTTTACATAAGTTGGTTTAAATAGAACGAGTTGTGTCACATTTTACTCACTCTAGCTTTGCACATAAGAGAATATTTTCAATTAAGATAAGAGTGCTAATCTATTTTCTTCCCCTTCATCACTAAATACCGTGAAATTTCCAAAAAGTACAGAATATAAAGTTTTGTTGTATGAGAGTTAAACTCCTTTATAAAATTAGGGTTTGTATAGAAAGGTTTAGCTCGGAGATGGAGGCCGTTAAGATATTCAGCACCGCTGCAAGATTACGCTTGGAGAAGCCGAGATGTGAGTTCAAACTTGGCTGTTAGCGGTCGAATGTGGCTACAGATAAGCCTCCGACTTAGAGAGTGTAAGAGGGAAGGGGGGGGGGGGGTTCGGAGTGGAAACCCTGAGTGCTTTGATTGGAGAACAACACACTTAGACGAGGGCTAAATTGAAGGGAAAAGGAAGAAAATTTAATTACCTCACTCCTTAAGCCCCCCCCCCGTTCCGAGAGGTGTGAGATTCCTAGGAGAGGATGTGATCTCGCGAATACTCACATCACGTACAATATCTCCTGATGAGCTACAGGAATTGGCTTCACGTGTAGGGCTTTTTCAGCAGGGATTACAGATAGGATAGAAATGAAACAACTTTCATACTTTTGTAATTACAACGGGAAAGTTTTTCTGCCCGACAACAACACAGAAATAACAACGGAAGATAAACGTGACCGCGTGTGAAATTGAACTTTTCTGCTTAGTTTAGAATTAAATGTGTAGTTTTTTAAGCGTTTTTTTTTTTTTTTTTTTACAATTTTCTGTTGAACATTTACCTCCCAAAACATTTGCCGCTTTTTGTCATAGCAAATCAACAATTATGTTTACTTGTTAATTAATTATGATATTAATTACATTTGAATAATAATTTTTCTCTGTATTTTCTCATACTCTTTATTTATTTATTGAGCCGCAATGTTGGCGATAAGGTCATTTCGCTGGTAAATCACTGACAACGGAAATAAATAAAAGCTAAACAAAAATACGAAAGGAGATTAAGCAATAAAAATAAATAAAATATTATCAAATTTAAAAAAAAAATGAATTTGAAACAGGTTTAGTAAAGTTTAATTAAATTCCATTCGGAATATAAATTTGTGCTTCTTAAATGAATGACTGGTTTAACGATGTAAGTGA
The DNA here is from genome assembly GCA_946811695.1 of Gonocerus acuteangulatus. Classification (NCBI taxonomy): domain Eukaryota; kingdom Metazoa; phylum Arthropoda; class Insecta; order Hemiptera; family Coreidae; genus Gonocerus; species Gonocerus acuteangulatus. The sequence goes on along the minus strand of OX328127.1, from coordinate 63,072,588 downwards.
TACCTTCTGGCAATAAGTCGTGTTGTTCAAGGGGTACATTTAACTTATTGATTTTTCTGGTGTTTTTAAACTAAACTTAAATGTGTTTTTGCATTGAATTTAAATTCTGAATAAATAAATAAAATCCCCTATAAAAAAAAAGTCGAAGTTTCGTTTCGCCTATTCCTTTATAATTTCTTGATTATTATATTTAATAATTAATTTGAGCAAGTCGCTAAGTTCGCGAGCTCTTAAAATCAATAAATAAATATATTTAATAAATAATGTGCAAATCACAATTATAAGTGAAACCTAAATTAATGATTCCTGAGAAGAAACACGAAATGACTAAATGGAAAATAATCGTTTTAGTTACACGGCAAAATGTAATTGAGAAAATCAAAATGAATAATTAGTCACGAATCAAAGTAATAATGACACTAAGACAACAGTGTTCCATTTGGCAGGATCTGCTAATTTGATCACCTTGACCTTTCTTCTTAGATGATTTGATTTTTCTACAATTATGGCCTTTAATATTTGGAAAAGTACTTTGTTTCAAATTTCATTGAGATCAAATAATACTTGTAGATGGTAGTGCACAAAATGAATTATTTTTATAAACATGAAGAACCGGCCTTCTCTGTCACTATGGGGTTCTTCCCTATGCACAGAGAAAATTTCCCGGAAAACCGTTCACCATAAAAAGCACTCTTCGCATTAAAAAAAAAACAATTTCCACGTGACCGATCTTTAAGCTAGGTCCTAGAAGAGGCTTTTTTTTTTTTTTTACTCAGCTTTATGAAGCGTATACAATGTAAGTCTAGGGATGCATAATGAAATTGTTGTAAGTAATGAACCATAAGATGCGTTTTTGTCATGTTTGAAAAATAGTAAAAATTAAAAAAAAAATATTAACAATCTTGAGAAGTTTGACAATTTTTTTTATAATTTCTAGCAGGTCTGCCAGTCATTTTTTTAAACTCATAAAATTTTGTGTGGGTAGATTGCAATTTTATGGATGTTGTCTAGCTAATTAAATTAGCAAAATCCTAAGAATTCTAGTTAAAGGCAGACAGATATTGTCTCTAGCTTCAGGCTCAATTTGTTTTTGCAAGACTCAACAATTTTTGTATTGTTGTTGGGGGTCGTAAGTCTGATCTGTCTGTTAGTCGTATATGCAGTTCTAGTCTTCTAGTGTAAAATTCATCATCCTCTCTCTCCACCTTAGCGATTTAGGAGACAGTGCCCCAAAGATCTGCTGCATTGACCTTCAGGGGAACTGTTAGCGTCTTCTTCAATCAACGGCTAAGATGTCTGCAATTCAACTACTCGAGCGATCGGTAGGTGTAGAAGAGAGGTTTGTATGCCGTTTTCAATGTTCAATCGAGAATCATGGTAAGGCTTGAGCGCAGCGCCCCAAGTCCAAAACGTTGGAAATTCTAAACGTACTTACTGTAATACAGACATTTTTGAATATGTAGTTATTCTGTTCAAGAAGGTATGTTGTTTGTAACTACTGAGTGCATGAATTCTGGAGTTAAACTCTTTGCATTTACTTAGGAAAATGTCCTTCGTTGGGCTAAATAGGTAGTCCATTAATATATTGGAATTATTTGCAGTGTTTTAGGTCATTCAGTTATTAATACTATATTTAATTTATTATAATAATTATCCAACCATATTATTCAGCAGATGTTATTATTTCCTAAAGCTGGAATATTCCCCTTTCAGAAGAAGGCAATGTGTAGAAAGCCCATGTCCAGCTACTGTAGGAATGTTGTGACTGATAGTCGAGTCATGGATGGTATGGACTGATGAACTCACTAACAGATTCAGCACAATCCTCCATGCCTCTCCCGCAGCTGCTTTTCCACAATATCTGCCCACATTCCTGGGTCTTTATTTCCAACATTCCATTTGAAGCATAATCATAAAACCTACTGACTCTACGTTAGAAATGGTAATTTTTAGCGCTTTTTATCAATAAAAAGGTCAATGTTGGCGTATAAAATAAAAGTAAATACGATTTTTGCTTGGCTAATTGAGATAAAATACAATCTTGAAATGACAAATGCAGGAATGAAATAATTCTTTTGTGTACTATATCAATATCTGTGTTAACATTTCTAGGTTATCTATTCTTGGCTAGTATTTCTAAAGTGACACAATTCGAAATAAAACTCAACAATATAGGAGCCTTGGTATGGAAGGGTGATACAAGTGTCCTCTGGTGTACAAGCTCTGAAGCTAGGTAAATTGAGTGTTGATGGTTGATAAAGAGATATTTACCAAGTCTTTCATAGTCATAACTTCAAAACACCGATTTTTAAGTTGTGTCACTTTAGAAATACTTGTGCGACATTTCGGTACATATTACACAAAGTCTCTACACTGTACTATTTATGCGTAATCAATATTATATGCTGATTACGCATAAACACCTCGTAAGCTGTTTTGTTTATTCAATAGCCCACAGAGTAGAGTCATCACTTTTTTTTCCGTTAACTTGTAATTACGAGTAATTGAAATTGAAATATAACTGAATGAGTTCAGGACAAAGTGTCAAAAATAAAAATTGCAAAAAGTAAAATTATAATTTATTTATTTAAATTTTAACGTCCGTTTATTATTAACTACGAATTTTAGGAAGGGTTATCTATGGGTTACCACCCTTTTCTAGCCAGGTTATGGGTAAATGCCTTTTCTTATAAAAGAAAAGGCATCACACCGATTATAATTTAAAATCGTTAATTTTAAACGCTTATTTTTAGCGTTTTCTATATTATTCATCTTGGTACCGATTTGATCTACTTATTACCCGGTATCCTGCATATGTGCTGCTAGATTTTAATGAACTCTGGTATTAATATGTTTAACAAGTTGTATTGTCACAGTAAAAGGATGCCCTGTGCACAATAATATTATTCAAAGGTTATTTGTAATCTAAGAATATATAATAGTGACTTTTCAAGTAACCAAATAAAATAAGTGCTAAATACGATATTACATTCCGAAGCGATATATATTTTTCGGTTGGTGTAATATACAGGAGGTAGCGTAGGAATGATAAGTGATGATGTTGCTGGCATCGTCCCAAGGTTCTGGGGACAAGTAATGAACTGTAAGTCCCACACCGACCAAAGGGTTTATATACGGAGGCCATGTTTCATAATGTCCCTTCCCTTAAATATCATATTCCCTAGGTGCCTCTATTTTTCTTCCGAGCTCTTGAAAGGATGTCTTCAGATCTCTTCTTACGGATTTTCAGCTGAAAGGGATGCTCCTACTTCTTCCGGCTTACAGTAAATAGTGTTTGAAGAGGACGCTTTATTTCTTTAATATTATGTTAAAGGTTTTAGTTTCTATTTAGTTGAGAATATTATACATTCGTAAACTTTAAAAATAAACCTTTGTAACGCCCTGAATTTTACATCCAGGTGGAAAAAATTGCTATCGGAAAATGCCTTATGTTCTACTAAAGAAGTGTATCACTATTTCTATGGGTTTGCATTTTTAATTAAGTAATTTGTCTGATTTTTAAGGTCAAATTCGTTAACCAGCAGCACAACGTTCGTTACGGCGTTTTTTTTTCACGCGAACAAAATTTTAAATGAGATATTCGAAGATTTCCCCATATTCAATTTGATGAATTCTTCGACAAGAACGAACAATTTAAATGCATATACAATGTACAGAATTTATTCAAGGAATTTTACAATTTTTTTTATTAGTTTCCTCTCTGTAGTAACACTGCAAAAAGGCCATTTATTTTGTAGTACATGTACCCATACACAGTGAATATAAGATGTACTTTATACAATTTTAAAATATCATTTTATATATATATATATATATATATATATATATATATATATATATATGTATATATATATATATATATATAGATGTATATATATATATATATATATATATATGTATATATATATATATATATATATATATATATATATATATATATATATATATATATATATATCTATAGTAGGTACATTAATGAGCTCACATAAGATAGGAAAGATAATATATACTTTAAAAAAATACGTAAAAGAACTATAAATTATTTTTTTGTTATTTCAAATGTCGTTTTTTTTTTTTTTTTTAATTTAAACTATTATTGAAAGTATCAATTGTATATAAAGCAAGGTATACGCTCTTTCAAAAATCTCTGAAACATGTATAATGTTCATGAAACAGGTATTTTTTTGCTATGGGCGGCCACTTGTTTACATTCTTTCGATTTTTTTTTCTTTTAAGGGTCTTCTAAGGGAAAATCAAATTTGTGTACAAGTTGGTGTACCGTAAAATGGGGTCTGAGAGCGAACAGACAAATATATAGGTATATATTTGTCTGTTCGACCCTTTGTTATCAGTTAAATGAAAATATCCTAGCAGCATAGGTTCTTACAAATTTCACTATTGTCACAAGGGCTTTTAGTTATATAGTGTAAGTATCTGTTTATCGTTCGGTGTCCAGTTTATAATTGTATTTTGTAGAAGTTACTACGTGTTTGTGTGCGTAATAAGTGACTATGCACGTTAGGTATAAATGAACAGATTGTACGTCCTTTTGTTGAGTTTTCACATTGTGTTTGCCAGTGTTCTACAGTTTTATGTGTTTTACGTTCCAGGTATAACATTTCATGTTAGTAAACCTTCATAAAATGTACAGCAATATCTTATGTTATACCAGAATACAGAATAAAGTAGCCAGAGGAGCACAATGGAAGCAGAGAAATACTAATCAGAACAAACAGAGGGCCGTAATGAGCCGGGAGGACATTAGCCCGAAGCGTGCGGGGTGCCTGATGACGGGCCAAAACTCGCCCGCAACACGGCTTGCGGGCCGCACGCTATGATTTACTATAAGAGGGTGATTCATGCTGGAGCTGGAGCCAACTCCATTTACATATTATACACCGCTCCCTGAAGGATGGAGTCCAGGACTCCCTAGATTAGAGTCCTCTACCCAACATAAACCTTATCCCCATTGTTTGTGCTCAATCTATCCCCTTCCTGTCTCCAACACTAAATACTTACTTGAATAGATTGTATTTTAAGAGTTTTACACTTTTTTTGTCTTTCACAAAATAAGAATTGCGACAGCTTTATCCCGTTTCAGAGACAGTTTTGCTACAAAATTCTCCCTAGAAACGAATTTTATTTACGTCATTCATTTCATGGTCTAACCTACTGTATTTCAGACCCTATAAAGTATTTACGTTTTTTTTTTGTTTTTTTTACTTATACGTTCTTACATATTATTCAGTTTCTTTTTTGGCCTTTTTGGAGGAATATAGATATTGATGTTGCGCTCATGAAACAATTTTTGAAGAACGACTTTAACCTTCTTTTTAGCACTTTCCTCCGAAGGAAAGTAGCTATTGAGGTTGCACTCATGACGGAAATTTTGAAAAATGTCTTCAAATCATTATCGATCCTACCTAGTAGACACCGAAAATGACCCCCGTTAAAATTTATATATATATATATATATATATATATATATATATATATATATATATGTGTGTCTGTTAACACGATGGCGGTCAGAGTTTTTGTTTTTTCGTCACGAAACTTCGTATATAGCATTCAATTAGCAGACGATTGAACGAGTTCGTTAACCACCAAAATCGGTCTACCGGAAGGGGGGGTTTACCCTGAACCCAAAACACTAAATGACCATGTCAGCCGTAATATTTGTTATATTTCAACGAAACTTGGTATTCGTAGTGGTAATATAGAGAAAAAAAGTGATATATAAAAATGAACTAAATCGGTTCATAAGGAGGGGGGGTATACTCCAGACCCACAATACCAATTCGCCACTACCAGCCGTGATTTTCGGTAAATTTCGATGAAACTCGGTATTCGTAGTGGTAATCTGCAGGTAAATATGCGTTGTAAAAATAAACTAAATCGGTTCATTAGGAGGGGGGGGGGGGGTTACTCCGGACCCAAATTACTAATTTACTCATACCGGTCGTAATTTCTGCTGTATTGTAACGAAACGCGGTATACATCGTAGGTAACTCATGAGAAAGAAGTGTTTTAAAAATGAGCTGAATCGGCCAATCGGAAAGGGGGGGTAAACCCCCCTTTCTATCGGAAAGGGGGGTTTGTTTGTAATATATTTCAATAGAAAAGTCCGCCAGACGTAGGCTCACAAAGCCGCCGCAAGGAGCGCTTTCTTCCACTAGAGGGACTGTATCCTGTTCCTGCGTTAGATGAAAATACGATAATATGAGGTTTTTTGTATTTATTACGTAGTATAGTAGGTACCATGTGTAAACATAACTCTGGAAGCAAATTAATAATTGATCAGTTACTCATTACAAAATTAAAAGAGAACTATTCATGTTTTTATTTTATTTATGTAGGATATTTTAAGCAAATGGTTCTGGAAAGCAGTCTTCACTACCCAAATTCTGAGGAAAGTGCTTAGTTATGCACCTCCTGCGTGACGGACTTTTGACACCCGCTAAAATGTATGTATATATGTTTTTGTATTCGTGTTAAAACGCAAGAAGTAACAAGTTCTGTTTTTTCACCACAAAACTAGGTATACATCTTTTCCATAACAACAACGACTGAGAGAGTTTGTTAATAACAAAAAAATCGGTCCATCTAATGGAAAGTTCAGAATTCACACTTTCATAATAATGGTAAGGGGCATGATACCTTACTTCACAACCTTACCGTTTAGCAAGTCTCTATGATGAATGATTACCTCGAGCCCTTATCAATGGGCATGATACTAAGGAACATGATGTCTCACTTCACAACCTTAGTGTTCGGTATGTTGTGCGGTGCATGCATAATACCTTCCTTCACAACCTTAGTGTTTGGCGTGCTGCTAAGGGGCATGATACCATCCTACACAACCTCAGTGTTTCTCATGTTGCAATGTGGCATGATGTATAACTGTAGCGTTTGGCAGGTTGCCATGATGCATAATTAATTACCTTCGTTCCCAATATTATTGATTGACGTGATACTCTGGAGCAGGATACCTTCCTACACAACCTCATTGTTTGGCGTGTTGCAAGGGGCATGCATGACACCATCTTACACAAGCTAACTGTTTCAGAAGCTGCTAATGGCTGTGATAACGTCCTTCACAACCTCAGCTTTTTGAAAGGTGGTAAGATGCATGATTACCTTCTTTTAAAGCCTATCGAGGGGTATGATATGAAGGAGCAAGATACCTTACTTCACAACCTTAGTGTTTGGCTTGTTGTGTCCATCCTACTCATTTTCAATGATTGGCATGTTGCTAAGGGGCATGATACTCATTAGAGCATTTCTTTCGGGGGCTTCTAAAAACATTCCCGTAATACATCGCCTAGGGGGTGTAATGTCAGTTTCCATTTTCATCAGACCTCAATACACTCCGCGGCCAATCTGGCTACCAGATTTTCCTCCATTCTGAATCCCATTGAATACAGCGCGATAGTACTGAATCCTAATTTCCATCCTTGTACACGAAGCTGCTATGTATAATTTATCAGTTCTCCTCCAGGGTTTAACCTCAGCACTAGGAGAGAGAGAGAGCAATACCCTCCAGATTTGGGCTGTAAAATATTTATATTTTCAAGAATTGTTTAAGTATTATTTAATATTATATACCTTAATATTTTATATTATTTGATTTTTTGGAGCCCGCTACATGTGCGATTTGCTTAATTAAACCATTAGGATGTAGGGAAAATTAAGAATGTATTTTTAAGAGTAACGAGTTTAAAATGTATATGTTCAATACTTCATCCTACTTAATCGGAAAACGTGTCGCCATTTAATTTTACTAACATTTTACAACAAAATGCCTCAGACTTCACTTCATTCTTCGGAAATCAGCTTTTCCTTCGTGCTTCGTATGCGGGAATTAATAATAAGACTGCGGATTTTTCGCAAGAAGGTGAATGCTCTAGGCTCCTGTAATTCATACAGAATGTAATTTTTGGTATCTAACAGGTAGGATCGATGAATCCTTCCAACCTCCAAAAGCACATTGGACGTCAGAAAAATATATAAATGCACTAAGTATAAAAGCCACCAGAGTTAAGTATTGCCTAAGTCATTACAGTTGAGAATACTTAGCAATGAAACAATAGGTTGAGAATAATAAGGGTTGTAGTTGATCTGAAACTGTGTAATTTGTAGGTTAAACAAAGGAGGATTCCGGGACAGCAAAGAGCTACAAATGGTGTAAATTGTGGCTAATCAGGTGGAAGAGAGATTACCAGCTGGAGATCACGCTTTTCCAGCTCAGTACTTGTCAAACTTCAACCAACTCCAGGCATTATTGTTCTCATAACAATGAACATTATATTTATATTTATATAAATACTCACTAGAGGCCATTTATATATAAATTAGTCGGAGAGCTGGCAACGCACTTTTCATGAAGTGTTTTATGCACCCTGAAATTTTGCTACAATGTACTTCTTGGGTATATAAGAATATAAATATGTGTTTCCTGGACATACCTTGGTGCTCCATGTATAGGGGAAAGGTACAAAACAATATTGCACAAAAGTAGTTTTATTCAGAAGCCAACTATTATTAATGAAAAAAATTGCAAATTAAGGCAATTTTAAAATTAATAATAAATAAGGTAGGCACTTTTAAGGGGGTTAAAATGTAAATTAAAAAAAAAAAAAAAAAAAAAAAAAAAAAAAAAAAAAAAAACAAAGTACCTAGTTTTTATTTTTAATATTAAATGAAGTGCTTTATTCACGTTGCGATTTAAACAGCGTCTTCAATAAACATATTTGAAAATAATTACAAAAGGGCAGACATTTTTGTGGGGTTTAATTATCAGGAAACATAAAAATAAATTTTGCCTATGATAGACTGCAATACACTGCGCTTAACCGTAAGAGTGAATGACAGCACCGCGCAGGTATGGCTATTCTCTGCGCTCTCATTGGTTCTTGCACATATGATCTTGTACAGCTGTTCCGGCTTAAATGGCAGCCTGTATAAAACTTTTCTTTTTTTTTTTTTTTTTGCGTGTTATACTTCTTAAAAGTGTCTGCCATATTTATTATTCATTGTAAAATTGTCTTAATTTTACATTAAAGATAGTTGGCTTCTGATTAAAACTCTATTTTCGGGAAATATTTGTTTGCACCTTTCCCCTTTGCGCATTACCCAAGGAAACACATATTTACCTTCTATCTACCCAAGAGGTATATTATAGCGAAATTTCAAGGTGCATAAAACACTTCATGAACCGTGCGGTTACGGGCTCTCGGACTCAATATTTATGTTGTAGAATTAAATATAAATACTTGCATGACTTAAACCTAAATTGATACATAGTAAAATCCGACGATGCTAAAAAGTGAATCTACTTAAGAGGTTGAGCAGATATATATCTGCAAATATATGAGTATTTTTTTAGGTTTCAACATACAAAATCATGTGATAAGCTCAAAAAATATGCATTTTTTTTTGTCACATATCCGAGTTATTTATTGCTTCACAGCTGAATAAAATAAATAATGTGTGTTCTGTTTCCTACCGACACTGTCCGCATTATGATAATGTGCATATTATTACCAATTTAACGCCAAAATCTAGCCTTACTTTGAGTTCCTTCCACCAGGTAATATTCAACTATAAGAAGCAATTAGATCTTAATGTATAAAGTAATTACAGTAGAGTCTCGCCAATTTGAAACACCCTCTAATCTCAAGAGGACTAGGGAAAAGCATTATTTGTATAAACTTTCTGAACTGGGAAAAGTAACGCTAACAAGTTCATTTCATAAATTTATGTAAATGTAAAATAACATTCAAGTGTTAATTTACACTTGAGAAACTTGTAATTTAAAATTTGTCAATTTCGCTGTCAAACTAAAACTTCAAAAACTGATCCATAGCTACCTACTTATCAACCTTTATCATCAATGTGCTTATATGCTTATGTTTGGAGTTTGCGGCATTATATCGGTGTCTATCCAGAAATTCGAACTCAAACAATAATTATTTCCTATTACATATCAGTAGTTCAATCCTGAATTACTCGATATGCATGACGAATCGCCATCTTTAGGGATGAGAATATATCAGAAAGATATTCAAACTAAAAATTAGTTTAAATTTAGTAAATTAATTAACATAAAATAAATAGACCACTGAGGCCTGCATTCTTCCCCACCATTTTTTTATTTATTTATTTATTTGAAACCTGTGCAGGTTAACAGTACAATGATCAAGTATGATGATGCAGATATTTTATGTACAAGTTGAAAAAAAACTGGCAAAAGTAAATTAAAATTTAAAAAAATACAAAATTTGTAAGAAGCCAACCATTGTTGGCACATACAGGGGTGTCATAATTTGGAAACGGGTTTTAGCAAGGTCAAGGACAAATGGGATGTTAAGGTCATTTTTTTTATTTTCTTCTTTTTTTCGGCGCAACAACAAATCTTGGCTATTAGCGCCGACATCCAGGGTGCAGCCAGTAATTTTCTCAGCGAGCCCTGAGATGAGAAAATGTCTGGCGCCGGTGGGGATCGAACCAACCATCTCCCGCTTATGAATCTAGCACGCTAGCCACTGTTAAGGTCATTGTGTAGGGTTTTGTTGGATACATAGAGAGGGGCATTTACAATTTTACGGAGGACTTATGACTGGAATGCCTGCATTCTGTTGATGTTGGATGTTTTTGCAGATCCCCAGAGTTCCGTAGTCCGTATGTCCGTCCATATTGGTCAAATGATTGTTTTATATATCGTGATTTTGTTCTGCGTCGAGAGTTTAGATGATGGTCCAAGGAGTCGTCTAAGTAGTCCGTATTGTTTGTTCAGTTCTTGTCTTTTCAGTTTCGAGTGAGGGTTCCATGTCAGTCGGCTTGGTAGTAGAGTGTTTTTTAGGTAGACTGTAGGACATGATCTCCGGTATAGAGTGAATGTTACCTGTTTACATTTTCCGGGTTGATTTTTATTCTCCATCTTTCACTCCTCCATCTTGGCTATTATTGGTATAGGGGAATGCGGTCGTTCAGAGTGATCAGATACCACTCAGATTGGCCTCTTACATTGAAATGAATACATTTTATTAAGGAATTAGACAAAAAAAGTAAACTACCTAATCAACTGTTGGAGCAAAAAAGAAAAATAAATCATCTTTCTTGTCCCGGAAATGAGAGGAAGTAGGAATTGTAAGCGATCATTTTGAAGGCCGGTATCTGAAGGAAGCTGATTTCAGGGAGGGATTGAGTTCTTGCTTTAGGAAGAATGATTGCGTCGATATGTCACTCCGTACTCCTGGCTCTAGTTTCCAGGGCGGGTCATTCGCCAAAGATTTTCTCTGGATATTCTCCCGTTTACCTTTTCTATCTCTCAGAATGTGAAATTTCATTCAGAAAAGAACTTCAGACACTATTGTTACATTATGGGATAATGCCGAGTTATCAAATCCCATAATTGGTCATTTTAACCTAATATTTTCCGGTTAATGGGATGGATAACCTAATAAAATGTGGGATGGATAAAGTTCAGTACCGACTGCCTTATGTTGGTCTACGTATACTTCTACCCATAATGTAGGATCTATAAGTGAAAATAGAATTTTTATTCATTTTTAAATATTTATTGTCTACGTTCCAGACGGCCGTCAGATGACAGAGCGGACTGGCATGTGCTTGCAAATTCCCTACACTCCTCAAGGGTTTAAAGGAATTAGTAGTTTATACATATTTCTTACAAAATTCGAAGTAAAATTTCTCTAATTTAGAGCATTCAATTCGCTCCAAATGGTCTTGAGTTATAAAAACAGTCTTTGTTTAATTCATACAGATGTGCTAGTTTCCGTTTAATTCCGTTTCACATGACGTCAATTACTATTAATAAATCATACACTTGCGTGGCCTGCTCTTTCAATTGCTGGTAATAATTTTTTCCGGTATTTTTTTTCTATTAGTCGGGAGAGAAAGAGTCAAAAAAGTGAAATATCATTAAAATTGGTCCAGCCGTTGTTGAGTATCTAAACCGATTCTGTTTTATTTATATGGTTGTTATATTGAAGTCCTGTTTTTTCTCATTTTTCTGATACATCATTCTGTCGCTCTCTGAGGAAATGGTGGTTCTGATTTACGCTAAGTTCCAGAATTTCTTTTTTAGCCAGAGACACTCTAAATATTGTCCAGACGTCATAATTATATAAACTACAAGTTTTTAGGCTCAGTTAATATTTGATTGTAATACATCTGCTCAAATGGAGGATTATTATAAGCATGAAACTCGAGAAGGACAAGTTTTCTTTAGTTTTGACGTTTTAAGAGATATATATCCCTTTTATCCTTTATGCTGCTTTCACAAAAGGGGCTATTGTAGTGACATTGATTCTTATTTATGTGGAAAGGGGGGGAAGTAAGGAGGAATGAATGGGGAAAATAAAAAGTTTTTGTGGGAAAATAAGAAGAATCGGGCGCCTATAAGTTGTTTCCCGGGAGCCTGTTGAACGTCGAGAAAGCGACTGCATGGATCCTCTGAGGCAAGTGCCGGCCCATATCTTAAGCAGATATAGAACTCTCGGCTGCATGAATAAAACGGATTTACTTGTTAGCACTCCGGCAGTCTTTTTCCTTTTTATACTCTTACTATTTCTTTGCTGTTATCAAATCTCACTCATGTATAAATAGCTCACTTGGAGGTCTCAGCTCACCCCCGCGCAAATTGTTATTATATCTTCTGATAAGAACCGTCCTACACTATCACCTACATAAATTTCGTCTCTATAATACATATATTATAGTCGGGTAGCTGGTAACGCACTTTTCATTAAGTGTTTTATGCGCCTTGAAATTTTTCCTCTTGGGTAGATAAGAAGGTAAATATGTGTAGGCTAGACTGACCATGAAACACCAGGTACATAGGGGAAAGGAGCAAAAAGATATTGCCCAAAAATAGTTTTTTATTCAGAAGGCAACTATCATTAATGTAAAAAAAAAAAATAAAATAAAAATTAGGGAAATTTTACAATAAATAATAAATAAGGCAGACACTTTTAAGGGGGTTATAATGTAAATAAAAAAACCCCAAAGTTTTTAAAAAATCTCTATCTTTATGCTTATGGACCCAGAAACGTAATCTTTATGCTTATGGACCCAGAAGCGCAGTATCCGGTACGTCCAGTCAATGGAGATCACAGGTAATGTGTTTGTTTGATTTTGGCGTTTATGTTAGTGTCCTTTAAATTAATTTATTTATTTTTTAAAGTAACGGATACCTTCAACAAGTAATCTTTGTAAGTATTGTAGGACCTTATTTTAATATTGGCGAAAGCTCATATTGATTTAAATCTCGTCAACTTGTTTGACTTGTTTTTTTTTGTTTTTTTGTTCTAAACATTTCGCGTCGATAACGCAGGCCTGGGCCTTCATATTAAAATGTTGTACCTACATAGTTAAGTTAGTCCCAATGTGGCGTTTATCTATGGAAACATGTATCCACAAAATAAAGGGTATTCTGAATAGTTGATAAGTTTTATGTACATACATGACCTTCCGACAATTTAAAAAAAAAAAATATCGATAACAAAGGGTCACAATCTTGTACTTGTGGGATTTGTACATTTTCTCGTCATGAAGTCGGTCAGTATGTTACAGAAACGTAACATTACTCAGTAGGCGTAAGTAGCTGTCATTAATTACATTATGTACAAGTATATTATCAGTCATGACCAATTCGAGTCCTAATCAAACCAACTTATGCTGCGAGACAATAGTTTATTATGATAGCTTTAGAGGGTGTTGTCAATAATAAATATTGTTTTGTACTCTGTTATAGTGTTTTGGTGAATCTTGAGACTTGGATGTTTGTACTGTGTTGAATAAGCTCTGTTTAGTTAATTGTATATGTGCATGCTACGCATATTTATAACATTTGTCTGCACTCAGTCCTATGCCTATATCCCAGTTGCCATAAAGTTGAAATATTATGACTTTTAATGCCGTAGCAATAAATAATGCCAATTACATTTTTTACATTTATCTATGTCTAACATTCTCTTTTCCAATTTATAATATTGGAAAAATTACTGTTAATTAAGAACATTAAAAACTAGAAAATTCAGATTGCCGGAATTATTAAATAAATGGATTTCATTAATTTGGATGAAATCTTCTTTTCAATATACAGTAGAACTTGGATAATTAGAACCCCTAGGGACCGACAAAAAAGTTCGAATTATCCAAAATTCGAATTATAAAAGTTTTTGAAAATAATGGCCTAAAAATCTAACTTCATATTTTCATGTTTTTTAATTTAAAGAAATACATACTTTTTATTTAAACAATAACAGACATTTCATAATTTATGATTACGTACATAAGTAATAACTAATTTATCAAAAAAGTAAAAATAAAAGTCTATTGTTTTGAAAAAAAGTCATTTTCATGAGCAAGAATTTTTTCTTTATTCCTTTTTCAACTTCATTAATTGCAGCTATTTTCTCTGACAACGTTAAAGTTATATAACTTCAAGAAATTCAAGGCACAAACAATAAATCAGATCAAGACACTGACTGACTTATAACTGAATAAGAAATGAAGATGGGAGGGATGATGGGAGGGAATTCTGGGATAAAACGACAGGATGTAACTACAACCCCTGGAAGGGAGGAAGCGCGACCCATCACTGCAGAACTCCTAGAGTTCAAGAACTAGACTATGAGACCGCCGCGCTTCTTGTCCTGGAACACCTACATCCGTATCTTATTATCAACCTTACCCGAGGGGAGAATATTATCACAAGATTTAAGATCGGTCGCCTCTCTGTCCATTTCCCATTGGAGGTACAGGCTCGTAAAAAATTCGAATTATCCAAAATTTTATTCGAATTAACCACGATTTTTTTACATTGTTTATGTCCTAAATTCTAGGGACCGGGAGAAATATTCGAATTAAAGACAATTTCGAATTATGGAAGTTCGAATTATCCATGTTCCACTGTACTTGTAAAGGGGTTCCAAACATTGGCGTATATAAAGGGGGGGGGGGGGGGGGTCGCAGCCTTGTACAGAGAAAGTAATTTCGGAAAGAGCACTTACAGAGAGAGTACTTTCGGAGTTTTCATTGAATGAAGTACACAAAGTTTTCGTTTTTTTTTTTTTTATATTTAAGAAAAAAATATAATAATTTGTCGATCGAAGTATACCTCAATTATTCTTTTTAGAGTTGATTCCAACTTAAACAGATACGCATTACACATTCAGCCTCAGTGACTTCTTGATAGAGAGATTAAAGATCACAAGACATTGTGATAATGAGTTTATAAAACCAAGGGATTATTGTGTTAGTAGTGAATCTACTATATACTTGTCAAATACCACTCTCTCACTCGCTGACTATCATTTCACAGCCCAAATCACTCCACAGAAAAATTTGAAATTTTTCATGGACACTCCCTTTAGAACGTAAACACTCGATAAGAAAGGATATTTTATATTAAAATTTTTAAGTATTTTAAGATGGGATTGAATTTTTAGTTGGTTAGAGAAGGCAAGCCTAGGCAGCATGCGTTGCTAGGACGATAACAGGTCATCTGTTACCGCACTGTATCTATTTCATAATGTAATTTTTATTTGTGGCTCTTTCAACTATGATGGCAAACCTCGAATTACTAGAAATAAACTGCGATTTTGTTCCTCATTGAGTTTCCCTGATGATGTTCCATCCGAGGTAATAATATCCCGAACCCTTGCACAGCCTCCTCACCCATCAGCATCCCTAGTCAGAACACTTCTTGGTAATGCTCGCAAATAGAATGGGTCATGGGCAAATATATGACATCTTAGAAACATAACTTTTTACACTGATGTTTCTGGTAACCTATAGATAACGGGTTATCTCTAGATTATTTTTTTCTTGAGACTGGTCCGGAGAGCCCCAGTGTCAAGTAACATTATACTTTGATAACTTATTAATAGATGACGGGAACCATGCTATAATGAAGTTTAAAAAATTATATTGTAGCGTTAAGTTTGATGATACATTATTTAACGCATTAAAATAACTACTTTTCTGCAATAGCTAGTGCAATATAAGTAAGAAAAATCTTCTATGATAAAGTATGAACAAGCATTAACCGTTTGAGATTTTAAAGGGGATTATTTATATTCATGATATTATTTCATAGATACAGTATACAAATTTCTCTGAATATTCTAAATTAAATGAGGACATATTAGGCGAAGAAGTAGGTTAGAGTATAGAATAGGGAGAAATAGAGTATAGAGTATAGAGAATGTGGGAGAGGAGAGGTTGGATATATATAATGCAAGGCTGTCATGGCTGAAGGGGAAAGAGAATAGCTAAGTGTATCCCCCCCCCCCTTCTATATACGATGATTTATTAAGATAAACATTTCTTTCTTCCCTTTCCTTCTTACTTATTCCTCCTCATCCGTTCGATGACGACCATCTTTCAACTTTAGGGCCACAGGGGAGCCTCCGGGAACGGTAATATACAGGCGAGGAAAGCGGTGGGAATATTAACGAATTGTTTCCGCAGGGGAATATAATCGCTAGGGGGTCTGCTACTCCCCACCTATCGAGCTCCCCTTATATTACTTACCGATGAAAATATTACATGTGTGTTTTGTTGAGTTTATAGCCAGTGCAAATATCTCAGTGGAAAATTGTGTTTTCGGTGTAAACTGTAGCGCTTACGTTTCAATATTATAAGCTCTGCATTTTTATCGCGTTCTAAGGACCCTATGACTCTATCTACAAGCGATGAGTAAACCATACTTCACGAAAGGCAGGTAATTCAAATATGCGTTTGTATGCACACGTACTCAAGCGCAATCGTGCGTTCGTGCTCTTTTCTTTGTCTAAAAGCTCGCTTTTTTAATAAAATTTGGCACAATACACGTTTTCTAAAATGGAAGGTCACATTCTGTAGAATCCACCCAACTTGGCTTTTGTGGCTATATCTTAGCGGAAAATTTACGAAACTATGCATTCAGTTAAACGTATTTTAGGTTTCTTGGGGACGTATTGATTAAATAGAACTTTCTAAATGATATTTTTACCTTTGGAAAGAATAAATATGTATAAAACACTGGCATTTATCCAAACTTACAAGAGAAGTGGTGGGGTCCTATCCGGCCAATTTTTTTTTTCTGTTGATTCTGGATCGAAAAATAATCGACATCAGGTCATAGGAGTTGAGAAATAAAATCAAGTAAGTTCAAAATGCTTTATTTTATATCTCGAGTTCATAAAACGAAATTGACATGAGACTTTCACCAATTCATTTTTTTAGAGAGTAGAATAGTCGAAAATTACAATCGTTACTTAACATCTCAAAGCGGCTGAAATGCTTTGAAAAAGGAAAGATATTGTCCACATAAATCCTGCTACGAGAAGACAAAAAGCAGGCGTCGGTCGGGGGTCGAATAGGTCAGGGCAGCTTATAAATTCTACAGTTCATTCTTAGAAAAAAAAAATTGTTTTTGATACATGTTTTTTCAGGCTTTCAATAATTTTAAATGTTAGATAAAAGACCTTATTTTATAAAGAAAAAAGTAATTTTAATTCCTCAACTAAATTTGTTTGTTACAGAACTTATTCATGGATCAAAATTGATGATTGGTGATTAAATGTTTCCAAGATTTTTCAAGGCACAACTCCAATAGCTACAACCCTTCGGAATGTGCTAAAAAGCGTAAGGGGGGGGGTAAGCAATTTCTAAAGAAAGGTACGGATTTATGTTAAGATAGGTGAAGAGGTAGGTTTATCCCGAATCCCAGGTATTATCCAAGAATCCTTAAGTTCTCCACTAATCCCTCTTTAATTGCTAGATCCAGCTGGGGGTTAGGAGAGAGGGCTGCTTTCACTGATCATCAGGAAAATACGGGGAGGGGGAAATCATCTTCTGCTTTGGCAACAACAGGAAGAATTTTATCGGAATCAATTTTATTCGAATTGGTTGATTCCTTTGTGAATTAGAAATATATTATCAGTGTTCTTACTAAATATCTATTCCTTCACCTGTAAGGGATTTATTAAGGGGTAATATCCCCTTGTAACGTTCTTTTTTACCATATCCTTTTTATGGACCTAAATGCTTTCTTAATTAATAACAAATTATATCCAAGTCTCTTTATGTGCCTGAAAAGTTTTTATTGTGTCGAAAACTCGATTTTTTCAACTAAAGCCGTAAAAATATCGTGCCGTTAATGTGCGATTTGCTCTTTTCACGTTGGTTAATGGGTAGAACCCATCCACAGGTCTATGAGTTTTTAATAATTGCTATTTAAACATATATAAAATAAATAAATAAATTGTGATTACAATTTTGAAAATTTAAAACTAGTAAAAAGTAACATTTACGAATATAAGCTTTATTTCACTTCACAGTAACTCATAGATGTTTTTTTTTTTGTTTTTTTTTCTGTTTGTCCTACATTATTGTGTAAATATTTTTTTGTCTGAGGTATATAAGAATTGTGTTAACATGAGGAATGTTATCTGTCAAAAGTTCATTGATGTCATTTGGTAGGCTTGTGCCGTCTCTTCCAAATATGTATTGTGGCGAAACAAAATATGTGTTTCAATGTATGTGTATTAAAACAAAAATGACTGAAAGTTTTAAAAAAATCCGTTATGTCACGTTTAATAATATTCTATTTAATCGTTGATATGTACGTGTTGCTATGTTACAACCTGTATATAATTCACGAAGAGTCAATACGCCTGGAATTGACAAAACGTCAAAGGCAATCGGTCCTCCGTTCCATCTGTCTCCCGAGAGGAAATTGATGTCTAGCAACAAATCACGCTTTTTTTGTTGGGCTTTTTAAAACGTTTTGGCACACCTGTTCGGGCTACAGTGCACTATGTATATCTTTTTAAGTTGAATTGTTATCAAATATTTGTAACTGCTGTATGAATTTCCGAGAACTTTGTCCTGTTGTGAAGAGAATTTTTTAGTCGAAGCTCTGTGCAGCTTTCCCATCACTAATCATCCCAGAGATAACTTAATCGTATATTTATATTTTTTTTTTATTGTTCTCTTTGTGATTTCGATAGGGCTCAAATTTGTAATTCTTCCAATTAGGATACTGATTGAGTAATGAAAAAATAAATTGTTTTCGATCATTCGATTATCTCTTCTATGTATTACTTAAATGAAAATTCATAGAAAAATTAACTAACAACGCGGCATATCTCCTAAAATCAAGCCGTTTTTACAATGCTTCTTTAAGTGTCATGTTCGCTGTGAGGACTGGCAATCATCAACGAAATTGGAATTTTTGAAGCTTCTGCATGGAACTACACCCAAACCATTCTCTTATTTCCTTCTTCCAAGACATCCTTCTTCTTCCGAAGTTTACTCGGGATTTTACCCTGTATTATTAGTAATAATAATTCGAATCTTTCACCACGTGTAATGTGATCCAATTACTGATGTTCTGAGTCCTTGTTGGTTCGTTATTTTATCCATCATGAGATTCTCAAGGTTCTTGGAAATGCCTACATCTCAAAACATTCCAGCTTATTAAGGCACTTTTTGATTTTTACCATTAATCGCTTCTAAATATGGATTAGCTACTTGGCTTTTGACCTTAAAGCCTATACGAAAACAATACATGATAAACTAAAAAAAAAAAACTTCTCTTAGCCTTCTAAAAGATTCTTATTATCCCTTTATATCTATTTTGCACCTATGTAATGAACACGAAGTCATAGCCAGATCTGGGCTGCAGAGAGGGAGCTCTTTGAGTTGTATTATCATGATATAGTACCGATGTATCTGTTTTAGAATTTGACAGAGGCTTCTGAATTGCAAAAGAAGGAAATTCCTTAGTGCACCATTCACCTCTGACAGTCATTGCCTTTAGCACTACAAAAACCACCACGCCAGAATATAACGCTTCCGTTGTCTTTTGAATATCTTTGGATTTCGAAGCGTGCACAATGTTTCCTCGCCTTTAAACAGTTTTTCTTAGTTGGGACATCCTTTTAATACAGCCGAGTTTCATCATCCGCCACTTTACAAATGAGGATTCCCCATTTTGGAACGTCATTATGTAATGATATCTACAGAATAAACAGTTTTCTGATTAGAAATGCTGGTCAATTGATGCACATAGAAATCTTTAACTGGAAAAAGGTAGCTTGCATATGTACATCCAGTTTTCCGAAGTACATTAATGTACTTCGGATGTATCATTTATTTAAGATGGATGCCTCGATATAGGACCTTCTTTAAGTGCATGATTTTTTCAACCTATATCACCTAAATATGGTCGGACTGTGTGTATAACCGTATCTAAATGCACTCCCTACGACGCAATCCATACTTTACCCGCGAACAGTACTATAGTGAAAACTCGATATTTAACTTTTGGTCATAATGACATCTATCTCTGATAATCTTCGCTAGCACAGCTAGAAGAACCTAGACCTTTGTCTTGGCCAGCTATTTTTCTTGCTTGAATAGTTCTCTGCGTCCACAAATCTTCCTTATCCACTTGCAATACCGTGTTGCAAGACTAGTATCCTAGGTATTATATTTCCCGTAGACACCTCCGGAGGTGAGAGAGAGAGAGAGAGAGAGAGAGAGAGAGAGAGAGAGAGAGAGAGAGAGAGAGAGAGAGAGAGAGAGAGAGAGAGAGAGAGTAGACAGAGACAGAACGGGACGGGCTGAGAAAGGACATTAGGAATAAAACGGGACGCGAAGGAATTGATTTTGTCCCGGACAACAAATCCTAATGTTGGGTGATCCTTCTCCTGTTATTAATGGAACCGATCTGTTGTCTGTCGGTAACATATGATCCTCTCTTCCCTTTATCTGTTGAGTAATCTCTGGGAGGGAGGTCCTCTCCTTCGGGCACCACTCCCACACCGAATAATCAGCTACCACTCTCATTCCTAGACCAATCACTATATACCGATATACTAATGAATCAGAGCAATGAGCAATCTACGCCTGTAGCTATTGTCAACTCTTAACATTCAAAGCACAAGTGCAATAAAGTCTTGGAAAATGAGAATTTAAAGAGGGAGATTAAATGAAGGAAGATAAGCGACATATATTAATAGCTATGTAGATAAAAAGAAAAAAAAAAAAAAAAGTTTGGATTTTTGTCAATAAGACAAAATAGAGATTAGATAGAGTGGTCGGTACCATAATTTGGACGCCCGATTTTTCTTTGCAGGCACCCTTCAACAAATTAATTATAGGCTAGTTAAGCCTAAGGATGGTCTGGGATCCCGAATCCAACCTTCGAACGACGACGCTAGAAGAAAAATTCAAGTTTTCAACTCAGGTCCTGCAGCGTATTAGTCGAGTGCTCTACTACTGAGCTAACCTCTAATGAGGGACAGAGAGGGAGTGCGGGAGGTAGGGACAGATATGGTAGGGTGGGGGGGGATTGAACGGTGATGGTCCATCCGAGGTAATAATATCCCGAGCCCTTGCACAGCCTCATCACCCATCAGCATCCACAGTCAGAACACTTCTTGGGAATGCTCACAAATATAATGGGTATTTCCAAATTACGTCTAGACCGGAGCGCCGCAATGTCAAGAAATATTACGTATCAATTGATGAATAACTTAATAATAAATTGAACAAAATTATGTTGTAGAAATTATTTTGATGGTGCATTATTTAAGGCAATAAAAAAACTACTTGTCTGCCGTGACGAAGCGCGGGTAGTCAGCAAGTAGTCTATAGACGTTGAAAACCTGTAGTTGGCCCAGCGCTAATGGTGTAGAAACAGATATGCCGTACAAAAATAAACAAAATAATTTAATACTTATTGAATGTTTAAAGAAACATGACATAAATCGGTTATAAATTAGACTAAATATTTTCATCAGTTACTTACTTACTTACTTACTGGTGGGCGCTAAAGTCCATTAAGGACCATGGCCTCTGCCAGCTTCTTCCATTCTCCACGATCGGCTGCGAATCTCCTCCAACGGCTGATCCCCAGATCCTTCAGGTCTTTTTCAACGTCGTCCAGCCAGCGGAGACGGGGCTTCCCTCGCATCCCTCCTCCTCCAGGTTTGCCGTACAGGAGTTTCCGGGGTAGTCTTGTAGGTCCCATCCTTTCAACATGGCCAAGCCATCGCAGCCGCCCAGTCTTTATGTGTGCCACTATGTCCGGCTCTACATAAAGATCCCGCAGCTCTTGGTTGCTCCTAATCCCCCACTTCTAGCCGATCTTCACAGGCCCATAAATCCGTCGCAGAACCTTCCGCTCCCAAACTCTCAGCATACGCATAGACTCTGAAGTTAGGGTCCATGCCTCGCTGCCGTAAGTAACTGTGGGTCTCAAGATACTTTTATAAAACAGTACCTTTGTGTTTCTGGACAGCCTTTTATACTTGAGTACGCTCTGCAGTCCAAACAAACATCTGTTTCCAGCAGCAATCCTTGCCTTTATATTAGCTGTTATATCGGTTTTTTTTTTTTTCAGTCAGCTTGCTACCTAGATATTTGAATTCTTCGGATCTTGCAAAAGAGTACTCTCCAAAGACGACAACTTCTTCATGGGCTTCTTCTGACGTTGCTGACTTCATATAGACGGTCTTCTCCACATTTACTTCCAGTCCTAGTTCTCTTGCAGCTCGTAGGAATTCTTCCAGAGCCCAGGCTACAGCTGCAAATGTTTTGCCTGATATAATAACATCATCCGCATAGGCGAGATGTTGGATCAACCTATTATAAATTGTTCCACCAGGGTTTGACTTAATTTTCCTAATGGCATGCTCAAGGACAAGGTTGAAGCGTAAAGTGGAGAGTGGATCGCCCTGCCTAAGGCCTCTTCTAACGTCAAATGCGGCAGACCATATCTGACCTGATTTAACTCTGCATCTTGTCTCCAAGGTCATCCGCACCAGTCTAATAAGTTTCCCTGGCACACCCAGCATCCTTAGGCACTTGTACATACTTTCCCGGTTGATGCTGTCGTACGCTTGCCTGAAGACAACAAAAACATGATGAAGGGTGACATTAAACTCTGTTGACTTTTCCAGCATTTGTCTGACCGAGAATATGTGATCCATCGTTGATCGCCCAGGTCTGAAACCGCACTGGTATTCTCCAATCACGTTCTCCGCTATCTTTGTTAGCCGCCTGCTTATGGCGATAGAGAAAACTTTATAGGCGGCATTTACCAGTGCGATACCTCGGTAGTTATTGCAAACTGTCCGATTTACTTTCTTAAATATAGGACAAATGAGAGCTTCTTCCCAATCCTTTGGCATTTTCTCCTGGGCCCATACCTCGAAGATCAGCTGGTACACGCCGTCCCAGAGGTCTGCTCCACCATGTCGCAGCATTTCAGCGTGTATTCCATCTCCTCCACACACTATTTCAAGAAATCGTTAAAACATAAAATAATGGTTTCGTCTGTACATTACAAAGAATTAACCCATCCCGTTTTGTGATATCTTTCCGTTTCATTAGGGCCACCAAATCTAGTCTCTGAACACGTCATGTGCACACGGACGCGAAGAACAATGTTCTAATTTTATTTTACAGTAAACTTTGTTTGACTGAGGAACATACACAGTTTAGTTTGTACACGACTTGAGTATTTTTAGGATATAACAATAAACACATGTTATTAATTATCGTTAATAATATGTATTTATTGCCTTGAAATGGTTGATTATTGTGTCGATGTATGGACTACCTGCTGTCAGGATGTTTTTATGGTCGTGAGAAATGTCTAGGTCACTAAGTCTAAAATCTATTGGTATGTGTGTCTAAATGTATGGGTTTCGTTGCAAAATTAGCAGATTGGAACTGGCCGTTTTTCTTCAGGTATGGAAATTTCAGAAGGCCCCAAAACGATACCTCCTCCACGTACGGTATGGTTTTTAATTAACTAGGCTTTGGTTTGTGTTAGCAAACGATAAGATTCGATACAGACGTATTGATCAGCTGCCTTGAGATTCAAATATTTTGTACAATCTCCTTATTAGGTTCAATCTTTCAAAGCTCTTGGCGGAATTCAACATTCATGAGCCACTCCCTGTAGCATTCCTGTTCCTTTTATCGATACGAGAATTAGTTATTCCAGGTTTTGTCGGGCATTGAAATCCTGATTTTAGTGACATTAAGTTCAGAAAGATTTTATTTCATTCCACACTTTAGACGATAAATCCAAGCGTATTCTTGCAAGGCTGACGTCAAATAGATAAAGGCCCGACTCGCAGGAAATACAACCGATTAAAATAAGTTTATAATAAGCTGGTACCCTCGTCCCGCGAACAGTGGGTTCAAACGACATTTCGTGTTTCAAAAAGGCTGCACCCTTCAAATCTTAACCGATTTTAATGCTTTTTTTTTCTTTTCTTTTTTTTATGAAAGCTAATAAAATTTAGCCAGGTTTTTGTTTCCCCAGTGTATTCATTTACCT
The DNA here is from genome assembly GCA_946811695.1 of Gonocerus acuteangulatus. Taxonomy (NCBI): domain Eukaryota; kingdom Metazoa; phylum Arthropoda; class Insecta; order Hemiptera; family Coreidae; genus Gonocerus; species Gonocerus acuteangulatus. The sequence goes on along the minus strand of OX328127.1, from coordinate 63,048,188 downwards.
GTAAATAATTCACGAACGTTTACAATTGAACATAAAATGATATTTCATTTTTCATCTAACATTATATCAGCACTTATATCGTCGAAACTAAACATTCAAATCCTGATTAGACTTAAAAAAATCAAAATATATTTTCAAATGATATAAAAATCATATTTCAATTAATCTCATTGTTGAATTAAGTTAAATTTACGTTTTTAAGATGTTTAGCCTGATTTTTAAGAAATCTAATGAGGATGAAGCTACATGAAAAAAAAATTATATTGTTCAATTGTAAACATTCGTGGTTTGTTTATAATTATTAATTATAATAATTAAATGTAATTAAATAAACAAGGTAGAGAAAAGACAAAAATCTGGATAGACAAAGTTGTTCTAAATTCTTTTAGCTTTCATTAAAAAAAAAAAAAAAAAAAAGCGCATTGAAATCGGTTTAGATTTAGAGGCTGTAGCTTTTTTTTGAAACACGAAATGTCGTTTGGCCCCACTGTGCGGCGGGGGCGTGCAGGAAAATTAGTTAGGAAAGTCATTTCTATTCACTTCTCTCAGAAACGGTTATTGATATCGTCTAAAATTCCTGCGTTGGTTTCACTATGTTAAATAAACATACAAAACAAGTACCTGGAACCCTGGTATAGCAAAAACGTCGCGCGAAGCTCCCCCCCCCCCCCAAAAAAAAAACATGTACAAAACGACGGAATCTGCCGTTTAAACGAACTTAACTTTTTTTAATCACACAAAGTATTTTTGAGCCACATTTCATTAAAATCGGTTCATATAATGAAGCTTTATTTCAAAGAGGCCTAGAGTTTTAATTTTTCAGCGAAATGCTTGATTAACTGTCTGAGTGTTCTTTTTCCTATGTAAATTAACAATTCTGTATTAGGTACATAGTTATACAAAGTTGAAGCAATATACTTTGAGTCCGCCATTTCCCCTCACTCCTATAAAAGTAGGCGCGATGTAATGGTGAGACCTTTTTCATTGGCTCTTCTTCCAGTTACAAGTAGTTCAACCTCCTTTTCTTTCATTTCTCTCTCTCTCTCTCTCTCTCTCCTCTCTCTCTCTCCTCTCTCTCTCTCTCTCTCTCTCTCTCACTCTCTCTTTTCTTATATTCTCTTCCCACTTACATTTTTTTTTTTTTTTTTTTTTTTTTTTATATTTCTCGTAATGAGGGGAAGATGGCACCCTATCCTTTCTTTCTCGGAAATTCTCCCGTTCCATGTTTTTCCTTGTGAGTAAGAGCATCCCTCTTTTTTTTCGTTGTTCTCAATTTCTGTCCTTACGAAGCACTGTGCGGAGAGAGCAATTTGTTGGAAGGCGTTCTCGTTGTTAAAATACAGGATGTTCTGAATTAATTGTAAACTTTTTATTCTATGATTTGTATTCAAAGAGAATCATAATATCTACTGATTTAAGAACCACCCAAAAGAAGGAATAATATATTTTTGGAGATGAATATGGATATTATCAGGCATTTCTAGAATTAATATGCATCGAATAAATATATAATAGATATAAAAACTGGTTTGTATAGAGGACAATTTAAAACTGGTTTGATCCAATATTTATCCTAGAAGAGCGGATACACCTAAATATGAGAACATAACAATTCAGATAGGGCATTAAGATCTTATCTTAAATGGCAGTCAGTCAGTATATGTTTGACTGTGAGTTCTGAGTTACACGTTTGGAACATGGGTTTTTCCTGGTTAGTCATAAGATATTCGTGAGTTATACGATTTTGGCCGATACTTAGGCTGGCTAAAGTGATTTCTTCGCAGGAACTGTCCTCAGTTTGTCTGTCTAGTGTTAGACCAGTCTAGTTGCCAGTTATGATGGTTTGTCTGGTCGGTGTATCGTGATACGTTTTCATATTACAAGTAGCTTCGGGTGGTTCCATAAAGACGTGACCTTGTGAATTAATATAATATGCCATCATAGGATATGATAAAAAATATAATAATAACCAAATTAAAATAATTCTATTGGAATTTATTTCATGTTGAATGTTTTCTTGTATCTAATTTACTTAATGACACAATACTAAAATAAATAAATACATTTAATAATCACCATATATATTCCGAAAAATGAGCATATGTGTGTGTGATTGAATGTGTATTTGTGTGTGTAAATGTAAATTAGCCTCGTGAAATAACAATTTATTAGCAAGTTAACAAAGACTTTAAACCTCAGGAATTTCAAGAACATCTGAACAAGAACATCATGTAATATTTTTCCTCATGGCGTATATTTTTAATGCCTCTTTTATAAAATAAAATTTACTTCATAGGGCTATTATAATTAATTATAACTATATGTAATTTATATTTACAAACGCGAGGTACAAATACTTATGTTTATCATAACTTTAATTTTCTTTTTTTTCAGACTTGTATTGTGTCTCTATCTGAAATCTCTGTTAGCATGATACCTGTCTGCTTTTAATTCCGTTTATTAAAAGTGATTAAATGAAATGCGACCTTATCTTTTATGCATTTTAAGATATTTTTTCACACACAGTTTCACTCGCACACATATATATATATATATATATCTATATATATATATATATATATATATATATATATATATATATATATATATATATGTGTGTGTGTGTGTTTGTGTATTGTGTAGGCTACGAGGTGCTAGGATTATACGGGAGGGCAGTACCGAGGATTAGTTGACCCTGTTTGGCAGGCTTTAGGTAATTAAAACAACATTAAAGGGAAGCCGCCTCGTTGGGCGACCAAGCCATGATTTAGTGCTGGCCACCTCGGACCAACTTCCACCATTTTCTCATACTCTCCCTCTTTCCTTATATTTATCTCTCTATGTCGGTCACTTTCCTAACCATTAATCATTCGGATTAATCTTACCTCTCAACCAAAAAATAATTCATACCTTTATGCTATAAAACTCTATGGGAATATGACTATAGTTAGAGACTTTTTTGTCATCAACATGAATAGACCGAATATCAGTATCTGCGTCATCTTTGCACTGTACCATCCATATGATCATTACTCTATGAATGATTTGATGTAAGAGATGAAGAGGTTTTGAGTCGCTCTAGGATCGATCATTTGTGACTCACATTCAGACACTAAATGAAGAAGCAAGAACATCTCCATTGTGAAATATGCAACACTACTAGATTAATTTTAATTTATTATCTGCGATTCTAGGTGTACCTAACCCTTTCACTTTTCGCCCTGTCGTAAATGGCTTCAGCGTGATTTTCTGTTGGTCGATTTTAAGATGCTTATTCTCGTAGCGTTCGTCCTCTGAATTCAATGCTCCGTAAACACCTTACCCTACACCGTAATCATCAGATCATCCTCATATCCTTATACATAAAAACTCTAAAGGGTAAACCATTTCAGCAATGTTTTAATTCCAAAAGGCAGCCTGAACCTCGTTTGACGTGTTTGCATTGGTTCTAGTCTGTCGATTTTTCTGGAGGTTGTCAACCTAATCTATGACAAGTTCTTCAATTTCTTTTTTTTACGGACGAGGGAAGGCGTCCCTGTACCGCAAAATGGGGTTAAATTAGTACAGTGTGGCGAAATTGGTACAACCCAATACTGCTTATATAATATACTAGCTGTTACCCAGTAACCATGCTACACCTACTTTCTGTCTATGACTCTCCCCGTATCAAGATCTACTTGATACCTAGTTGTCTATACCCAGTTACGAAAATCGGTCAAACGATGTGAATTTGTTTTAGTTCATAATGATGCCGGCAGAGGCCAGCACAACAGCACTTCATCTAACAGCCGACAGAGGCCAGTAGTAGTCGTGAGACCGGCAGAATTTTGACCAAATTTTGAAATTTGACTATTTTGACCTAGCCTAGGAGATTTCTCTTATCAAGACCTACCTGTGTGCCAAGTTTGGTCAATATCGGTCAAACGGTGTAGATTTGAATAAGGAACAAACAAACAAATAAATAAATAAACAGACAGACACGTGATTTTTATGTATATAGATAAGCAATATATACCAAAACTTTGGTATCAGTTAAATAAAAATATGCTAGCAGTATAGATTTGTACCAATTTCACCACACTGTAATAATGTGACCCCATTTTACGCTAGAGGGACGCCTTCCCTAGTCCGTAAAAAAAAAAAAGAAGAAATTTAAGAGCTTGTTATAGATTGGGCTGACAACCTCCAGAATAATCGAAAAACATGGCCCCATTTCACGGTGCTGCCTTGACAGGAGTACCGTCAAAGGCTCGCTCCGTGTCAAGAATGCGCACATAGTTATCTCGTTAATGTACAGGGTGTCTCAAAAATAATGGTCATCCGTTTGCCAGATGATTCTCCAATGTGAGATCGGAAAAAATAACCCCCATATTAACCCCCGCAAAATGGACCTTGAAATGTTATTCAAGGTCAATTTTTTTTATTGCATATTTCGAATCTACGAGTCATGAGGATGAAAAAAGTCGACGGCACCATAGGTCAGAAATGACTCCTTATAGTCAAAATGACGTTTACGTGAGCCATTCCATTCCAATAGACAAATGGTGGCTGATTTAGATTTTTTTTTTTTTTTTTTTTTTTTTTTTTTTTTTTTTTTTTTTTTTTTTTACATGTTCTATTAGCATTGCCTTACACAAAAAAAACTCGTTTGAATTTATTTAAAAGCATCTTCTAGTATAAAAAATTACAAGTATATTGAAAAACGAGCCTCTCAGCGGCATTAATTAGAGGACTATAAGTCCTATTTTACAATTGACAGAAATGCTTCCATGAGGTTATCCTAAAAGCTTATCAAGAGCTCTTTGTCATAAGCTTTCAAACAATCGCTGAAATTACTCATTAAGGATTTCACAGGTCATGTTTGAATTTCATGAACCAGCTAATGCCTCCCAGACTAGAGGATAGAATACTTGCCCTCGCTCGAGGGCAGATAAAAAAGTTCCTACCTAATAAAAAACAAAAAAAAAAAAAAACTTTCAAGTTGTAAGATTATCACTCCAGCGCCCGTACCAATTGGGCCTGTTCTGCAGCTTCAATATTTCGGACTTAATTCTTGAGGCAAGCTAGTAACCTTGCTTTCAAATTCCTCCTCACTCCACTAAGGACCTGGCGAGACTTTCTCATAATTCTTTCAAATGCTCATGTTATTCTCGAGGCCTGGATCGGGCGAGGGCAAATATTCTATCCTCTATTCTGGAAGGGACTGGATGGTTCATGGAATTCCTAATTGACCTGTGAAATCCCTAATGAGTAATTTCGGCGAGTCAATGAAAGCTTAAAGCAAAGAGCTCTTGATAAGGTTCGAGAATAACCTGAAGAAGGCATTCCCGTACATTGTAAAATGTGAGTTATGGTTCTTCAATGAATGACGCTGAGAGGACCGTTTTACAATACACTCATAATTTTTTATACTGGAAGATGCTTTTTAAAAAATTCAAAGGAGGTATTTTTGCATAAGGCGGTGTTACTAGAAACTTTAAAAAAAAGAAATGAGCAAAATCGGTCACCATTTGTCGATTTGAATGGAGTGGCTCACTTATACGCTGTTAATGGTCATTTTGACCCTAAGGAGACATTTCTGACCTATAGTGCCGTTGACTTTTTTCATCCTCATGACTCATAGATTCGAAATATGCAATAAAAAAATTTAACCTTGAATAACATTTCAAGGTCAATTTTGCGGGGGTCAATATGGGGGTTATTTTTCCGATCTCACATTGGAGAATCATCTGGCAAACGGACGACCATTATTTTTGGGACACCCTGTACAGTGCTAACTCTAATTAACACTCACGTCTATATATCCTTAGTTCATATGATTTACCTGTCTGGTAAGCTTATTAAACCGATTCCATTTTAACGCAGTATCTCTATTGTTTGAGTCTATGTTCTTAAATTATAGAAATAGAATTGATCATTCATTAATCGTTAATCACATTCCGAATACTAATTTAATCATTAGTCATTATCTGTGATGTATGCAGCGTTATTTGTGGAGTTCTCGATTTCGTAGAAGGTAGAAAAATAATGTCTCTCCACTGTTTTTGCAGAAAAACAGTGGAGAGACATTATTTTTCTACCTTCTACGGCATTAGTCATTAGTTAAAGAATTAATCACAGTTTGCCCTACTATGTAGAACCCATGCCATCTTCAACAATAATCACAATGAAATATTTTAACTGCTTCCGAAAAAATAGTTTCGTTGATAAAACACTAGTTATTTCTAGCATAATTGGTGTTCCACTTATAAAAATTACCGTCCTGTCATAGTAATTTATGAAATTGCAGGAGTCGATATCATCTATTGGTCGTTAGGGGGTCCCTTTAGGCAGAAACTGGCCCGTTCTTTTAGACGTTGACGAATGATGTCGAGTTCCAAGACATTTTTTCTCTCCATTTTCTGAAGAAGATCCCTAATGCAATTTTAATATTTTTATATTCTTCTCCGTCAAGCTTGAACTTTATCTTAGTAAATGATTTGAATGCTGTCGCTATAAAATACACGCTTCGTAATTTTTATTCACAAAAATTAATCACGTTTGAGTCAAATAAAATGGTTCATAACTTTCCAAAGTGGTGTCCTATGAGGTCAAACCAATCACGCAGTCTATGTATTGAAGAAAACTTTCGATGTTTATAACCCACGGATCATTAAAAAAAATCTGGGGGTAATAATTTGTGTATATATATATATATATATATATATATATATATATATATATATATATATATATGAATATATGAATGTAGAAGACGTATAGAAGTGATCATTCCACACGTCCTTCAGAAACTTTTTACTTAAAGTAGTTCATACTATGCTGCTGTATATTCTATACTACACTAAATATATATATATATATATATATATATATATATATATATATATATATATATATATATATATATATATTGTCTGTCCGCACAGTACTTTCAACAAAAATGGTTCAGCTCTGAACACTTTTGATATTATTTATTTTTTTTTTTTTTATTGAAAAAATATTAACAGATTAAAATACATATACACTTTTGATATATAAATACTTTGGCTTATACGAACCAGCTGAATCCGTTTGCCGGCATAATTAGCGGGAACAAAGCTATAGCATTTATTCTTCTAAGTTAATAAAAATTATTATTATTATAAGCGTACAGGTACACTTTTAAAAATATCTTTCTAGGCTCTATCTTTAAACGTTGTTGAGAACATTGAAAGGCAATTAGAAATATTGTCCCGGACAGTCCATAGCTAAAACATTTAATGTGGGTCGAGCTTTTTTTTTTTAAGGAAATATTATTTCTGTAAAATAATATTTTGTTTTATGTAATAGAAAAATCATCATGACTAATATTAACGTCACCAGTCTGTAGGTAGATTATAATACCCATAAATTACTAAAGTTCAAATACTCGTTCAATCAAAAACGTAGTTACATTAGTTCAATTATGAAGGTTGTTTGTATTCATACTTTATTTTTATAAAAAATTTTAGAGAAGATGGAAATTAATTTGCAAATATTCCTCTTAATTTTGTTTAACAAAATTTATTTTCATTCTTTTGTAAAGTGCCAAATAACATTGTTCCCCAATTTATTTTAATTTAATTAATTTATTTTTGAGAGTTTTCTTTTAATTATTTCCTGATCAATTCTTTTGATATTTCCTTTTAACGTTTAGGTAAACGTGCACGAAGGGTTATATAAGGGTTTATTTGGGATATGATTGGACTCGTTCTTTATTACCGTATATTGAGAAATGTATAACTAAATAAACGACAAAGTTATTTTATTTTTTTATGAAATAAATAAACATTGTTTTTCCTTGATTGTCATGAATATTGGAATAACAGTACAGCATAAATTCCGACGATAAAACTCTTTTTAAGAGGGAAGAGTGGATTATTGGAATTTTTCAACAGGAAAAAAAAAATGTTGAAGAGTTTATGAAAATGGGATGAAGGGAAAGTGACAAGGGATCCTGGGTGTCAGCTTTATTATTCCCTGAGCAGGGATATCTGACACCTTGCTAAGGTTTACCAAAAATAATCAATGTAATAAATTATTGGTCTTTAAATAGACTTTTTGATGTTGCTCTAAGGCCAGTAGTTTATTTGTTTTTATATATTTATTTATTTATTGTGCATCTTCTTTCAGGATCATTGGAATTTTTCGAGGGAAGTTTAAATAATATTATGTCATAATTAAATTATTTTGAAAAGGTTACAATCATTTGTTTTTCCTTCTTCGCCCCTTAGAAATTTATTTAGGATTATCTACTTTATATTTGTCAAATACCACTCACTCACTGACCTATCATCGCCCAGCCCAAACCGCTCGACAGACAATTTTGAAATTTTGCATGGACACTCCCTATATAACGTAGGCACTCACTAAGAAAGGATTTTTTGATATTCGAATTTTTAAGTATTTTTAGAGGGGTTTAAAGTTTGAGTTGGTTAGAACATGCAAGCCTAGGCAGCAAGCGTTGCTAGGACGATAAAAGAACAGCTGTTACCGTACATTATCTATTTCATTGCATTATTTATAATTGAGGTTAATTTCAACTATGATGACAGTCCTTGAATTACTAGAAATAAACTGTCCCTCATAGAGTTTACGCTATGAGGGACAAAATTACCATTTTATTCGCGGTTCATTTCAACTTGTCCCCCATAGAGTTTTCGCTATACCTGGTGATGGTCCAGCCGAGGTAATAATATTCCGAACCCTTGCAAAGCCTCCTCACCCATCAGCATCCCCAGTCAGAGCACATCTTGGTTATGCTCGCAAATTTAATGGGTGTTTCCTAATGACATGTGAGAAACATAAATTTTTAAATTTTATCGTATATTTATTATTGATTACAAAATTTAACCTATATCGGTTACAATGCTATTACTGGTAACCATGGGCGTATATAGAAAATAATTTCCGGGGGAGGGGGCTGGTACCGTTTCGGGGGTATGGAATACTAAAAATTCAGAACTTGGAATAGTTTTAGGCAAATAAAACGCTATTACAACTAAAATGAAATATTTTTTATGAACTAAGTGATCTTATTTCATTTATTTTTAAGGGTTTTAAGACACTGCTGAGGGGGGGGGGGCAGACCCCTCAGCTCCCCCCTTATATACGCCTATGCTGGTAACCTATAGATAACGGTGTATCTCTAGGTTATCTGTTTCTTGACACTGGCCGGAGCGCCCCAGTGTCAAGAAACATTATACTTTGATTACATATCAATTGATGTACGTATAACATACTTATAGTATACCGGAAACCATGCTATTATAAACTGCAAAAAATTATATAGTAGCGTTAATTTTGCTGATATATTATTTTACCCAATAAAATAACTACTTATCTGTCGTGACGAAGCACGGGCATTCAGCTAGTTATTTATATATTAATAGTATTACTATTAGTTTATAATTACCTTTTAAATCATAATCTATCTTTCTAATATTATAATTTTGTACTTATAAAAGTAAATAAAATATCTGATTTTTGGATGCTATTTAAAAAATAAAAATAACATATGCATATTTATATAAGTATATATATATATATATATATATATATATATATATATATATATACAATTGTTTAAAAAGTAATAATTAAAATATAAAATATATATTTGGAATATTTTTTTAAATTTAATTTGTTGTTAACAGCTATGATGTAATTAAACACAGGATTAAAGAAGTAAGTAAATATGTTTAAAAAGTTCTATAGGGCTTAGCGTAAAGTTAGCCAGAATTAGAGTTAAAACCCATTAATTCTATTATTAAAAAATAGTATTATACTTATAAATTTTTACAGACAAAAATCCAGCACACGTGCACCCACTTTATTTTCTTTACTATCCGCAATGTTGATAAGATATTATATTTACAACAATTATTTTATATTATGAAATATGTTATGAATAATAGGGAAATAATAGAATATCCAGAAAATTGTGTGCACTTGGACTGGATTTTATTTTTTGCTTAGAGTATTGTAAATTTTCTGTTAATTTTGGTGCCAAAAGTCTCTCTTTTCTTCTCAAATGTCATGAATGAATAAAAAATGTTTTACTAAAAATTCCTAAAATAAGATTATCAATGATAAGTTTCCGCAACAATTACAAAAGGCTGCCAAGCAAAAATTAACTATTTCCAATCTAAGCTTTCAAACGAAATAAGAGTTTAATCGAGAAGCGTTAAGAGACGCAGTTCCTGCTACTTAGGTTTTTTGTTTCTCTTGGTGAAATTAGGTTTTCTATAAAGAATATATCCGATATCTTGACTAAATAAAATAAACAATGTTTATCGCAGCATGAATGAAATCCGAGGATTGGATAACTTAAATAATCTTCTGAGAGAAATTGTTGAAGGGTTGGATGCGGAGGAGGCTAGTATAGGAGGAGGTACGGGTGTCAGGTTTTTATTGGCCTGCTCGGAGTAACATGATCCCTTGTATACACACTGCCAGATTTACCACAATAGGCTTCTAGGACCGATAATCAATACACTTACACTCATCGTGATAACACCCTTATCCAACCGATTGAATGGAATTTATTTCATTTTAGGTACCATGATAATTCATGTCGACAAATTTTAATGATTGTTTTGTGGTCTTGTATAATAAATAAGAGAAATTAAAAACTCAATCAACGTCTGGCATGATAATGATTTGTCTTTAAATAGAAGAGAACAAGTTGTCCTGACCAGGCTAAGAATTGGACACTCACTTATACCACATTCATACTTAATGGAAAGACAAGACCCGTGTGCTCCCTGTGTAATGTTACCCTGACGATAAAACACATACTCACAGACTGCAGAAGACGAGACAGACCCGTGTGCTCCCTGTGTAATGTTACCCTGACGATAAAACACATACTCACAGACTGCAGAAGACGAGACAATTTACTCATGCCCCACGACTTACTCACATTACTCGCAGAAGATAGCCCACACATCAACAGTATACTACAGTTTTTAAAGACCACTAATTTATACAAAAAAATCTAGCGAATCTCCCTTCTTCTTCTTGTGCTTTCGATTTTAATAGTTTACTTTAATAACCTATAGATCTGATCTAATTAAGCTAATGTACCTTATTGTAGTTATTTTGTGTTTTATATTTTTATTATAACTGCAAATGAATTCTGGTTTATACTTGTATTTATTATCTTTATTCATATGAATCTCGTGGTATATGCATGTATGTGTATATATGCTATATTTTGTGTATATATATATATATATATATGTGTGTGTATAATGTTTGTATATATAGTATGTATATATCTTATTTAAGTATAAATGTAAATTGTATCAACGTCAACAAAGTGTAAAAAAAATTGTATATATTTTATAATCTGTATTAGGGCTCTTAGCCATAGTTGCGGAGCTCTTAAAATGAAATAAATAAAAAAAAAATAAATAAATAAGCCAGATAGAAATTATACTTATATGTATAAAATATATCGCACTATTATGTCTAAAGTGACACTACTCTCCTGGCTTAGCATTAAGACAGGAAAAGTGACACTAGTGTCCTCTGGTGTACAAGCTCTGAAGCTAGGTACATACAGTTTAAATGGCTGATAAAGGGATATATACCACGTCTTTCATAGTCATAACTAGGGAGCGGATGTTCATGTAAAATAAAATTGAAAATTTGTACATATATATTTAACTATATATAATGAAATATGTAATAAAAAATACCTAAAACACTATAAAATATTGACTAGAAAAGCGTGAATGATTAGTACGAACTTTATTATAACTGGTTATTATAAATGGAATAAAAAAAATGACTAAAACTCTATAAAATATTGAAAAAAAAACACATAAATAAAATTTAGGAACTCATTTTTAAAAGTCCGTCACGCAGGAGCTGCATAACTAAGCACTTTCCTCAGAATTTGGGTAGTGTAGACTACTTTCCAGAACAATTTGCTTAAAATATCCTACATAAATAAAATAAAAACATGAATAGTTCTCTTTTAATTTTGTAATGAGTAACTGATAAATTATTAATTTGCTTCCAGAGTTATGTTTACACATGGTACCTACTACACTACGTAATAAATACAAAAAACCTCATATTATCGTATTTTGATCTAACGCAGGAACCGGATACAGTCCCTCTAGCGCTCCTTGCGGCGCCTTTGTGAACCTATGTCTGGCTGGCTTTTCTATTGAAATATATTACAAAGTAAACCCCCCTTTCCGATTGACCGATTCAGCTCATTTTTACAACACTTTTTTCTCATGAGTTACCTACGACGTATACCGCGTTTCGTTACAATAAACCAGAAATTACGACCAGTATGAGTATATTAGTAATTTGGGTCCGGAGTAAACCCCCCCTCCTAAAGAACCGATTTAGTTTATTTTTACAACACTTATTTACCTGTAGATTACCACTACGAATACCGAGTTTCGTCGAAATATACCAAAAATCACGGTTGGTAGTGGCGAATTGGTATTGTGGGTCTGGAGTAAACCCCCCCTCCTAATGAACCGATTTAGTTTATTTTTACAACACATATTTACCTGTAGATTACCACTATGAATACCGAGTTTTGTCGAAATATACCAAAAATCACGACTGGTAGTGGCTAATTGGTATTGTCGGTCCGGAGTAAACCCCCCCCCCCTCCTTATGAACCGATTTAAGTCATTTTTATATCTCACTTTTCTCTCTATATTACCACTACGAATACCAAGTTTCGTTGAAATATAACAAATATTACGGCTAAAATGGTCAAATTAGTATTTTGGGTTCGGGGTAAACCCCCCCTTTCCGGTGGACCGATTTTGGTGGTTAACGAACTCGTTCAATCGTTTGCTAATTGAATGCTATAAACCAAGTTTCGTGACGAAAAAATAAAAACTCTGGCCGCTATCGTGTTAACAGACACATTTATATATATATATGCATATATATATATATATATATATATATATATATATATATATATATATATATATAAATTTTAACGGGGGTTATTTTCGCTGTCTACTAGGTAGGATCGATAAAGATTTGAAGAAATTTTTCAAAAATTCCGTCATGAGTCCAACCTCAATAGCTACTTTCCTTCGGAGGAAAGTGCTAAAAGGGAAAAAAGAAGTTGACTACAGATGAACATCATTTTGGAAAATTGTTTGCAACAATCGAATTTTTAAATTATCAAACGTGAAATGACGCCGGTCTGATACAGAGTTGGGGTCACCGCTCTCACCAATTTGTTTTCTGGAGCTTTTGCATTGAAAAATGGTCGACATGTGTCCGAGCGTTTCGTTCAATGAGCCTTAGAAGCTAAGAAATAAAATAAAATAGGTTGAAACTTTATCATCTCATATGTCGAGTTAGGAAAATAGTATCGAAATAATTCTTTCACTAGTTCATTTGTTTTTGGGAGTAGATTAAAGGAATAATACAATTGTTAAAGAATAATGGCTGCAGCCGCATTTGCTTATTGGAAAAGATACAGTGATCTAGACTCAATGGGTATAGCATTATTTTCTTACTTGGTTTCCCCTTTATTTTCTCCATTACAAAATAAGACAAAAAAAATGTAGCGAAAATATGTATTTATGGTAGAATATGTAAAAATATGGATTTTTGACTAAATATGTAAAAGAAAAACCTGTTTAAATGTTTTAAAATCCATTAAAACGTGCAGAATTTCATCAACAATTACTATTTAGGTATCACAAAAAAAATACAATAACATCCGTTGCCTAGACATAACTATGACGGAGTGAACATTACCAATTTTTGAGTGGTGGCAATTTAGAAATACTAGTGCGATAAATCAAATGAAGTTAATCTTGAGGAGAAATATTTACGCAGTGCAAAAAAATACTATATATATATATATATATATATATATATATATATATATATATATATATAATATTACTGTGAGAAAATGTTTGAGCAGCAGCATAAAATAAACACACAATCATAATTTACAATTATTCGGCACCGACACTTGCCGAGCAGCTGACGCACAGTGGTATTTTTACTGATCTAGCTGGACAAAATTCGAAAAATTCATGAAAACAAATGTTTAATTGGACCTTGCAGTATTTTCCTAGATAGCATATAGATTACAAAACAAGAATAAGTCGGCTAAAATACGTCAACATTTAGGGATTACGGGTTGTTTATATTATGGTATATCTTGCCGCAAAGTTTATTACTCCACCTTTGAATGAATACTACAGTTACATAAATGATTTGTCAGTACTATAAATGTATTTCATGCTTCAGAAAGGTAAGTATGATCGTCTTTCATTATTTATCATAATAAATTACCATTAATGTATGCTTTACGCGATGCGATTTGTAATATCCTTTTTTTTTTTTTTTTTTTTTTTTTTACGGCGCATCTACTTCTAGGTCATTAGCGCCGAAATCCAGGGTGCAGCGAGGAATTTTCCCAGCGAGCCTTGAGATGAGAAAATTCCTGCCGGAGGTGGGAATCGAACCCACCATCTCCCGCTTATGAATCCAGCGTGCTAGCCACTAGACTACGGGAGACCCCTTGTAATATCCTTATTGGTAAGTTATTATGGTACAGCACTTTTGCTGTCCGGCCTCGTCCGATCTAGTTTTAATTTTTTCTTATTTGTCAATTAAGTATTGACTTGGAAAAGCAAGAATTAGCTGCCAGAATCTGCCTATTTAATAATGATAACATATTTTCTGAAAAAATGCTCATATCGAAAAGGGAACTTTTCGAAGTTTGGATCTCACAAAATCCAAAAAAAACAAAAACAGAAAGGCATAAAAAATGTACACCAACAAAAAAAATTGGAGACATTCTTAAGCCATTTACGTGATAAGTGGGATGAAAGCAAACCGAACAAAAAGTGTTATTGAGAAACGTTTTGGTGAGTGGCTTGACACAAGTTTGGATTAAGATATACAATCAGTTGTAGAAGCAGATTTAATTATATCTGCTAGTAGTGGGGAGCTATCGAATATTGAAGATGTATTTCATTGTTTACTATACTCGAGCGATCCGTATATTTCTAGTATGAATGCAGAAATTCGTCGACATAAGGAAGAGTTTCATTCCTTCACAAGTGAAATAATTAATTTGTTGAATGAAACGTTACTTGACCAAGAATGATTTATTAGTTTTGATAACTTAATTTTGATTATATTTTTTGTTTTGTTGTGTTTTCAATTATTATTTTCGAAGTATTTTTTTTTTCAATTATTGTTATTATTTGTAATACCTAGTCTTGAAGCTTTTTGTTGTTGTTGCCTATAAAAAAGTTAAAAAATGTATACAAAAATAAAAAAGTTTTAATTTTGGTTAACACTTAAAACGTAATAAAAAACGGCCTTTTTTGCTGAAAAGTTAGAAAACAACGGTAAGACTTTATTTCCGACCCCTAAGATAGTGTATATTCGTGATCAGCAAGTCATTTTCTATATGAATGCGTGATAAAATAATTTTGTCCAGGTAGATCAGTTAAAAATACCACTGTGTGACGTTGACTCAGTGGTGTATCTGTTGCGAGCGAGCATGTGACGCTAATGACTAAAATTTCGTTAGATCTACCTCCGGTGTTTACCCGGACAACGTGGATCCACCTCCAGTGTCACCACGTGGAATAACACCAGTGAAAATCCTAACAGCGTGAGGCGCCCCCCCCCCCACTAATGTCAAGGAAGGTTGCGCTACCACTACTGTTGCATCTTTTTAATAAAGGTCATATCAGGTTATTATATCATAATATAATTATTTATTTATTGATTTTAGGAACGTTTACTTTAAACTCATTTGGGATGATGATATGGGGGGGGGATGATAGTTCCAGTCCTGCCAAATTCACAGATTTTTCTCCTGTTAAGTCCCGTTGAGAAAATACCCAGCTATCGTTGAGAAAAAAAAAAAAGAAAAAAAAAAAGAAATCCCAGTCGCTTGTATTGTTATATAAAAATCGATCACAATATAAAACATAAATGAATACAAAAAATACTTATTCCTAGTGAAATTTGAAATTCAAACAAAAAACCTAGCAGAAGATAAAGTAGGAAATAAATTAAGAAAACTCTTATATTGTTTGCTCAACAATCTAAATAATATTGTACGCCATTATTGAGATATAGCTGATCGACCAAAATGACCATTATGGGCACATAACTTTAAAAAAAAAAATCAATTCGTTTAGAGCCTACTGCTAAAATTCAGGAACATAAATATATTTTAGCTCCACCCGACAAACCTATGTAATGTACCGTATAAGATACAGTCTTCTTTGTCGTATATGGTCACCCCCCCCCCCAGCGCGAACGCAAGTGGACACTTTTAGTATAAGTATGCTTTAGCAATGACTAAACTGAAAAAAAGTGTCCGCTGGCGTTCGCGCATGTGCGGTAGCCACGTTCGAAAAAGAAGACTGTATGTTATACAGTACATTACATAGGTTTGTCGGGTGGACCTAAAACATATTTATGTTCCTGAATTTGAGCAGAAGCCTCTAAACGAATTTGTTTTGTAACGCTTTTTGTAAAACTTTTTTTAACGTTTTTTCCAGTTTAGTCATCGATAAAGCATATTTATGCTAAAATTAATTTAAATTTAATTTCTAAATAGAATTTTATAATAACAGTAATAAAACACTTACAGTATAAGCGTGTTCGGTAAATGTGAAGGAGCGCGGTCTCTACACCGATCCTTTTGAAATGTTGCACTATAACGTATTTTGATGCACTAAACACGAATCCGTTAAAAAAAAAAAGCTCGCTTTCCACTAGGAAAGAAATTAAGCACTAAAGTTCACTGTTATGGAGGTTATAAAAGACGGGGTAACCGCGTATTAGTAAACACGCGCATGCGCAATAGTCCTTAATGAAGTGTAATTGAAATTTAGACTCACCTTGTGGTAGCTGACTTGGTCGTAAATTGTCGCTTTTGGGCATACGTGCTATGCGTTTCCGCTCGCTCAAGAAGATATCAAAACCCCTAGCCAATCCAACTCGCTAAAATTAATAGAATTCTATTAATTTTATCGAGTTGAATTGACTAGTGTTTTGATATCTTCTTAAAATTTAAAAAAAAAATTAAAGAATGGTTTATTATTTAAAAAAAATATTTTTGAATAACTAACTGGTGATAAATTGATAAATAATTAATGGTAAATTTCAATTAGACATCCTTATTACGAACTTTTCCATGCCCGCGCATGCGCAGGTTGACAAACATAGTAGGTTACATTACCTTTCAGAACCCGCACAACAGTGAACTTTAGTGTTTCATAACTTCTTTCCTAGTGAAAAGCGAGCTTTTTTTTTTAACGGATTCGTGTTTAGTGCATCAAAATACGTTATAGTGCAACATTTCAAAAGGATCGGTGTGGAGACCGCGCTTCTTCACATTTACCGTGTGTTCTTCAAATGTTTAAATAGTAATTGGATCAATGGACTATACATGAATCATTTAGATCAAAGGGAATATTTAAGTGATTGAGTTGTCTGTTTTTTGTAACCATGTGTTTAACGGTCAGTCTCGTAAGATTTACAACTTGGTATACCTTTGCTACCTAGTAAGTACCTACGAATGGGTAAGTAGGTTGTGCCCAATACTAACACTGCTTAAAAAAACTTGGTCACTATGAGAGATGTGTTTGACCAGGCTTTTGTTGCATTTTTAATTTCTTGCAAGTTCCTTTTTTACCAATCACATTCCCGTTAGTACAGTGTGTTATTTTTTAATGATGTGTCCAAAGAGGTATCAGTATTTCAGACAAATGTAGTTACTTTCCTGGATAATGTTTCATGTAAGTCTTCGGCTGCAGTGAGCTAAGATAGTAAGATAAACGTATAGTATTTATTCTTATTTTGTAGGATGTAGAGTTGAAATATAATTATAATGAAGTCCGTCACGCAGGAGCTGCATAACTAAGCACTTTCCTTAGATTTGGGTAGTGTCGTGTGCACTCCTGAATAATTTGCTTAAAATCTACTATATATTTGTCAAATACCACTCACTCACTCACTCCCTCACTCACTCACTCACTCATCTATCAACGCCCAGCCCAAACCGCTCGACAGAAAATTTTGAAATTTCGCATGGACACTCCCTATATAACGTAGGCGCTCGAATAGAAAGGATTTTTTGAAATTCGTATTTTTAAGCATTGAGGGCAACTGCTTAAAGACAATTGCTTATCACTTTGAGTATGTTTTTGATTTCTTTTATTATTTATGATTGTCCCCTAATATAATTTTTTATATGAATTTGTTAAAATATAAGATTATTCCTTAGGGTTGTGTCCCGGATAAAAATACAAATTTTTTATTTCATTTTTCGTCTCGCAAATAAAGTATACAAAATGCTCCTGCAAAGGTAAGCATATAAAATAATGTTGAAAGAAGAATATAATGATATTAGCTAGAATGAAGAGAAGAAGCCAGAGCGGAGTGATACTAAATACCTAGAACTGCTGGGAGTACTAATCCACTACTACTAGTGACTAAATACCCTCGAGATTTCCCTAATCCACCCCGCCATTTCCTTCTATCTTCATTCTCAAGTTAGTTTCACTTTATACTCATTCAGGGATTAATTTCAGCTCCATGTTTTTTGTTTTTTTTCACTCCTTTACTAATTTGTGGGAGGTGTTGGAGCTTTGAATTACATCTCTGTTGATAACAATATTTTATTTTTATAATGTGTTAAATTATTTTAGTGGTGTGTTACGTTTTTGTTATATATTTCTAATAATCACATTGTCTTTTATAACGGGTAAATGAGTTTGGTGGTGTGATGATCTTTTAGTTTTGGAAATCATGAACTTGAGGAATATCCGTTCAGAATTCTCATAGAACTTTATCGCTTAATGTAGAATACTTACATATCTTCAGGAATGCTAATAGTTTCTTGTAAAATGACTGATCTAATTAGCATTTATAAATTTTTTTTATATATATTTAGTAATGGACTTCATTCTTTCTAGGAATAATTGTATTTAAATTCAGAATTGTTAAATTTGACTGTATTTATTGATTAGAAATGGTTAATATAGAGCAAAATTGTTAATTTTAGCACTTTCCTCCGAAAGTAGCTATTGAGGTTGACTCACGACGGAATGTTTGAAACATTTCTTCAAATCTTTATCGATCCTACCTTGTATATATATATATATATATATATATATATATATATATATATATATATATTTATGTGTGTTTGTGTGTGTGTTTGTATGTTAATACGATAGCGGCCAGAGTCACGAAACTTGCTGTATAGCGTTCAATTAGCAAACGATTGAACGAGTTCGTTAACCACCAACAACAACTCCATCAGTTTCTGTTATATTTCAACGAAACTTGGTATCCGCAAGGAGCACTTTCTACCGTTAGGGGGACTGTATCCTGTTCCTAGACCGAAAGACGAAAATATGAAGTTTTTTTGTATTTATTAAGTAGTGTATCACCATGTATAAGTAGAACTCTGGAAGAAAATTGATTACAAAATTAATAATTGAACAGTTACTCATTACAAAATTAAAAGATATCTATTCATGTTTTTACTTTATTTATATAGGATATTTTAAGCAAATTGTTCAGGAATGCATCCCAAATTCTGAGGAAAATGCGTAGTTATGCAGCGCCTGCGTGACGGACGTTTTTAAAATTTATAATGATTACTTTAACGACATTTTTAGGAGTGTGCTAAGTTATGCAGATCCTGCGTGACGGACTTTTCTATTTTTAACTTCTTATTTTTATGTTAATCTATTCCTGGCGGATCTACTATATGTATAAATAGATTGCAGAAAGGCACTCTAGAAGATGCTCGACATTTACCTTCCTGAGTGCCCTTAAAGGTTATTTCCATAATAAGTGGAGGAGACAATTACCGAACTGAGCACTTTAATGGAACAGCTCACATTACCTGAATAGGCTTATGGTAAAGCAGGATACCGAAACCGAGACACGAAATGATCTTAGCAAAGAGGCCGAGTCCATGTTCAGTAGCGATTTACACAAGAAAACTAAGACTAAGAATTCTATCCTTCATCATAAAAAGACTAGCACCAACACTTTCGGTGATACGTAAGACTAACAGTACAAGAGGCAGCAAAGTCAGGAAAACAAGTATTTTAGTATGGCTACATTTTCACTATGTTGTCTCTCTCACTCCCCTAGACATTATACAGGCGGTGTATATCCGAAGACGTTGTGTTCATTAGTGCGTATCGTATTTGTATAGGAAAACAATAATTTTTCAAATCATTTCAAGATGTTCTTTTTTTTTAGCATAAATATGCTTTTGCAATGACTAAACTGAAAAAAAGCGTTACAAAAAAGTGTCCGCTGGCGTTTGTCCCCTAGGAAGTGCCGACTAGAAACTTTTGCGTTTCAGAACCCCTAGAGACCGAAAATGATGGTGGTTCAAATTTGTATATATATATATATATATATATATATATATGTATGTATTTGTCTGTTCGCTCTTTCCTGAACTCAATAATGGTCCGATTTTTATGAAATTTGGTACAAAAATGTGTCGTCTAATTTGAAAGGTGAAGTTCGTTAACCAGCAGAATCCGTCCACCGGAACATGGTTTTTGGAGCGAAATTCGCGCGAAAAAAATCGTTATGCTTACTTCATATGCATAGGTGTATTTGCCTATAAAAACGAATGAAACCATTTTTAAGGCGATAGCTTGAACCGTTTTTGAGAAAATTGGAAGAATAGTTGTCGAAAAACGTTTTTGGTTAGGGTACTTAGAATCATGGGATTCAGATCAAACATCTGCTTATTTGAAATTTATTTAAACAAAGAAGTTTACATTTACGTTTGGTACATTTGGAGTTAAGGAAAGATTAGAATAAAATATTTTATTAATGGACATGAAAAGTTTTGGTAACTTCGTATATTTTCTTTAATATCTCTAAGACGGTTGAGAATCTTGGTAAGCGGAAGGTTACCTTTCGAAAGCTTACGCAATTCTTTACAGAAAAGGTTCTGAAGAAATATTTGATGGGGTTTTCATATTTGGAGAAATAAATGCTTAAAACTGAGTTAGTTTCGTTTATTTGAACGGATCTTTTTGTATGTTTCCCACAGTTTTTTTTTTGTTTTTGTTTTTTTTTCACTGCTCGTTATTTTTGTAATTTTTAAGTAATTGTAAGTATTAAAATTTATATGTCAATAAAACAGAATACCTATAATTAGAAACAATATTTTGTTTCTTGGGTTCTTGGGATTCGAAGATGCCATATGAATATCTAGATTACTGTACTGGTGTTTTTCGTTCTTTTGAATTGTTTTTGGTATTCTCTATTTACACCAATTTTTAATTTTTTTTTTTTTTTTTTTTTTAATTCGTTGAACAGTAAAATGAAGTTGAAGGTGATGAGCTAGGAGGCTTAGGGTGGGGGGCATTTTTCCCTATCCAGGTAGCGCCGACTGTACCCTCGTCATCTGCAAGTCCTTTTCCAGAGTCATAAACGTACGCCTCCAAACAACTTTAGGAATGTAGGATTTCTAATTTTTGCCAGTATCAGAACAGCCGCTCAATACATACCAGTGATACTGACGTACAGCTCTATACTAGTTGCACTCCACATAAGTATATAGGTGTATGTCACAGCGGACCGCTCATTATAATTTTATTTTAAATGTATAAAATACCTAAAAAACTTAATTTGTGTATAAATGTTACGTTATTGTACATTAACGTATATTATTCAGATAAAAAAAGGTTGGCCTATATCAAAAGTCATACATTTTTGCTAACACGATACGTGTTAAGGGTTTACATCTCTGGAAATAAGGTGTCGACTGGAAACATTCACATTTCAGAACTTATACATCACGTAAATAACCGTAGTTCAAATATATATATATATATATATATATATATATATATATATATATATATATATATAGAGGAAGGTGTTATACCTTTGACCACTTTGCACAATTGAATTTTTTTTAGCTGGAATATTAATGCTAAATACATTTTTTTTTTATTTTATTGTACTTAGTTCTCTATTGTTTATCATATTTAATTTTTTCAAGGTTCTAACTTTTCATTTAATATTTTTTATTATTTTTTAAAAAAATAATCGTACAGTGGTCAAAGGTACAACATGTAATTGTACCTTTGACCACGGGGTGTTGTACCTCTGACCACGGAAAAACAACACAGCAGTGCAGAAAAAAAATTGTATTGAGTAATATTATAATTAATTGTTATTTTTTGTTACGTTTAATAAATACAGGACATGGACGTAAGCATAATAAAAAGCTATTATTGTTATTATGTTATGCTTAATATGCTGAAAAATCCAGTCAAATTGATAAACGTTTTTACAGTCAAGCAGATCCTCTAGCAATAGTAGGGTATGGAAGTTAAGCCACAATGTCTTCAACATCAATATCATACAAATTTTCATTTTCTCCCGTAAACGTGTCACTTAAAGTTTGTTTTTTCAAATATTGGATCCTAAACATTGGTCATTTAATACCACAGATCTCTGCGACTAAGTATGTAATAGTCTTTTTACTTTTATTTTTAACAAGTATAAAATTTCCTTTTTTCAAATTGTTGCTGTTCATTTACTTAACTCACGTCATTTATCAGACAGATCAACGTCACTTTCTCCTGAAGAAATTTTGGTGTCAGTAGCAGAATCTGAATTGTCATTAGAATAATTTTCTTTTTTTACCACTTTTTTTAGGGCTTTTATTTGTATGTGCTGTCTTACGTTTAGGGTGGTGCTTTCGTTTTTTTTTTTTTTTTTCACCTTCAATAATTAGCTTTTCAGGAATATCTGTCAGGATACGAGGTTTCCCTTTAGGCCGGCCCCTTTTTGACATTTTCCCTCCGCTTTTCGATGAGGTCTTACAACTTCCAGTGGAACGATAAGGGGCAATAGGTTCGAACTGCTACACTGAGGAGTAATAGTCAGTTTAAACTTAATTAATTTATTATTTTTTAAATTCTTTGAACAATTGAAGCAACCAATATTAATTTTAAAAAAAATTGTAGCAGAAGAACATAAAAATTGAATTATGTAAAAATCACTCAGGTGTGTTGTACCTTTGACCTGGTCAAAGGTACAACACCTAGTCGTGGTCAGAGGTACAACACCCTGGTAGTGCAAATTATAAAGCATGCTAAAAATTTTAGGGTCAAGATAAATCAATTTCAGAAGCTGCACCATGTTTCTTATTGTAATAGCTACTTTCTCAAATGATTTCCATCTAAAAAGACTTAATACAAAAAATATTATGAGGCAAAACGTCATCTATAAATAACTTACATTTTTATGATAGAAATGGATAAGTATTTTTTGCAAGAATCCTCTTTGACTTGA
The DNA here is from genome assembly GCA_946811695.1 of Gonocerus acuteangulatus. Lineage (NCBI taxonomy): Eukaryota > Metazoa > Arthropoda > Insecta > Hemiptera > Coreidae > Gonocerus > Gonocerus acuteangulatus. The sequence continues at coordinate 63,024,824 of OX328127.1, read as the reverse complement.
ATAATCGAAAGTAGGTTACACGAGCCCTCTAGTGAAGGAGCTAAACACTAATTACACCAAAATTTATAAAATGTTGCTACGTGCCACGACAGCCTCGGTGGTCAAAGGTATAAGACGGTCAGAGGTACAACACCTTCCCCTACATATATATATATATATATATATATATATATATATATATATATATAAAATACTTTAATAACAATAATTTTTTTTATTCTAATAAATATATTAGAATAAAATATTTTATTAACAGACATAAAAAGGTTTGGGATCTTCGTATATTTTGCTTAATATCTTCAAAACAGTTAAAAAATCGTGGTAAGTTCAAAGCATACTAAATTCTCTACAAAAAAGATTTGTAGCAAATTTAGATGGGGTGATGTCAGTCGAATAAATAAGTGCTTAAAACAACAAAAGTGTTAGTTTTGTTCATTTCAACGGGGTTTTGTCACTGTTTACCTCACTGTTGTTTTTAATTTTATTAAACGGTGGAATGAGTATTTTAGTTAAGCTAAGAAAATAAGAAAAATGTTGGCAATAGAGTTTTCCTTGAGCGAGCGTTGAGATGGCGGAGAGTCACTTCCACTTAGGACACTGTCAGTTTCCATATGTGGCGCCTTAAGCTTCCTTCTCTTCAAGATTTTATTTTATATTCTTAACGAAAGATCAAAACCTCCCGATAGCTGCTATATTCCTTTACTAATCGCACTAGGGATATGAACGGAACCGCGCTAAGATGATGCAGTTCCTGCGAGTTGGAATTTTTAATATCTGCTCAACTAGTGTGCCTCAACGAAAACCATTCTTCCCGATGAGGCACTACAACAAGAATGAGACACTACAATAATTACTAGTTCGAGTTAAATTTTAATCTATATCATTTCTACAATTAGGGCATAACTGAGTAAATAAAATAAACCATTTTCATTCCATTTAATGCCGCATGGTTATCGTTTAATTTTCTTATAAAACTGCATTCGTATGAAAGTAATCCCTCAAGTGGAATAAAGATGTCAGTTTCCGATATTTCTAAGGAAAAATTACATGAATTTGAGAAATTTATTTGACGACTAGAATAGATATTATTTAATAATGATTGTAAAAACAGACTTAAAAGTTGACAAAAAAAAAGAGAGAATGTAATTGCGACTGAAAAAACCTATTACTCTGCCTTCTTTATCGATGTCAATCCGGCAGAGTGTGTCAGCGCAAGTGCAATACTTACTTCAAAGAAGGGAATTTAATCCAATATAATGCAGTAGGAAGGTTCTAACAGGCTCGGGATATTAAAGCACTCTGATCTTGAAATCTTTTTAGGCATCGGACAAATTCTTTAATACTTCATTGGGTTGATAGATTTTCTAAGTAGATAATTTAAAAACGGTAGACATCAATCACTAAATCGATTCAATCTGTAATGAAGTACGGGTAATGAAGAACTTATTTAAACTATTTTATGTATTTGTTTACTTATGTATCTGTGGCTATAAAGTCTTCCAAAATAACCATAAAATGAATTATATATTGGAATGGCAATGAGTAAGGTGCTCATTTAGTCCAGGGTGCATTATTTTTTAGGTGAATGTTGAGAGGTCAAATGCTAAATTTTGCGGGAATATATACGGAGATGCAAAAACATTAGGTGCACAAACCATTGCACGCATATACAAACTTATTACTCTCACGAGCCTTATCGACGTAAACCTTGATATAAATACTTTGACATAATCAACCATGCTCAATAATACATCAATAGTGACTTGATAATGACGTACTTACGTAAAAAGCCCTCACTTACAACACTCAAACCGATGCTATTTACGACAGCCTCCGCCAACAGGCATGACACCAAACCAGTTACCTTTTACGGAAGCGTTGATCGTCGGGGTTTCGGTCAGTGTTCATATTCAATAAAACACATTTTATTTGCTAAAATGTATATTTATTGCCGCCAACGTTTCGGCTTGCTATACAAGCCATCTTCAGGGCTGTAAAAACATATATGGTATAACAATGGTAAGGACAAAAAAAAAAAAAAAAAAAAAAAAAAAAAAAAAAAAAAAAAAAAAAAAAAAAAAAAAAGGCTAGAAACATTAACATAAATATGAGTACCTATATGCTTGAAAATATAAATCTAATATATATATATATATATATATATATGTATATATATATATATATGTATATATATATATATGTATATATATATATAGTATAATAATAGCAATATAAATAAATATACATGTATATGGTATCCAAGAGAATACAGTACAAGTGTCATAGTAACATACCTATTGAGAAGATTGAGAACTGTCCCGTTTCAAGAAGAGAACATTTCTGAAGACTGGAAGGATGGGGTAGGGCTAGACAGGAGAGGATGGGGGGGAGGGGGTGGAGAGAAGTGGAGCTGGGAGTAAGGACAGGGGGTAAAGACCGCGGTAAAGATAAAGGACTTGCCGATGGATATTGCAGGTACAGGGAAGGATTGAGCCAGGGCTAGACAGGAGAGGATGGGGGTGAGGGGGTGGGGAGAAGTCGACCTGGGAGTAAGGACAGAGGGACGGCGGTAAAGATAAAGGACTTGCCGATGGGTATTGCAGGTACAGGGAAGGATCAGACGGTGTGTGGGAATAGGGAACGAACCGGGTGGGATTACCTAACGGGAGGTTTTGAGGATATGGAAAATGTTGGAAGAGGTTGAGGAGATGACTTCTTTGTCAATTTTGACTGACCGAAACCCCGACGATCAACGCTTCCTACTTCCGAACGGTCGACCATATCTTCTCAGTCAGTTACCTTTTACTATTTATTTTTTAAGGTATATTTTGTTTCTTAGATTTTATTACAATACGAGCCTGTACTTATTAATTTTTCTTGTGATTATTGATTCTTGAGATTTCTTAGAAATTTAAGTATTTAGAAATGTCATTCTTTAATCTGGCAATCACAGAAAGATTGTACCTTTGCGGAAGTATATGATTTAAAAGGAGTGTTTAAGAAGAGGAATCTATTGTGGTTTCGGGGGGGGGGGGGGGGGGAAATAGAGGTACTTACGTATAAGCTTCACCAAGTTAGAGAAGTGGTTCTCGTTCAGTGATCTGGATCATCACCGCATCCAATATGGCGACGGAAAGACCATTTGTTAATATTATCAACGAGTTTCGATATCAATGAGGTTCAATTGTCATGAAATTACTATAAAGAACCAGGGAGCTGTTGGTATTAGTTGTAACTTAAGCATTTGATACATAACAATAATATTCATTTTAACATAAACATGAAATATTTGTACTTTTTCTAATAATTGTCTGAATTCCAGCGAAAAAACAGTGATCTATATTATCAACGAGTTGGATTGACTATAGTTTCAATACAACCCTGAGCGAGCGTAGCAATTAACATAAGTGCAATGTGTTTTCTCAAGTTTATATTTAAACTCTAGTCATCCCAACTCGTTGATAATATTAACCCATTCGAGACCCATTGCACACCGTGTGTACAATAGATTTCCGACGCTATAAGACAGCTTATACACCGTGTGTACAATAGATTTCCGACGCTATAAGACAGCTTATACACCGTGTGTACAATAGATTTCCGACGCTATAAGACAGCTTACACACCGTGCGTACAATAGATTTCCGACGCTATAAGACAGCTTATACACCGTGTGTACAATAGATTTCCGACGCTATAAGACAGCTTATACACCGTGTGTACAATAGATTTCCGACGCTATAAGACAGCTTATACACCGTGTGTACAATAGATTTCCGACGCTATAAGACAGCTTGCACACCGTGTGTACAATAGATTTCCGACGCTATAAGACAGCTTATACACCATGTGTGCAATAACAGTAATGAGCAATTATGAAATGAAATGAAAAGTTTTATTCTTATTCCGGGACACAAGTCCCATAGGAATAATTTTTAAATTACAAAATAATTGTGAATTTTATATATAAACTTAAAAACGTATAAATGCTATCAGTGTATAATGTACAGCTTCAATATAAACTAGGGGTTGGGTAAAACTTGGAGGGATAGAAGGTGGTGGAAGAGTCGGGATTTAAAGGTTTCTAGGTTGGTAGAATGGCGGACAGTCAGAGGTAAGGAATTCCATAGCGAGGTGGCACGGGTGACGAATGATTTTTCGAATTGCTGTTCGGTGGGAAGGAATATAAAGATCGGAAGGACGAGATCGGGTATTACGGGAGTGAACAGAGGATTTAAATTTAAGAAGTTGAAAAATGTAAGAAGGTCTACGGGATTGAATTACTTGGTAAAGGACTGAGCCAAGGAATTACTGTCGACGATAAAGAGGGAATAGCCAATTTAGCTCCTGGTAGAAATGTGGTATGTGGGAGTCTCTGGGGATCCCGAGGATAAAACGAATAAAACAGTTCAATTATCAGTTATTCTGAGTAAACTAGTCGTCTAAATACGATTTTTCTTGGACTAATGTAATCTGTACAGTACAGGAAAACAAAATTTAGCATTGGTTTTTTCTGTGAATCAAAAAATTAAAAATTATCTGTATTTTCATTTTACCTTACATTCCACACGTGCCCAACTCGCTGTAAAAAAAAAATTATTTTTTTTTTCCGAGGAGCGGGGTGCTCATCGTATGATCGTATATAAATCGCAATGATCGTATTTATGTAAATTCAATTACTAATTGGGTGATTTCCATAGTAAACATTTATTTTTAATAAAAGATGAACAATGTAAAGAAGAAAAAAAAATTTAGAAGCAAATATAAAGAAGAAAAAAAATCCTGTGGACCGTGTTCGAAAAAAAATCGTCGTCTCGAATTGGTTAATAAATGGTCTTTCCGTCGCCATCTTGGATGATCCAGATCACTGAACGAGAACCACTTTTCTAACCTGGTGAAACTTATACGTAAGTATCAATGCTCTACTTCGTAAAGAAGAACATATCTCTAAATGTTTGGAGAACTATCTAGGCGCACGGTAGTCTCCTCTCTGTCTGTGTGTTTGTTCCTTATACAAATTCACATCGTTTGGCCTATTTTGACCTTCTACACTTTCCCTATTGTGATCTTTATCCTTGGGATAAGGTTACCTGTGTTTTACAATGTAATAGTTTAGTTAAGAGAGCAATCAATTTGTCCTCTAGAGTAATGTCATCTGGAAGAGCTTCTAACATTTCTAGTCCAGTGATTAGATGTATGTAGGTTGATTATTGGTATCAAATATCAAGTAGTAAGGAGAACTTTATGCAGAATCCAAAGACCCTGGTTTTATATGAAGTACAAAAGCCAGTACGTATGCGGCAACTAAATTTTTATTAATACTTAGAAAAAAGTAATGAGATCCCCAAAAAAACATAAATGTGAAATAGAGGCCAAGTTCCTGCCCCCACAAAGAAACACTCCCTTCCTCAAAAAGATCCCCTCCTAAAACCCCCCCAAAACGCCTTACCATTCTACACTCCAAAAAAGTAGTATGAGTTGGTGTATTAATTCAACCAAAAATATTTACCAATACAAGAGATGATACAAGAAAGAAATGTCCAAGTTCATTACTTGGAAGACCTCATAGTTACTTACTAAGAACAGTAAAGACACTTCAACTGACCTTTAAAAACAACAATAAAAATACTTAATAAAAAGTAGTATGAGTTAGTGTATTAAGTGCACCATATTTTCAACCAAAAATATTTGCCAATACAAGAGATGATACAAGAAAGAATGTTTAGTTTTCTCTCTAAAGATAATTTCGGCACAAATAAAACATTGCCAAGTTTAAGAATATACCTGGTTGAGAAAAGTGATATTTTAGTAACTGGATATAAGTATTGTTTTTGTTGTTTTTAAAGGTGAGTTGAACTGTCTTTACTGTCCTTAGTAAGTAACTATGATGTCTTCCAAGTAATGAACTTGGACATTTATTTCTTGTATCATCTCTTATATTGGCAAATATTTTTGGTTGATAATATGGTGCACTTAATACACTAACTCATACTAATTTTTTGGAGTGTAGGATGGTAAGGCGTTTTGGGGGGGTTTTAGGAGGGGATATTTTTGGGGAAGCGAGTGTTTCTTTGTGGGGGGAGGAACTTGGCCTCTATTTCACATTTATGTTTTTTTGGGGATAGTTGGATGTTTCTGTATGACCTTCCCTACGGAGTAGGACAAGACGGTGACCCGGAGCGAGTGCCCCCGAAGCTCTAGTAGCCTGGAAGTGAACAATTCGATTAGCATGCCTAATTAATGTATGCAGCTTTCAAAGTGTATTAGCTAGCCCTCCTCCAGTCTGTAGTCTCACTAACTCCTAGTGCAAACTTCATGCCAGCCTCCAATCAGCACACTCTCTCTCCTCAAGTCTTATGGCAGCCTCAGTCCAGGAATCGGTGTCTTCAGGTTTCAGGCCACACGATCCTCAGGTCATAAATCACAAAGCCCTTAATAGCTCTCCTCAAGTCTATGATTCAAATAAAAACAATGTTTCCTTAGGTAATATGAGAGCTTCAAACCAAAACTGCTTCCACTGATCATAAAGGTCGCTTGACTTGGTAAACCAATTTCCTTTGAACCAGACGTTCCTGCAAACTGCCTGCATGGAGGGAGTGCAGAATACGACAAAACCTAAATATCCCACATGATATGCACAAATTGTTAAGGGACTGCAGCCAGTATTTAAACACAATACTTTCTTACTTGCAGGACACTAAACTATATACTCGCGTTTGAAGAATAACCAGAGGCTTCCAGGTAAATAACAGACATTTCCAAACCCCTAGTTTTGAAAGTAATTGAATCAAATACTCATCTTAATGCTGGTTCGTTAGACCATTCAGGTGCCATCTTGAAGGCGTGAAATCGAAGTAGTTGAGAATCACTTATAAATAAACAAAGGTCACTAACAGAATGTACTTTCCATAGATTTTTTGGAAGGTTCAAATCAGAACCCAATCTCCTGAGCTCTATAACTACATCTATAAATATTTAAATGAAATATTTTGTTTTATTTGTAACAAGTTTGAACAGAATCTTAATTTTCAGTAGTGAGTTTTTGAGGAAAAATGGAAATCATGCTTTTTGTTACATTTAGATTTTTTTTACTATATTCCAATAAAAACATAATTTTTAACCTTCCAGTGGTCACGCCTACTTTTGGAACACGGGTGGTCGCACTTAGTGCGCCATTGTATTTATTTTCGTCTTAATGTGTTTTAATCGTTTATTTATTTATGTTTTTCTTTACTCTTATTGTAGTTAAGTCGTTATTGTAGACAGATATATAAATGGTAATGTAAATAGGCTTATTTTATCTTTTAAAACAAATTTACTTACTTACTCCCGGGCTCTACAGGTCTTTGTGACCCTTGGCCTTCCGGACTATTCCCTTCCATCCGTCTCGGTCCATGGCAGCATTCCTCCAATTTTTGACGCCCAGCTTAGCAACATCTCTTGCTACTTCATCTTTCTTAAGGTTTCTTGGCCTACATCCTTTTCTCTTTTTTCCTAAGATTGCCATGTCCAGCGGAAATTTATTGCATATAAATTATTTTATTTTAAAAAAATAATAATTTAGTTTACAATTAGATTGAAAATTGTAATGTGTATAAACATTAATGTCTGGAACACACTTAGCTATCGAGGCAATCCTTTGCTATGGAGCGCAGGTGTAGGGATGGAAAGAGTACGACCAAATCGAGCGAGTGCATAGATGCTTTATGAAACGACTGTTAGCCCTTCCATCTTACACTCCTAACTATGTCCTCTACTTGGAGACTCGCAGGTCTACTCTATATGTAAAAGCTTTAAAAATGCATCTACTCTACACAAATAAAGTACTGAGTATGCCTGATTGCCGCCTGCCGAAAAAGCTTGTTCGAGAAGCGCTTCGTACAGAACGGGCCATCTATGGGGATTTGGAGGGAATCTTCCTTGAGACTGGGGAGAGGATTGATGCCTTTTTTCATGGATCCATGGAAATGAGATCAGCTGCAATCAACAGGATCCTGACTAAAGTTGCAACCCTGGAGGAAGAGAACAGCTGGACTTCCAAGAAAGCGGTACTTCGTAGATAGCAGATGGGAGACATCTTTATGGAATAAGGCTGATAATAAGGGCAAGATCAGAGATGTTCCACCTTAACAAGAAGCCTTGGCGAGAAGGAGAGAGATCCCGCTGCTCTATGTGCTCGTTGAAGGAAGACGAAGATACTTTCCCTTTTCTGGCAGTGTGTCCCGTTCTGAAGGAGTTCAGACTGAGGTATTATGGGAAAACATCCTTTACTAAGGAAGACTTACGGAAGGAGCTAAATGGGAGAAACTGGGACGTCCTTTGCAAGTATCTCGACGCCATTTATAAATATCGGCAATTTTTGGTCCTGCAATTTAATTATTAGTGGTTTTTTGTTTTAATCTATTGATATTGTTGTATATTCGGGGTTTGATATATTTATTCTTTTGTTGTTTATATTCTTTTATTCGGGGTTTGATATATTTATTCTTTTGTTACTAAAATATTTATTTTTCAATGATTATTGAGGATTGATTTATTATATTTGTACGTTTTTCATTCAATCTGGGTTCGCAGAATGCCACTCCAGCTAACGGGCCTTGCCCAAGCTTTTCTTTTGTAAATATGCATAAATTATTGTTATAACAATGTAAATATTGGATGAAATATATTTACTTATTCATTCATTCATTCATTCATGTCTGGAACACACTTTAAATTTTTTTTTTAAATTAAAAGATGCTAAAATAAAAGGGGCACAGAATAATAAATAAAAGCACACCACTCGTGACAGTAGGTCTGGCAGGGACCTTCCTTGGCATATCTGACGTCTGTGGGCCGTAGGGTTTCCCGGCAATTTCTTACAAGACGAAATGCTGGCTACAGCGCAACTGGTGGAGGGTTCATACTTAATTGCAAGGGAAAGTAGGAGAAAATCACATTAAGAAAATTCATACTTATATTCAAGAACACGCCTTTGATATGAAGCTAATTGTTTACTTCAATACTAGTCCTATAGACTGAAGATGCTAAGGTTTCTTGAAGAAAATTGTCCGTTAACGCTAAAACAGTGAGAAAAAAAATAGTATATTTTTTTTAATGGATAGTTGAAACCCTCTGATTTAATCATTTCAATCCACTGGTGAAGAATTGAACTACATACATCGGTGATCATCTCCCCACTTTCTGGCTTCTGTCCATAAGGGTGCCTGTAGTTTGACAAAGGAGAGCTTTTTTTTTTTTTTCGAAAACCCTTTGTAAATAAGTAGAAGTCACCCCATTCCTGATGAGGTGGCCATCTTACTCCGTTTGAGTACTTTCTTCCCTAAAAACTAATTCCGAAGTTAGGACTTCATCCCTTGAGGCTCCTTCGCTGGCTGGGAAATGTCCAAATTTTTTTCTCACTTTGCTTCCTTCTGAATTTTTTAAGCCTACTTCTCGTTCCACACAAGAAACTTGTTCCACACTCGCTTCTCATAAAGACGAAGAACTTTTGAGCGGCGGACTAGCCTTTCTTCTTACCCTGGATCTTTCAGTAATGTAGAAATAATTTAGGGTAAATCTTTTTAAATAATTATAAATACATATTCATGTTTATTGTGCCCTTTAATATTGTTAAATGTGGCGGAAAGTAAGTAATAAAAATACACCCTTATTTTTTCTCCATATCGTTTTATTCACAGCTCAACATAGACGGAAAATAAAATAAAAAATATATATATGTATTATAAAAAAGACGAAAATAGTGCTTAGCAGACGTAAAAAATTTGAATGGCATATTTGTCAATTTATTGCTAGGGAAAAATAAAAAAATATATAAAATAAGATAAATTTTACAAAGTGATGGCACCAATTGATTTCATAGTTAGTGGATATACTTGTTCTGGATTTGAACGGAATCACATTTAAGAATTGATATATAATCAGCTGGTTATTCATCCGGAGATGGTGGAAGGTTTAGCCCAATTGGATGTCTACAATTTTTTACTGATGTCACCAGAAACATTTATAGTTATAAGCACCTGAAGAGGCACCTGGAGGGTGTGAAACATGTAGAACAGCGAATAATGGATTTCGAGCAGAAATAACGGCGGTTTTAATATTGACCTTGCGGTACATTTATGTAATTAATAAATAATTAGAACAATTTCTTAATTATAAGTCAACAGAGATGTAAAGTAAACCACATATTTAAATAGATGAATACATAGTGAAGGGTTTGTGTATAAATTCAACAGTTTCATCCTAGATAGAATAATACAGCCATGGTTGAAGGACAGCAAGGATAGTATTGAAAGTAACTTGTGGGAAAGTGTCTACCAGGATCCGTCCTCAAGTATGATGGATATAAATATTCCCAATGAAATTATGTATTTTGTTTATTTATTTATTTACTTCAATAGTTCCATAGGGAAGGTGATCTGCGAAAAAAAAAAAAAAGAAAATAAATAATAATCAGAAATATAGAAAAGGGTGGCAACCTGTAGATAGCCCGGCGTTAATAGCCAGATTGTTGATACGCCGTTAAACACACACGCAAAAAAATAAGAAATATAATAAAGTAACAGTTTATAAATTAGTTCTTCATGATCTGAAAATTTTAATTAATTACATTAATAATCGCTCCAATAATATAATATCCAACCGAAAAAAAAATATTAAAAATAAACAACAATGAAAAGGAATGATTGGGAAAAATGAAGTTATATTAAAAAATAACAGTAAATGAAAAATTAAATAAAAATAATATAAATGAATGAATCGGTCGATAATTATTGTAAGGTCAAGAATTTTTTTGGGAAATAAATTGTGGATTATTTGTAATGTTATTATATGTCTCTGTTAGTATTAGTCGTCAGTAGGTACGCCTTTATGGTAAAAAAAAATGTGGGCTCCAATCTGATAATAGCTCACTTAGGTCCCGTGTTGCTTGTAGATTGTCTCTTTTCATGCAGTCTGTTAGTAGCTGTGAAAGGAATGTTGCATGCATCGCGACCTTAATGGTTCGTAAATAAGTGAGTGATTGAGTCGTGTATGTCCGATTCTCTGACTTGTTAGTACAACTTCGTCACGTCTTGTTCTTTGTTCTCTTGACGTATATTGCTCTTTATTTCCCTTTGGAAATTAATACCTCCGTCTTCATCCGGGAAAACAGTGTTGCAAAAAAGTTTCTGATATTTTTACCTTGTTTTATTGAAATGCCCATTTTACCCGTGATCTAGTAAATTAGTTTTTAAATAAAACAAGCTATGTTAATGAGAAAAAGTATTATTACATACATTTTTGTATAATTTGTTGTTTGCTTTGTCCCTATTGTCACGGGAGAACCTTTATTCACAACAGGATAATTTCCTACAAAGGATTGATAAGTTTTCCCCTCTTCAGGTTTCCAGTACTAACTAAAACCCTTGATAAGTCAAAAGTATTATTACATACATTTTTGTATAATTTGTTGTTTGCTTTGTCCCTATTGTCACGGGAGAACCTTTATTCACAACAGGATAATTTCCTACAAAGGATTGATAAGTTGTCCCCTCTTCAGGTTTCCAGTACTAACTAAAACCCTTGATAAGTCAAAAGTATTATTACATACATTTTTGTATAATTTGTTGTTTGCTTTGTCCCTATTGTCACGGGAGAACCTTTATTCACAACAGGATAATTTCCTACAAAGGATTGATAAGTTGTCCCCTCTTCAGGTTTCCAGTACTAACTAAAACCCTTGATAAGTCAAAAGTATTATTACATACATTTTTTTATAATTTGTTGTTTGCTTTGTCCCTATTGTCACGGGAGAACCTTTATTCACAACAGGATAATTTCCTACAAAGGATTGATAAGTTTTCCCCTCTTCAGGTTTCCAGTACTAACTAAAACCCTTGATAAGTCAAAAGTAATCAAACAGGAAGGGCTTTGCCTCTGCCTCCTTTTTATGAAGTTCTAAGGTGAAGGGGGGGGCTTAGAAATTAGAAGCAGGACTCATTGAAAAGGCACTGGATCTGAGGAAACGTCGGCCTTCCAGATTTACTCCTTTTACGATAGGAACAATTTAAAGTTTCTCAGCAGCTTCGTAATGAGTTCCCTTTGACTAGTAAAAAAGAAAGGAAAGATTTTCATCTTAATTTCTTACTTCGTCCACTTTGATTTGAAACTCGACAACTCAAATTTTCTTTTCGCCATTAGTTTTCAATCGTTTATACAAAATAAAATTTAGACAGAATAAGATTTTTAACTTAACTTGTGGTGAAATTACTTCTTCAAAGCTACAACTATTATACATCAGTCTAATAAAGATAATGGTGTTTTTTTGTTTTTTTTTTAATGAAAATGATGGTATTATTCCTCTCATGTGTACACATTGCGGAATTGTTGGAACTTCGAATAAGATCTACCTATGTACTTCCATTTTCTACCTTCATGTACAGTTTTTACATACACAGGAAGTGTAAAATTAGAAAGTAAAGACTTTTGGGACTAATTAATATTTTATTAGAAATAAAATTAAATGAAATATCCTTTATTATGCAAACAAAAAATAAACAAATAAAACATCTTTGATAATTTAACTAAATAATCTTTTAATGTTAAATTTAACTACACAATTTGGACGTGAAAATTTAAATAATAAACTCCATAATCATACTCATACATAATTGTGTTGTTTTATTTCATAGAAAATTATTTACATTTTAATTTTATGTATTTATTTTTTTTTAAATAACTGATTAATTATTTTTGCTTGTAAAAGCCTTCCTCCTTAGAGGACTATTGGTCTATACTTCCCAGATAGACCAGCCTTACCGACAAGCCGATCAACTCAGAAAAATGCGAACAGATAACATTCACCCTCACCCGGAGATCACCCGACCTTCTGTCTACCTCAAAAATACTCCACTTCCAGTATCTAACGAGGTTCGATATCTAGGATTATACCTTGACAGTCGTCTGACATGGAACCCTCACACAAGACTGAAAAGACAAGAACTGAACAAAAGATACGGACTACTTAGACGACTCCTTGGACTTTCATCTAAATTATCGATACTGAACAAAGTTACGATATAAGAAACAATCATTCGACCCATTTGGACATACGGACTTGAACTCTGGGGATCTGCAAAACCATTTAACATCAACAGAATACAGGCATTACAGTCCAAAGTTCTCCGCAAAATTGCAAACGCACGCACCTTTCTACGTATCCAACAAAACCCTACATTATGACCTTAACATCCCATTTGTCCTTGACCTTGCTAAAACCCGTTTCCAAATGTTCCATTCCAAATTGTCTCACCATCCTAATCCTGAAGGTCTATCCTTATCTTCAAAATCCCACCCGGACAATCCTCCCAGGCGGCTTAAGAGGCAGTGGCCCCGAGATAAGTTACTTACCTAATCCCTCTGGAATCATTGAAATATTTAGTTAAGCAACTAGTGGAGTGCCAACAATGGTTGGCTTCTTCCAAATTTTGTATTTATTTTATTTCAATTGTTTCCGTTTTGATCAATAAATACATATCAATATCTGTATCAACATACTTGATCATTGTACACTTCATAATTTGTACAGATTTCAAATAAATAAATAAAAACGACAAGCGGGCGGGTCCGTGAATTCCTTCCATGTTTCCTACCAGAGTTTCTTGTCCCGTGCTTTTCTCCGCCATGTCGGGCCTGCTGTTTTCTTGAAGGAATCCCTCCATCTCTTGACTTGTCTGCCTCTACCTCGACTAGAATCATATGGAGTCCATTCCGTCACATATTATTAGAGAATATATATATATATATATATATATATATATATATATATATATATATATATATATACACATATATACCTCAAAGTTGTCTATCTAAATATTTTAATATGATTAATATAGAATATAGATATCTATACCTTGCGTGGAATAAATAAAGTTATTTTCCCTATTGACAGAATAACGATAACAAGATGTCGCCCTTGGATGTTTACATATTTTCTTGGTATATTTTTATCTGAATGACTAAAATACTATGCCCCTTTAGGATATCAATTTATCTGAGGGGATATTACTTTTCAAATTGAAAATTACTCTACCTTTAAAGGTTTATCGTGAATATTGAAAGTTATTGTCGCTGGAAAGTTTCCATTCTTTTTGATCTTGAAAATAAATGATCGCTTCTTAGAACGGTCCTTTGAGCAACACATTTTTTTTTTTATAATATTTTCTTCATAATCAACGTTGGAATCGCTTTTTATTTTTTATATCGTGGATCAGCAAAGTAAACCGATACTGAGAAATGGGCCATCTTGGAACCATTTATTTCTATTGGCTTTATTTATTCTTTATTGAAGTGTTTTTACTTCCAAATTACTGCACCTAATTAATATATATTCATATCATTTACGGACTTCTTGATCGTTTATTTCTTCTTTGGAACTCTTTCCAACTAGATCCTTTGAAGAAACCGTATTTACTAAATGATGATATCGCACTAGTATTTCTAAAGTGACACAACTAAAAGAAAAAAAAAAAAAAAAAAAAAAAACTCAACTGAAAATGTGTCACTCTTACCTGTGTAGGGGGAATAGCATTAAGACGGAAAGAGTTACACAGGTGGCCTTTGGTGTATCAGGCTGTACCGTATGAAATGTCAGTTTTGTTTACTTTGCGATTTAATCCTTTCCCTTTTTTATTTCATTATTTACAAACATCATTGTTATTCATATAGAATTAAAGCTCTTTTATTCCTATTATTTAATCAGTAACTTGCGTACTGTGTTGTGAGAACGATCCTCTGAGAAAAAAATAAAACTTAAATTATGACTTCAACGGAAATCCGCATTATTTTTCGTTATGAATTTAAGCTCGGTCAAAGCGCTGCTGAGGCGTGTATGAACATTAACACAGCGTTCGGGGAGGGAACGGTGAATGAACGAACTGTTTACCGGTGGTTTTCCAGGTTTCGAAGTGGAAATTTTGACCTTGACAACGAGGAGCGAGGAAGGCCAGAAATCATGATTGACAAAACCACCTGAAAAAGGGTTGAAGCTTGTCCCTCACAAAGCACTAGGGAATATACCAAAGAACTCGGAGTAGGAGCCACGACAGTTTCAAGACATTTGAAGGAAATCGGCAAGTCCAAAAATGACATTTCAAACGGTACAGCCTGATATAAGCTCTGAAGCTAGGTTCATACTCTCTTGATGGTTGATAAAGATATATTTTTTTTTAATATCTTTCATAGTCATAACTGAGAAACACGGATTCCTGATTTTTAGATAACTACCTATAAAATCATATATTGCAGCTTTGCTGATACACTCGATGTATATCAGTTATAATCAACCTGCGGTCCTTCTGGCTTTTTCTGGTTGGCTCGTGTAGTGTTTTTTTTATTTTTATTTTATTACATTTTGAATTTTGCTCCCATTAGTGTCTTTAAGAGCGCGGATGTGTTAAGTGCTATAATTGATGAGATTAATATACGACAATATTTTTTTTTTCAACAGATATCTGATTATACCATAGCAACTTGTAATTTTAGTTTTTTTTTTGTTTTTTTTAAATAGATAAATCAAGCATTGGGTATTTTTTTTTCTTTCTTAAAACAAGTTCATTTCTTTGGGTAAAAAACAAGTTTCTGAAGGAAATTGTCCAGAATTTCCAATGAGTATGTAGTTTTTTGACATTAACAAAACAAATGAAATCATAAAATGAAAAACAAAATAAATTAAATTTTTTTGGGTGGTTTGGGATTTACCGCTCCCGCAGTTAAAGTGTTAAACAAACCAAACCATTAAAAACAAAGATAAAAATTCGCTATCTTGCTGAAAAATGGGCCCTGTTTTGGCCAGCTCTAAGGAGACGAACGTTTTTTAGAATCTGTGTCATCGATCATATTTTCCATATTCGAAGATAGGTTATGCGTGTTATAAATATTAAATGTTTGTAAAGAATCTGCAATATATCCATTGAGTTATTGGTATATGGAAAGGAGGAGTAAGTTATGCGAAGACACGAAAAGCTAGGATTAAACCAGCTGGTCTCCATAACCCCTTTTTGGCGATCTCAACAGTCGATAAGAGATTCAATTTCGATATGTCTCCTTCATTTTTATTCATATCTATAGAGAGTGCTGTCTTCAAGTGGATCTCCCCGTGTTGGAGTTAAATCTTATTTTTCCTCAGATTATATTGTCCCCCCCCCCCCTCTCGAGGCTCTTCGCTTCTCTTAATTCACATATCCATGGCGTTTTCTATCCACCCACCATGAAAAAAGTTTTTTTTTCTTTATTGATCCTAAGAAATTCGTTTAAAATGAGAGGTAAGGAACATCCGCTGTCTACGACCTTTGACTTTCAACTAAAATTCGAATTTCTTCTCTTCATAATCTATTAGTGGCTACATTTTAAAAATTCCACCATCTTTCAGTTTTTTTTATTAAAAAAATGGTTTTATTAGTCACTAGCAAAATACCCGTGCTTTGTCACGGCAGATAAGTAGTTATTTTATTGCTTTCCCGTCATAGTATAAGTTATTCATCAATTGATAAGTAATCGAAGTATAATGTTTCTTGACATTGGGGCGCTCCGGACCTGTGTCAAGAAACAGATAACGTAGAGATAACCCGTTATCTATAGGTTAGCAGTAACAGCAGTTTAACCAGTAAAGGTTAAAATTCGTTGTCAATAATAAATGTACGTTAAAATTTAAAAATTTATGTTTCCAAGATGTCATTTGGAAACACTCATTATATTTCCGCCGTCTTTCTTTAATAATTCAAAAGGCACGCGGTTTTCTGTAGTGGTCACTCATCGCTGTGCTGATCTGAGGTGTGTGCAACGTAGCTGTAGTTGTTGGCAGTTAGGTGCGATGTGTACCTAGTTTCAGTAATTAACACCAACACATGTATATATATATATATGTGTGTGTGTGTGTTTGTGTGCGTTAAATTCTCTCAATTATACTCCTATATGAGATTTCGCATTGCTTATGTGCTTAAATATTTTTTATGGATTTATTCATCCTTATTAGGGGTTAATCTGTATTCATTATTATTTTATATAATACACATTTATCTCTTACAATATTTTTTCTTTAATATAATCATCCAGTTAACAATCATATTCTCATTTAAAAAAATGGAACGCATAAACGATAATCGATATGGATTTTCACAGAAGTTCCTTGGAAGATAAAGAAGCTGTTGACATCTTGTTCTGGTTTTCCTTCGCTACGTGCTCTGCTTTCTGGGTGATAGGCCGTATTCTTCGTGTTTTATGGTCGAAAGCTTATCCCAGCCGTTCCTCCTAACTTGTAGCACTTTCCTTGCCAGGTATAGGATCACACTTAATGGCTAAATGTCCTCTCAGAGAATGTTCTGGTCTGTAGACCAGCTATTAATTTTAATGTGATTAGTTCAATTACAAGGGAATCGCACACATAATATTATTATTTTGATAATAATGAGCATTTAATTACAATATTTTAAAACCTTAGGATATAGATTAGTAATTAATTAGAAACTTTAAATTGGGAAATACAATTGAATAAAGTGCAGGAGGGTCCCCTGTCAAGGTAGGAAAGAAACAAACCAAAAGGAGGCCCGGTGGCCGTGAGTGCTAAAGCGTGAGCACTATGCGCACCTAAGATCTATTGCAGTGATAAACTTTATCAATGGACTGTTACCTATTAAAATAACTTAAATTACATGATAAATTATTTATACTATCCCAGCAGCCGGAAAAAAAACATTTCTTAAATGCTCGAGACAAATTCAACGCTTAAAGATAAATGTATGAAAATTTGAAAAACACAAAATGTGACATATCTCTCGAATAAAAAACGTTTCCAACAAGTTCTTTCAGTTACTTTTATTGCTTCCGGACTGGACAATGGATTCCCACAGTTTGGCCTATAAAAAATGAGTAATCCATACTTTCTTCACAAAGGTATTTGAAAGTAACAACACTCTATTTTACATTTTTTGACATAAGGAAGAGAATCGCGAGAAACTTGTGATTTATCAAAAGAACAGAAGTGCTTTATTAGACGTCCAAAAAGTATCTTCTATCAATGGGTTTAGTGAATTAAATCAGTCTTTTCTTTATTATTATTTTATATATTTTATGATGGCATGATTAGAATTTTATTATCTAGAACATGTTTTGTGCAATGCTTTCTTATTCAATAAAAAAATATGTCAACTTTAAAAAAACAGAAAATTTCTCCTCGGAATCGGACCATTCTTCAAATGAACTTTTTTGTTGAAAATTATGTTTAGATTCACCTCCTCGAGTTTTGCTACTTAGACCTCAATCACCCTGTATATGTATAAAAACTATAGAGGTATCTGGTTCTTTACCATACGTCACACTAGGAAGATAGTGTGGACAGTACTCTGCTCCGGCTGTCTGATTTTTCATTTTTCACAGGCACCTGTTAAATTAATTAATTCCACCAGACAAACGATGATACTTTAGTAAATTTGTCCTTATATATATATATATATATATATATATATATATATATATATATATATATATATATATACGCGAAATAAATGCATTACAATTTTTGACGGCAGGAAATATCCCATGATTAAAATTACAACCGGATAATAGAGATGTTGCCCATCTTAAATATAATACAACATTCGCTTAAGAAAAAATTCTGATGTGAGACATAACCAGAAAACAAAACAGTAAAAGAGAATATAAGTTGTGAATAAGATATGTATTGTTGATATATTTGGGATTTGATGCATAAAATATTGCTCTGGTAATGTTTGAATAAAATATGACAAGGTTTTTGGGATAAGTATAGACGTGGGGACAGGTCCTATCCCGCCGCATACAAAGCATCCTTCAGGAATAGCGCTGGCCTACCCTCTCCCTTCGCAGGCACACACACAGATACACACATACTCATATGCACAAATACACCCACATACATACACATGCGCAGAACCCACCAAGTGTACCACTGTCTCTTTTCCTCTCATCACATCATCCCTTACTTGACGTCCCTCTTGGTTATTTTTTTCCTCTCCCTGTCCGGGGTCTTTATCCGTGCTCAGTATTTTCCATATTCCTCCTCTTATGTTTGTCATTGGATTTATTTTTACATTAAGTGATGAAATATCATTCTCGAGGATGTAATTTCCTTGAATTGATTTCCGAGTCATCACTTGCTCTCGCTATATTTATTCGTCAATAAAATCACTACACCGTAAGCAAGATGGTGTACTGGTTTAATTTGCTTGAGGACCTCGAGTTCGAAACTCGGGCGCGCCATATAGTTTTTATCTTCTAGTGACGTCGTTCGTTAGTTGGATTACCAGACCGTTCCTAGCCCCACTCAGCCTTCATTTAACTTATTATTATAAACGTACCTTTCAAAGAGGCAAATTAGGCGGCCGGAGCAAAGTACTGACCACACTGTTTCCCATATGTGCCGTGTGGTCAGCAATCATATACCCTACCAATATTTGACACAGTGGGACATTTTTATTTATTTATTTATTATATTGTCATTTTTAATCGTTGTTATTTGCAGGGGTTACCTCCATCTACTCCCTAGCTTTTCGGTATACTACTGGAATTCTTATCGTAATAAATTGCAGTCAGCATTGCCCATAAAATAGCAAAGGCACTAGTGGACGGTTTAATATTTTGATTTAAATTAATCATGAGAGGATGGTGCTTTGAAACCAACAAGGTAATAATTTACGAAAAGAGATTTTCTGTTCAGCTTGTAAAGTGCTACCATCTAAACAGCACCCCCTAAGCCACTTTGATACTGACAGTACAGGGATCATATGTCGTGCTAATTTACACGCTGTGAAATGATCACATTTCAGAGGCATAGCACGTTTCAATTCTGGGAATGAGGATAAATATTCTCTGCCTTATTCCTACTAAATTATTTATTTAAAATTTCGCTTTTACAAGCAAATGACTTTTGGGATGCGTTATCGACAGTTTACTGACCTATCGACAGAATAGAACTGATTCCTTTTCGTTTTTCGAACGAAAAGCCACCACCCGTAGTGGAAATCAAACCTATGAGTGCTCATGCCTTAACTGTCTCGGCCATTACACATTGGGACCAAACGGCAGTTCGTGTTTCAAAAAAAAAGCTACAGCCTCTAAATCTTAACCGATTTCGATGACTTTTTTTTCAAATGAAAGCTAATAAAATTTTGAACAACTTTGTCTAGCCAGATTTTTGTTTTTTGTTCCTCATGTTTATTAAATTACGTGAGAATAATTCATGAACAATAACAATTAAAAATATAATAATATTTTATTTTTCGTCGAACTAAATATCAGCAGTGTTATCGTTGAAAGTAAAAATTCAAATCCTGATTAGACTTGGAAAAGAACATCTTCATAAAATTTAAATTTATGTTAATTCGACAATTAGATTAATTGAAATAATATGATTTTTGAATGATTTGAAATTAAATTTTGATTTTTCCAAGTCTAATCAGGATTTAAATGTTTAATTTCAACGATATCAGTGCTGATATTAAGTTAGATCAAAATTAAACAGGAGAAGGAAGAAAGAAAAATCTTGCTAGACGAAGTTGTTCTCAATTTTATTAGCATTCATTTGAAGAAAAAAAAAAAAAAAATGAAATCGGTAAAGATTTAAAGGCTTTTTTGAAACACGAAATGTCATTTGGCCCGACTATATCCCCCCTAAACTCAGGGAAAAGAAATGCTTTTAACACTATTCAAAGGGATTTAGTTACTAAGCTAGTACGCATGAAACAATTTTTGTAATATTTATTCAAAATGTGTATATATATATATATATATATATATATATATATATATATATATATATATATATATATATATAAATACACATATGATATATTATCACCTAGAATATTTAATTTTGTTCGCCGCAGAAAATTAAAGGTGCAGCCGAAAAGGGTTTATATTGGACGCTTTATCTGTCCAATGTTAAGTAATCAAAGATCATTCCGCCTCTAAAATATCTAATTTTTTTTCGTTTTTAACGGCGCATCAACTATTTGGCACTTTTATACTTACTACTCTAAAACACTACACCTTATCTAAAAATATAACACGATTTATGTACCTGAAAAGTTTGAAACCTAGGTTGTAGGAAGTCAGGAAAATAATGAATAAAATGAAGGGCATAAGACATTTCGCGAAACAGCGAATAACACATTGAACGCCCAGCTTCGGCTGGCTTCTAGGACCTCGAAGCGTATTTATTGATAATATGCAAGGCTTCGAAGCGAAATGCCACTGAGACCGGTATTATTCGCTTGAATAAAGCCAACACAATCAATGGTATACACTCAATCAGAACGACATCGCTCTTTCATCGTGTATCAAGATAACGGGGTCTCCCGTGGTCTAATGGCTAGCGCCTTGGATTCATAAGCGGGAGATGGTGGGTTCGATTCCCACCCTCCGGCAGGAATTTTATCATCCCACGGCTCGCTGGTAAAATTCCTCGCTGCACCCTGGATGTCGGCGCTAATGACCTAGATGTAGATGCGCCGTAAGAAAAAAAAAAAAAAAAAAAAAAAAAAAAAAAAAAAAAATCATGATAATTTCGCTTGCTTATTGGAAAGCGAAAGGAGAATTAGAATTGAATTAGTTTCTTCTGTCATAGTTCCTAATTTCTCTAAGATATTTAGGCATTTAGGGTGGAGTTATGATAAATACTATGCATCACTATGCCTACTGCGTAAATTTGATCGTTCCGATCAAATTTTATGTAAAGAAGCTATTTAAATGGGTACAATTTATTTTCTTTAAGCAGAAGTGGTCATTAGCGTGTGAGCGGTCTTCGGTGATGATTCCTAATGTTTTATTTTTTCAAGCGAATGTTGTTAGTAATTATTTTTCCCCTTTTCCTAAATCACTTTATGTGTCCATAAAAAATAATGCGTAGTGTAAGGCCCGGTCCACATTGCTTTAGTTTCACGTTTCATCAGTGGATCTACTAGCTCTAATAAGCGACCAAAAACTGGCTTCGATATAAAAAAAAAAATCCTTTATTATAAAAAAATGTAGCAGGATCTCTGATTTGTTCTCGAGCTACAACAAAACAGCTGGGTTGCCGATCCCTAATCATCGGGTGAACCTAGTACTTGCGTTTTTTTTTTTTTTTTTTTTTTTTTTTTAGCCACTACTACACCGTGTGCACGCTTCTAATATGTTTCATGAAACCAGTTTCTTCAGTGTACACCGGGCCTTACAAAGGAACGGCTGAGAAATGTTTGCAGAGCACTACTCAGAAATAAATACCTAAAGAATCTTAGCCTCACTCATCAATCACAGCATCTCATCTATAATAATAAAATTATAATAGATGGGATTCTCTCATCAATTACAGCTAATAAAATTATAAACTGATAAAATAAGAAACTCTCAATGCACTCTGGATCAGACGTCATCATGTATTATTTATTTATTTATTACTAGCTGTTACCCGGCGCGCCATGCTACACCTACTTTCTGCATATAGAAAAGCCTAAATAAATTAGAAACCAAATAAGTATTATTAAAATCTAATAACACGAATCTGTAACTGTTATGAACCCGTGACCTCGCAACTGTGAGTCCTAAATGACTTTGACCTAACCTATAACACCCCCCGTATCAAGACATACATGTATACCAAGTTTCGTAAAAATTGGTCTATAGTGTGGATTTGCATAAGGGACAAACATACAGACAGACAGCTGGTAGACGTTCTTGACTTAGCCTACGACACTCCCCAAATTAAGATCTACATGTGCACCGAGTTTAGTCAAAATCGGACGAACGGTGTGGATTTGTATAAGGGACAAACATACAGACAGACAGCTGGTAGACGTTTTTGACTTAGCCTAGGACACTCCTCAGATTAAGATCTACATGTGTAACGAGTTTAGTCAAAATCGGACGAACGGTGTGGATTTGTATAAGGGACAAACATACAGACAGACAGCTATAAGACGTTTTTGACCTAGTCTACGGCACTCTCCAGATTAAGATCTACATGTGTACCGAGTTTAGTCGAAATCGGACGAACGGTGTGGATTTGTATAAGGGACAAACATACAGACAGACAGCTATAAGACGTTTTTGACCTAGTCTACGGCACTCTCCAGATTAAGATCTACATGTGTACCGAGTTTAGTCGAAATCGGACGAACGGTGTGGATTTGTATAAGGGACAAACATACAGACAGACAGCTGGTAGACGTTTTTGACTTAGCCTACGACACTCCCCAGATTAAGATCTACATGTGTACCGAGTTTAGTCAAAATTGGACGATCGGTGTGGATTTGTATAAGGGACAAACATACAGACAGACAGCTGGTAGATTTTTTTGACCTAGCCTAGGAGATTTCTCGTATCAAGACCTACCATTATTCCAAGTTTGGTCAAAATCGGTCAAACGGTGTAGATTTGTATAAGGAACAAACAAACAGACACGTGATTTTTATATATATAGATGAAGACTCTCAAAACGCAGATGGTTCTCTTCGATAATTACAAATCTGTTCTTATTAATCAACAGTTATTACAATTTCTTATAGATATTTCATATAAAATAAAAACATTAATTATATATATATATATATATATATATATATATATATATATATATATATATATATATTTTAAACATTAAATATATATATACATATATATATGTATATATGTATATATATATATATATATATATATATATATATATATATATATATATATATATATATATTTTTAAACATTACTATATACATTACAGATGTATATGCAAGTGCACAACACATGCATATACATTGCTTTATATACACTATGTGTAACTCATGTTATACACATGTACATACATGCGTATTCATACACTCACGCACACAAATCATGATTAAGTGAAAATAAAATTATTTTAAATTAACAAATAATTATCTTTTCTCCAATGCTACCAGATATCAGAAGTAGTTTTAGAGTCTAAAATTAAATCTTGTTGTATAGCTGTGTGTGTTTTAGATGTTGAAAGATAGTGTTTATCGATTGGCTACCCTGTTTCAAAAGTTCAGTCATGTCGTGTGGTATTTGTATGTAATCACGTCTTCTACATTCTGTCAATATGTGTTTAACTGTTAGAGGTAAGTTACACTGTCTGCAAGTAGGTTTTTCAGTTTTAGTCATTAAAAACGAGTGTGTGAGTAAAGTATGTCCGATTCTTAAACGACACAAGACGACTTCTTCTCGTCTCACATCCCGTGAGCTTGATGACCAAGCTTCAACTGTATGTTTAACTG
The DNA here is from genome assembly GCA_946811695.1 of Gonocerus acuteangulatus. Lineage (NCBI taxonomy): Eukaryota > Metazoa > Arthropoda > Insecta > Hemiptera > Coreidae > Gonocerus > Gonocerus acuteangulatus. The sequence goes on along the minus strand of OX328127.1, from coordinate 63,000,539 downwards.
TTAGAGGTAAGTTACACTGTCTGCAAGTAGGTTTTTCAGTATTAGTCATTAAAAACGAGTGTGTGAGTAAAGTATGTCCGATTCTTAAACGACATAAGACGACTTCTTCTCGTCTCACATCCCGTGAGCTTGATGACCAAGCTTCAACTGTATGTTTAACTTTTAGAGGTAAGTTACACTGTCTGCAAGTAGGTTTTTCAGTATTAGTGATTAAAAACGAGTGTGTGAGTAAAGTATGTCCGATTCTTAAACGACACAAGACGACTTCTTCTCGTCTCACACCCCGTGAGCTTGATGACCAAGCTTCAACTGTATGTTTAATTTCTCTGAGTTTGTTGTCTCGTTTCACATCCCGTGAGCTTGATGACCAAGCTTCAACTGTATATTTAATTTCTCTGAGTTTGTTGTCTCGTTTCAGTTGCCAATATCGCTGCCAGTTGTTTAAAGTTTTATTGTAAGTAAGTCTTTTAATGTCTTGTAATGTCAAGAGATCTATGTCATTTGTATCTCTTCGTGTCGCTAATTTTGCTAGTTTGTCTATGTTAGTGCTTTCAAAAATATTTTCATGTCCGGGTAACCATATAATTTTAATTTGTATATTTTTTTCCTGTAACCGGTGTATATGATCTAATATTTGTTTGACAATGGGGTGTGTTGCGTATATGTTATACAGAGAGAATAAGGAACTGAGCGAATCAGTAAATAACATTACCTGGTTATAATCAGTAGTCTATATTCTGCTGATACCTAACAGAATGGGCTGTAATTCAGCACTGAATTCACTTGCATTTTGTAGGAGTTTTAGCGCGGTTACTCCCTATCTCCATAGGGAGAACCCGCTTATGAGGTTGACCTCATGACGCAATCCGGAAGTGCCGACTAGAAACTTTCACGTTTCAGACCCTATAGATCACGAAAATATAGGTGGCCCAAATTTGTATAAATATATATATATATATGCTTGTCTGTTCGTGCTCTAGCAAGCTCAAAAATGGTCCGATTTTAACGAAATTTGGTACAAAAATCTGTCGTCTAATTTGAAAGGTCAAGTTCGTTAACCAGCAGAATCCGCCCACTAGAAGATAGTGTTTGGGGTGAAATTCGCGAAAAAAAATCGTAACGCTTATGTTTTTTTGTTTATATGCTTGCAGGTACTTTTTTTATAGGTTTCTTAACATAAGAAAACGGATGAAACCATTTATAAGGCGATATCTGAGACCGTTCCTGAGAAAAGAGGAATCAATGTTTTTGTAATTCATTATATTTTTGTGAGTACTTAGAATCGCGGGATTCAATTGAAATATTTTCTATAACTTGGAAACTAATTCCAACTAAGATGTTTAAATTTTGGTTATATTTGGAGTTAAGGAAGTATGCGGAAAAAAAATATTTTATTAATAGATATGAAAAGTTTTCTTCATACCATTCGAATGCTCACTAAATTCTCTACAAAAAAGGTTCTGAAGCAATATTGCATGGGGCAACGTCAATCAGAGATATAAGTGCTTAAAACTTAAAAAATGTTTGTTTTGTTGTTTTGAAAGGGGTTTTCTCTTTGTTTATCCCACTTTTTAATTGTTTTTTTTTTCTTGTTTTAAATTGCATTTATCAGCAAAATTAGTATAGTAGTAAAATAAGCTAAGAAACGGTGAAAGGTATTGGTAATAATAAGTTTGGAGTGGCTGTGGTAAACAAGATGGCTCTGGCTAATCATGATAACGTAGTTTGTTTTGAATTCTGCTGTCTATATAACCTTCCTCATAGCCTCCAACTGAAGTTATCGTTATTTATTATTTTATAGAAAGATTTAACCCACGACAGAATGGAATTTTATTCGCCATGAAGCACATATTTACAGTTGATTATAACAGTAAGACGAATTTGCTAGTAAAACAAGATACTTAAAATGACAAGGAATTTTTGGTTGTTAAGAAGAGCCTTCTCAGCAGTAGTCAAAGAGTAAGTACGTTTTCAGTACATAATTGTATTGACTTATACAGATTAAGAATTATCCGCTTCTGTGTAAGTTGGCTACTGTCAGTTTCCTGTGATTTGTGATGCTAATTTATTCCATTTCTTCGAGATGTACGTAACCGCGCTATGATGACGCAGTTCCTGCGAGTCGGACTTTTTCTTGATAGAAATCTTGACCAGCAATTGCAGCTGAACCTGTACCGAAACTTGTTTTCGAGCCGTCAGTAAATATCTTTAGGGCGTGGGGGACTCGGCTTTCAATGCTGTAAATTGCTCATGTATTAAAAATAGCGCCTGAAATAAATCTACAAGCGCTGGACGATAAAAGGTTTGGCCTTTTCTCCTTCAATTTTTTTCAAATCTTTCAAATAACAATGAACTGGGTGAAACCGCAATTCTGTGGAATTCTAAAGGTCAAGTAGTGAATAAATAAACTATAACGTATTCTGGGCCATTTGTCTCTTCAGAAGATTTCACATAACCATGAAATAACTTCTTATATTTAACAATAGGAATCTATCTCTGAATATAATGCTATTTACAGAAAACCTAATAAGAAATTGAAAAATGAATAATAGTTATAAACTAATAATACGCCATTCTTTGGATAGTTCCATCATCATTTTTCTAAGTTGACTAATATTTTTGTTTATATGTTATTATAGTATAAATCAATAATATTTCCAAGAATAGAAACAACATATCACACAATTCCTGACATGCATTTGAAGGACTCAACTATGAAAAAGGCTCATCGAACTATCCAACCAAAGGCTGCCTTTGTAGATGGAATGTTAGCAAACAAGACAGACATTGGAGAGCCGGACAATTGGAGTTGGGAACTCAGCCATTAATGAGAGACTCAATTAAAAAGTTGGTTGGTGGTTCCTGTCCCCAACCGCAAACAGTAAACGCTCTGCCCACAGCAGCCTTTTCTAAAGGAAATATGCACCATGACTTCTTCTATAGAAATTCAAATTTCAACTGGACTGAATAATTATTTCAAAAGTAACAAGGACTTTTTTGATCGAATTTGAATGAAAAAAGTCACAAATGCTGTCCAGAAACGGTTATTTCTACTACTGTAAACTTCCTCTAATCCGGCAAGCTTGATAATCCGGCGCGGCAGGGGTTTCAAGGCCAAACATGAAATGTGCGCCCCTTCAGTTCTGATCTATCAATTAGGCGAAATCCACACGCCAACAACCCCGTGATGCCCAACGGGGTCGTAGAAAAATTCCCGGAAACCCTCTCTGTGATCAAATACGTACTTATTGTGAGCTCAGTTTATAGCTATCGCTGGACTGAGACAGTATAATTCTAACAGTGGGCAATTTTATTTTAGTTTTGCATTAAATATAGTACATACTAGTCTTACAGTCTACATTTCGTTTAATTTTCACCTCTATCCATATTTTTCGACATGCGGAATATTTGATAATCCAGAATATTTGATAATCCGGCATGCTTCAAGTCCCGATCGTGCCTGATTAAAGGAAGTTTACTGTATTATGATTGCGCCAAAATGGAGGGTGGATTACCCGAACGTTTAATAGACGGATTGAATTTTATTTTATTCATCTTCTAAATTTTAACTTTAAAATGTTATATGGCTGGGATATCCGAATTTTGTGTCAGAAGTGACAAAAAAGTGTAACGGTTGTGATGTCATCGTTCACATGACCGGAAATTTGTTTTGTTAGGCAATTTTGGCGGGAAAATAAATTCGTAAAATAAAGATACATTAAAAAAAAGATTTTCGAAAAATGGAAAGCACTGTGGCCACAAACATGCAGGAGCGAATTGCTGAGAGAAAAACGTGACACAAGACCATGACATACAGCTTCCAGTCACTCTCGGAGGGAAGAAGTTGTTCTGGCACGTTTGCGAATAGGCACTGTGCAATAACCCATGGTTACCTCCTCAAAAATCTAAACTCACCCACTTGTGAAATATGCCAAATGCTTATGACTATAGGACACATAATCATCAAATGCAAAAACTCTTCTACATGTTGTTCACGCTATAACATCCCAACAACTCTACAGGAAGCTCTACAAGATGACGAAACTACTGATAAAAATTTGATTAACTTCCTGTAGGAAATCAATATATACAAAGGAATATAAAATCTTCATGTACTGCCAATGACCCTCAAGGGTAGAGGCAGAATAATTTAAATAAAACAAAAAATAAAAAAAATAAAAAATCGTAATTTGGAGGGAATAGATATTTAACCACCTCGCATTTATACGGGGTATTTTAAACAAATTCTTCGGGAATGAGGCATACACTAGCCAAGCGGGTCCTTTCTAGAAGAGGCAAATTTTCATTATTATTATTAATATATTGTGTTTTAATAGTGAACACTTTCGAAAGCTCAGATATCAGACACGATTATGTTATCTATCGTTTCCTGTTGTAAGCAGATTGCTGCTAGGTGGGTTCAATGCAATCGTTCGTTTCTTATAAAATAATAAATATGTTTCTGTTTCTATTATCTCGGTAAATAAATAGAAAAATAAATGCAGTTCTTTTCTTACAAAATAATGTATTACATACTGAGCGTAACTTCTCGGAAGTTCATGACATGTTTGTCTAGTTGTCTAAGAGCAAAATTTCGTGTGAATGTCATGTTCGTAAGTGTTTTAGAAGTTTGGGAAACGAACATTGGCCTCCGGAACAATAATAAAATGTAATTATTAAAAATGCGTTTGTAATTAAAAAAAAAAAGTATATCTAGTTATTACGGGTAACAAATTTACGTAGAATTAACATAACCTTAACATTAAGCTTAAAAAATGTAAAGAGAAGATCCCTACCCATTTTCCTGAGGAAGGATTCCCATAGTTATGTACCAACTGGCGACGAAATTTTAATTTTACTAAAAATGATCATAAAAATTTAGTAGTAAACTAGTAAATAGTATTTTCCCCTCATTTCTTCTAAGTACAGACAGCGGTAGTGGCAAGTTGATAATTTGGGCCCAAAGTAAATCCCCCTCCTTCTAGTGAACCGATTTAGTTTATTTTTACAACATGTTTTTCTAATAGTATTTTCACAACGAATCATTAGCTAGGGGAATACTATGTACGAAGTTTCGTAACGAAAAAACAAAAAAACTCTGGGGTGTACCGTGTTAATGAGAGTTTATGAAATGTTCGACGTGCTTCTTTACATTGGCACTAATTTTTTATTTATGAACCATTTGACATGAAACAAACACTAAATATTAAGTGAACCTTGCCACAATATATTAGTGAAAACCGCAACTAAATCGGAGATTATTATTTATTTATTGCTGGATCGCAAGGGAGGCGACTAGCAAATTATGAGTCTATATGGAAACGCCATCTGCGAACAAAATGATGTATTAAGAAATAAATTATAATAGATAATGATAATATAAAGGAAAGAAATATAATTTCAGAAAAATTAGCAAATATATTTATAAGCCAAAATTATAAAAAAGAAATACATATATATATATAAAAAATAATAACAATAAATAAAAATAAGGAAGTTAAAATAAAAAAATGAAAGAGTAAACATTTTCATGTGTTCATTAAATTTTGTGATATATTTGTGTAGCCTGTAAGTGTTTAAAAATCTGTTTCAAATAATGGCTACCATCGGACAAGAGTTCTGTAAGGTCAGTGGGTATGTTTACTTGTTCTCTTCTTCGACAGTCTTTAAGTACATGTCTTATAGTTAGGAGTTGGTTACATTGTCTACATGTTGGTGCGTCCTTTTTAGTCATTAGGTGTCCGTGAGTAAGTAGAGAATGGCCAATTCGGAGTCGAGTTAGAACTACCTCTTCTTTCCGGTTACTTATTCTCCTGGATGGCCATTCTGCCACTGTTTGTTTAATCGGAGATTAGCTCACACAGATAAACATACGAAAATTCCAAAAATCATTGTTTTGGGTACTATTGCGTTAATAAAGGCCCCCAATAGTATTTTTTCCCATATATATTCTATGTTCAGACAGCGATCCGTTAGAATTTTATTACATACTAGCTGTTACCCGGCGTGCCATGCTACACCTACTTTCTGCATATAGAAGAGCCTAAAAAAATTAGAAACCAAAAGAGTATTATTAAAATCTAATAACACGAACCTGTAACTGTTTCGAACCCGTGACCTCCCAACTTTGAGTCCTAGACGACTTTGACCTAACCTATAACACCCCCCGTATCAAGACATACATGTATGCCAAGTTTGGTGAAAATCGGTCTAACGGAGTGGATATTTATAAAAAAAAAAAAAAAAAAAAAAAAAAAAAAAAAAAAAAAGAAAAAAAAAAAAAAAAAAAAGACATACAGACTGCAGCTGGTAGAGGTTGTTGACCTAGCTTACGGCACTCTCCAGATTAGGATCTACCTGTGTACCGAGTTTAGTCGATAGCGGACGAACGGTGTGGATTTGTATAATGGACGAACATACAGACAGACAGTTATAAGACGTTTTTGACTTAGCCTAAGACACTCCCCAGATTAAGATCTACATGTGTACCGAGTTTAGTCAAAATCGAACGAACGGTATGGATTTTTATAAGGGACAAACATACATACAGACAGTTATAAGACGTTTTTGACTTAGTCTACGACACTCCCCAGATTATGATCTACATGTGTACCGAGTTTAGTCAAAATCGGACGAACGGTGTGGAGACGGTATCGAGTTTATTCAAAATCGGACGAACGGTGTGGATTTGTATAAGGGACGAACATACAGACAGACAGCTGGTAGATTTTTTTGACCTAGCCTAGGAGATTTCCCGTATCAAGACCTACCTGTCTGCCAATTTTGGTCCAAATCGGTCAAACGGTGTGGATTTGTATAAGGAACAAACAAACAGAAAAACAGACAGACACGTGATTTTTATATATATAGATATGTATGGTTTAATGAAAAGTGTAGTTCTCTAAAATAATTAGAAACAGATATATGTTTTAGGAAGGACTGTTTGAAATGGACCTTTTAAACCAACAAGAACCATGTCAAATAATAAAGTCTAATGTTTAAGTGTTTGAGGAAAACAGCGGCTTTATGGCAAACAGTCCTGCTCTCTGTGTCCATACAATGGACTCGAGAAACATTTCATCAGAAATAATTACTATATTACTACACTAGCGGTCCATTTGCTTAATGACTCCCCGGTATGTTGGATCACACAAATTCTACCTCTATTTACAGAAGGTCTTCCCTCAGGAGCTGTGTAAAAATATTCCTTTATAAGCATAAAAATAAATATAAAATGTTTCACACTTTTATATTTCGTGCAATCAGGTGACAAGTTATGTAATACAAATGTCCGTCACCCATGAGCTGGATAATTAAGCTAATTGCTCAGTAAGATGGTTAAGCTTAGTTTCTGTCTATTCAAATATTTAAGTATTTTTGGAGGGGGTCGAATTTTTAGTTGGTTTTAAAGGTAGCAGGCACGCCTAGGCAGCATGCGTTGCTAAGACGATAACAGGTCAGCTGTTACTGTACTGTATCTATTTCATCACGTTGTTTTTATTGGCGGTACATTTCGACTATGATGGCAGACCTTGAATTATTTTAACGTCTATTTATTATTGGCAACGAATTTTAACCTCTACTGGTTAAACTCCAGTTACTGGTAACCTATAAATAAGGGGTAATCTCTACATAGGTAATCTGTTTCTTTACACTAGTCCAGAGCGCCCTAGTGTCAAGAAACATTATACTTTGATTAGTTTGCATTGATGAAGAGCACGTAGTATGACGGGAACTGATAATAAACTGCACAAAATTATGTAGTAGCATTAATTTTGGTGATAAATAACTTCTTAGGGGGGTAAATGGGCGGGCTAAAGGGTTGCTGGAACGGACGGGCAGATATGGGAGCCGTCCGGCTTCTTTTGGGAGCTCTGCTAAGCTATAGTGCCCTATTCCACTTCTCAGCATCTCCTATTATACCTGATTCCCGTCAACGCCTACTGCTTTTCCTCCCCGTGGTACCCCCTGGGCAACGTTCTTTTGGTGAACCCATAAGGACGGCGAAAAGCAGAGGCGGGGATCCACGATGAGGCAGGGACACCTCTCCTGCTGAGTGGATCCTCTCCTTCGGGAGGAACAGAGTCGGTCTGCCGGCCTAGGTGGCAGCCCCACCAGCAGACTCGGTGACGAGGATTAGGGGTCTGGGTCACCTAAACTTTATTTTCCTACAAGCAGCATAAAAGCCGGACTCCCCTTTACGGATAACTCAGAGGGAATGCAGGACCCACTGAGAGACCTCGGCATGGAAACGGACTTACTCAATTCCACTGGAAAACTTAACCTGGAAATAGCGCAAGGTGTTTCAGGGACTGGCGTCTCATCTGATTCAGGCGGTGAAAAGATTCCAATCGATAATCAAGAGAGTAAAAGCTCACTCGCCTCTCCTTCTCGGTATACTTTGGAGCCATACTCAACGCCAACAAAGTCTCCCGAGAAAAAGAGGGTGAAGCGAGGAAAAAAACGATTTATGGAGGATTTGGATATCAAGCAACAGAAATTCGCTAAATATATCGTTTTAAGCAGAACTGATGGAGACTCATTTACGAAAGTGTCTCCTTTCCTTATCAATAAATTTATTGCTCGGTCTTACGGGACCGTAGTGGGGCTCAGTAAAATGTCGGGTGGCTCATTGCTGGTTGAAGCGGCTAGCAGGGAGCAATCCGTCAAAATTATGAACTCCAATAATCTGGGTGGGTTCAGTGTTAAGGCAGAATTGCATAAAACCCTGAATTCATCCAGAGGAATGGTGACATGTTTTTATCTAGAACACTCCACGGACGAGGAAATACGCGAACGGTTGAAGGACCAAGGTTTAATCGCCGTACGTCGGTTTTTCGCAAGAGGAAATCTCCAAGCGGTGAAGAAAAGCTGGAGTTTACAGGAAGCGTGATGCTCACGTTCGATCAACCTGAGCTCCCTTCTAGTATCAAAGCAGCCTTTTACAAGCTGAAAGTCCGTCCGTACATTCCTTCTCCCTTGAGATGCTTCCGATGTCAGAAATTTGGACATTCGGCTGCAAGGTGTAAATCGGCACAGGAGATTTGCACTTGTGGTTATCCATCACACAGTGCGGAACCTTGTCCGTCACCCCCCAAATGTCCAAATTGCAATGGGCCCCATATTCTCGATCAAGGGAATGCATGGAATATAAAATAGAGAAGGAAATAATGAAAATGAGGACTGAAATTAAAGAACTCACGTTCCCTCAAGCTAGGGCCTTGGTGAACAGCACCTCTTATGCCTGGAGAGGCACCTACTCCAGCGCTGTTAAAAATGACACTGAGTTGAAAAAGTCCGACTCGCAGGAACTGCAGCATCTTAGCGCGGTTCCGTTCATGTCCCTAGTGCCATTTGATAAGCTTAGAAAAGAAATAAACTTTTTTTTTTTTATATATCTCGTGAAAATTGTCAAAATCCTCTCGAACATCTCAAATAAATGTGATATTAAGGCGTCAGGGACACCGACAGTAGCTAACTTTTACACAGAAGCGGAAATTACAGAATCTGGCTCTCATTCTAAAGCAAAGCTCTATAAATCAATACAAAATATGCCTAATAAAGCCTTTCTAGTGGATACAGAAGCATGGGCGTATATGGGGGGGCTGAGGGGGCTGCAGGCCCTCCCGAAATTTTGAATTGATGATAAAAACTTCTCGGAAAACCCTTAAAAATAAATTAAATAAGATCACTTAGTTCTTAAAACATATTTTATTTTACGTGTAATAGCGTTTTAGTTGCCTAAAACTATTCCAAGCTCTAAATATTTAGTATTCCATACCCTGGAAATGGTCTCAGCCCCCCCCGAAATTGTTTTTATATACGCCCATGTACAGAAGGATCAAGAAGAAGTACACAAGATTGAGTAGAATACCCTGCCTAATATAGCCTATATAGAATAATATACCGAATAAAACCTATCTAGTTAATACACAAGGACAAATAAAAGTCTTGACGAATACAGTAACAGCTGACCTGTTATCGTCTTAGCAACGCATGCTGCCTAGGCGTGCCTGCTACCTTTGGGTGTAATAGCGTTTTTTTTTTTTTGTTTTTTTTATTGTTTGGAAGGGTCTGCTACCTTTAAAACCAACTAAAAATTCGACCCCCTCCAAAAATACTTAAATATTTGAATAGACAGAAACTTAGCTTAACCATCTTACTGAGCAATTAGCTTAATTATCCAGCTCATGGGTGACGGACATTTGTATTACATAACTTGTCACCTGATTGCACGAAATATAAAAGTGTGAAACGTTTTATATTTATTTTTATACTTATAAAGGAATATTTTTACACAGCCCCTGAGGGAAGACCTTCTGTAAATAGAGGTAGAATTTGTGTGATCCAACATACCGGGGAGTCATTAAGCAAATGGACCGCTAGTGTAGTAATATAGTAATTATTTCTGATGAAATGTTTCTCGAGTCCATTGTATGGACACAGAGAGCAGGACTGTTTGCCATAAAGCCGCTGTTTTCCTCAAACACTTAAACATTAGACTTTATTATTTGACATGGTTCTTGTTGGTTTAAAAGGTCCATTTCAAACAGTCCTTCCTAAAACATATATCTGTTTCTAATTATTTTAGAGAACTACACTTTTCATTAAACTATACATATATGTAATAAAATTCAAACGGCTCGCTGTCTGAACATAGAATATATATGGGAAAAAATACTATTGGGGGCCTTTATTAACGCAATAGTACCCAAAACAATGATTTTTGGAATTTTCGTATGTTTATCTGTGTGAGCTAATCTCCGATTAAACAAACAGTGGCAGAATGGCCATCCAGGAGAAGAAGTAACCGGAAAGAAGAGGTAGTTCTAACTCGACTCCGAATTGGCCATTCTCTACTTACTCACGGACACCTAATGACTAAAAAGGACGCACCAACATGTAGACAATGTAACCAACTCCTAACTATAAGACATATACTTACAGACTGTCGAAGAAGAGAACAATTAAACATACCCACTGGCCTTACAGAACTCTTGTCGGATGGTAGCCATTATTTGAAACAGATTTTTAAACACTTACAGGCAACACAAATATATCACAAAATTTAATGAACACATGAAAATGTTTACTCTTTCATTTTTTTTTAACTTCCTTATTTTTATTTATTATTATTATTTTTTATATATATATATTTCTTTTTTATAATTTTGGCTTATAAATATATTTGCTACTTTTTCTGAAATTATATTTCTTTCCTTTATATTATCATCATCTATTATAATTTATTTCTTAATACATCATTTTGTTCGCAGCTGGCGTTTCCATATAGACTCATAATTTGCTAGTCGCCTCCGTTGCGATCCAGCAATAAATAAATAATAATCTCCGATTTAGTTGCGGTTTTCACTAATATATTGTGGCAAGGTTCACTTAATATTTAGTGTTTGTTTCATGTCAAATGGTTCATAAATAAAAAATTAGTGCCAATGTAAAGAAGCACGTCGAACATTTCATAAACTCTCATTAACACGGTACACCCCAGAGTTTTTTTGTTTTTTCGTTACGAAACTTCGTACATAGTATTCCCCTAGCTAATGACTCGTTGGGAAAATACTATTAGAAAAACATGTTGTAAAAATAAACTAAATCGGTTCACTAGAAGGAGGGGGATTTACTTTGGGCCCAAATTATCAACTTGCCACTACCGCTGTCTGTACATAGAAGAAATGAGGGGAAAATACTATTTACTAGTTTACTACTAAATTTTTATGATCATTTTTAGTAAAATTAAAATTTCGTCGCCAGTTGGTACATAACTATGGGAATCCTTCCTCAGGAAAATGGCTAGGGATCTTCTCTTTACATTTTTTAAGCTTAATGTTAAGGTTATGTTAATTATACGTAAATTTGTTACCCGTAATAACTAGATATACTTTTATTTTTTTTTAATTACAAACGCATTTTTAATAATTACATTTTATTATAGTTCCGGAGGCCAATGTTCGTTTCCCGAACTTCTAAAACACTTACGAACATGACATTCACACGAAATCTTGTTCTTAGACAACTAGACAAACATGTCATGAACTTCCGAGAAGTTACGCTCAGTATGTAATATATTATTTTGTAAGAAAAGAACTGCATTTATTTTTCTATTTATTTACCGAGATAATAGAAACAGAAACATATTTATTATTTTATAAGAAACGAACGATTGCATTGAACCCACCTAGCAGCAATCTGCTTACAACAGGAAACGATAGATAACATAATCATGTCTGATATCTGAGCTTTCGAAAGTGTTCACTATTAAAACACAATATATTAATAATAATAATGAAAATTTGCCTCTTCTAGAAAGGACCCGCTTGGCTAGTGTATGCCTCATTCCCGAAGAATTTGTTTAAAATACCCCGTATAAATGCGAGGTGGTTAAATATCTATTCCCTCCAAATTACGATTTTTTATTTTTTTTATTTTTTTTTTTTTATTTAAATTATTCTGCCTCTACCCTTGAGGGTCATTGGCAGTACATGAAGATTTTATATTCCTTTGTATATATTGATTTCCTACAGGAAGTTAATCAAATTTTTATCAGTAGTTTCGTCATCTTGTAGAGCTTCCTGTAGAGTTGTTGGGATGTTATAGCGTGAACAACATGTAGAAGAGTTTTTGCATTTGATGATTATGTGTCCTATAGTCATAAGCATTTGGCATATTTCACAAGTGGGTGGGTGTAGATTTTTGAGGAGGTAACCATGGGTTATTGCACAGTGCCTATTCGCAAACGTGCCAGAACAACTTCTTCCCTCCGAGAGTGACTGGAAGCTGTATGTCATGGTCTTGTGTCACGTTTTTCTCTCAGCAATTCGCTCCTGCATGTTTGTGGCCACAGTGCTTTCCATTTTTCGAAAATCTTTTTTTTAATGTATCTTTATTTTACGAATTTATTTTCCCGCCAAAATTGCCTAACAAAACAAATTTCCGGTCATGTGAACGATGACATCACAACCATTACACTTTTTTGTCACTTCTGACACAAAATTCGGATATCCCAGCCATATAACATTTTAAAGTTAAAATTTAGAAGATGAATAAAATAAAATTCAATCCGTCTATTGACGGATAAATAAAAATCTCTATTTATGATAAACATAAATTTTTAGGTCTAATAATGGACAAAAAGCTAAGATGGAAAGACCACATCAATTATGTTATTCAACGGTGTGAATCCTCTCTGAAAGTTTTAAAAATTCTGTCAAGATTGCAGTGGGGTGCGGATAAATCCATTCTGTTGAAAATATTCGATGCTCTAATCAGGTCCAGAATCGATAATGGATGTGCTATATATGGGTCCGCTCGCAGGTCGTGGCTCAGGCAGCTCGATAGGCTGTATAATGCAGGGCTGCGATCTGCGATCGGAGCTTTTCGCACGAGTCTGTTGGATTCTATCTATGTGGAGGCGGGACATTTGCCGCCCGAGCATAGGAGAAATCTAGTGACTCTGTCTTACATATCATCATTACGAGCAAGAAAAAAACCATTTTATGAAAGTAGTTTTGGAAGATGATATCATAACGGGTGTATTTCGATTCAGGCGTTCTGTAACCAGACCATTAGTGGTGAGGGCACAAGAAACCTTGTGTGCATACGATGGAGCCTGGGCACATCCAATGGATATTCGAACACCAATCGTAAGTCCTTGGATGCTCCCAGACCCTCAAATAGATCTCTCACTGACTCGGCTGGGGAAAAAGGATACTGCTCCTTCGATATATAGGAAGATGTTCCTTGAAAGGCTACAGCAGTATGCAGAACACATTGTTATTTTCACAGATGGCTCTAAAACGGAAACAGGAACTGGCTGTAGGATATTCATTGATAATCAAACCCAAGTGGCAGTCCCCATACATTTGCAGACTAATAGCTACCATGCAGAATTACTAGCTATAAAAATAGCACTGGAAAAATGTGTATATATTAAGAAAAAAAATATCCTACTGTGTACTGATTCACATAGTGCTCTTGCCGCAATAAAAAATAAATTTACCAGAGATTCACTATTGTTGGAGCTATTAATATTATTAAGCAATCTTGCCTCCGAAGGAAGGACAGTAACATTTCTCTGTGTCCCTGGACATACAAATATTGAAGGAAACTAAAAAGCTGATGAGCTGGCGAGGCGGGCCTCTTCTACAGCAGCTGATTCTGCCTCACCACTTCATCTCGACGACCAGAAATTGTTCTTGAGAAACCTCATTAAGAAAAAGTGGCAAGAAGAATTTAGTAACAGAGATACATTCCTAAAGGACATCGAGGATGCTGTTACGACCGATAGTATTACTGCCGGTGTGTGCAGGCGTGAGGACGTGGTGATGACACGATTGCGGATCGGCCATACCCGCCTCACGCATGGGCACCATCTGGTGGGGCGAAGGCGGCCTCAATGCGAGCACTGTGACTGCATTCTCGATGTAAGGCAAATCCTAGTGGACTGCCCAGCATTCCAAGATGCAAGGGAGCGACATCGCCTCACAAATTCCCTTAAGGACTTGTTATCGAAAAGAGAGCCCTCTGTGAAAAAAATAATAGCATATCTGAAAGACCTGAAACTTTACAATATGATATAAGTAATAGCTTAAGTATTGATTACATATTCTAAAACTGTATATATTAACTTATTTATTTTGCATGCATGATAGTATTTATTGTACGAGTGTGTTTACTGTGTGTTTAAATGTACAGTGTGACAGTATTTATTGTGTGTGTGTGTGTGTGTGTGTGTGTGTGTGTGTGTGTGTGTGTGTGCGTGCGTGCGTGTGTGTTGTGTGATTGTGTGTGTAGTATTGTAAATATGTACATAGTCACTTTAGGCTTAGATTTAAATTTAAAGTTAGTTCCAAAATATGTTAAAAGGAACTAACACAATTTGTACATAGTAGTCTTAGCATTAGTATAGTTAATTGAATTAAAATGGTTTTATCATATGTTAAAAATGAAACCTATAAAACTCGGTGCTCATGGCCTTAGTAGTCGATGCACCCAATATAAAAAAAAAAAAAAAAAAAAAAATAAAAAAAAAAAAAAAAAATAACTTCTTATCTGCCGTGACGATGCACGGGTAATCAGGTAGTATATATATATATATATATATATATATATATATATATATATATATATATATATATATAATTCTACCGGAAGCATTTCGGTATCTATCAGGTTAAATCTATGAGGATTAAAAGAAATATTTCAATAATTCTATCATTTTTGCAATTTCAAAGACTACATTTTTAAAAAAATGTTAAAACGCCACCACGAACGAGGTTTTTATCATATAAAAACATCCTCTTCAAACATTCTATTTACTCTAAGCCGGAAGAAGTAGGAGCATCCCTTTCAGCTGAGAATTCGTAAGAAGAGATCTGAAGACATCCTCCTCCCTTTCAAGAGCTCGGAAGAAAAATATAGGCACCTAGGGAATATGATATTTAAGGGAAGGGACATTATGAAACATGGCCTCCGTATATAAAGCCTTTGGTCGGTGTGGGACTTACAGTTCATTACTTGTCCCCAGAACCTTGGGACGATGCCAGCAACATCATCACTTATCATTCCTACGCTACCTCCTGTATATTACACCAACCAACAAAATATATATATCGCTTCGTGTTGATGTTATATATTATTTAGCACTTATTTTATTTGGTTACATTTTCTTTTAGTTCTCTTAAAAATCATTGTTCATAATGATATTACGAGGAACTATTATATATGTTTAAAAGCCGGTGGACATCCTTTTCAGCGTCTTGGAAAGTCGTTAATATTTAAGAACACTTATACAGTGTACAGAGTAATATGTAGATCAAATGCTTAAGAACACTTATACAGTGTACAGAGTAATATGTAGATCAAATGTTTAAGAACACTTATACAGTGTACAGAGTAATATGTAAATAAAATGTTTAAGAACACTTATACAGTGTACAGAGTAATATGTAGATCAAATTAGTAAGAAGATGAATAATATAGATAATGCTAACAAATAATGAAAAATTATAATAGAAGATTCTTAATTTAAAGGAGGAACTATATATGTAGCAGTGATAACAATTTTTTATTATACTGTTCAAAAAATATCGAAAAAAAAAATAAGTAAAATACAATTGGTTTTGTACAAAATACTAATAATGTGATGAAGATTATTCAAATATAGTTTTAACATTAATAAATAGTAAAATTAATTAAATCCAATATTATCAAAAATATGATTTATGTTTATTTATTTTTACTTTCCACATTTATGGTACTGTATAGTATGGTATCAATCATTTATCATTCATACACTACCTGCTGTATATTACCAACCGAACGTTTGGAGATATATCTTCCTTTTCACTTATTTTATTTTAGCTTCAGGATTTTATTTTTTAATTTGATATTTAATATTATCTTAAAAAATATTAAATACCAATTGTTAACTTAAAAATTTTTAAAAAGTATCATTAAATAAATCCCGTTTCCATTTTATGTTGGTTACCTTTTTATATAATTACCTATATTGTGTAATACATTAATGTCGTATTATTATTTATTTGTAAGTGGATCGCTACTACAGCTATTTAACTCATTCAAGATGGTACTTGTATGGTCTAATTAAGCAGCCGTATTAATTGCCATTAATTAATTAACCATATCTAATAATTGCCATATTTGGTTTTAAGACAATAATATAATAAGCTTACCAATTATTTTATGAAATAGTATAGTAGTAGTGATATAGTAGCGATATAAAATAATATAAAAAATATACCATCATTACACACAGCCAAAGAACTACAACTATCTCTCAAACTCATAAAAATCTCAAAATATAATAAAATAAGTCAAAAATTTGTAAAACAGAACCCAAACCTTTTCTAATCGATATACTGGAAGGCGCGAATAACCTAGTAGTAGAGCGTCAAATTCCACATCTATCTAATTAACGAGCATTGTGATAAAAAATTTAATTCAGTTATTGCTATAAAAAGAAGTATGGAAATACCGGTAATATGCCTGAAAGCCACTGTTTATTCAGCAGATGTCTTCAAATGAGAAAATATAGTTTATTCTTCAGTAAGTAGGAGAATATTATGTTTATGTTCTGGCAGCCGTCCCTCAACAATTCGTTCATGTCACGTGGAATATCTTCTGCATTCCGTAAGAAAATATTTTACAGTAAAGTCTCTATTTTTTTTTTTTTTTTTTTTTTTTTTTACGGCGCATCTACTTCTAGGTCATTAGCGCCGACATCCAGGGTGCAGCGAGGAATTTTCCCAGCGAGCGTTGAGATGAGAAAATTCCTGCCGGAGGTGGGAATCGAACCCACCATCTCCCGCTTATGAATCCAGCGCGCTAGCCACTAGACTACGGGAGACCCCTAAAGTCTCTATTGCATATATTACACGTTGGTTTATGCACTGTCTTGAGATATTTGTGTGTTAGTCTTGTCTGGCCAATTCGGTGTCGAGCAAGTACAATTTCTTCTAGTCTGCTATCTAGGAGGTGTAAGTCCACTCCTGATTTGTAGTTATGATTGTAATTTATTGCCAGTTAGTCAAGTCCTGCTCTCTTGCCAATAAATTATAATGTTTTGTTTAATTACATTGGTCAAGTCTACAATATGTGTATATATATATGTGTATATATATATGTGTATATATATATATATATATATATATATATATATATTAATTTTGTAGAATAAGAAACAATTGGGGTCTCCCGTGGTCTAATGGTTAGCGCCTTGGATTCATAAGCGGGAGATGGTGGGTTCGATCCCCACCTCCGGCAGGAATTTCCTCATCTCAGGGCTCGTTGGGAAAATTCCTTGCTGTACCCTGGATGTCGGCGCTAATGACCTAGAAGTAGATGCGCCGTAAAAAAAAACAAACAAACAAATAAGAAACAATTATTTATATTTCACAATTATTCAATTGATCGTGATGTGGAAAAGTATTTTATAAAAAACAAATAATATCTTAAGTTCATGACAATATATATATAAGTTATGTACATAAATTCTAAATATTTATTTACTATTGTTGTGAAGCTTAACATATTTTATATTCTGTAATATTATAAAAATGCTTGAAAATATAAATATTTCATATCCTAAATCTGCAAGGTATTGTTCTCTCTCCTAGTGCTGAGGTTAAACCCTGGAGGAGCACTGATAAATTATACATAGCATTTTCGTGTACAAGGATGGAAGTTAGGATTCTGTACTATCGTGCTGTATTCAATGGGATTCAACATGGTGGAAAATCTGTTAGTTGGAATGTATTGAGAGATATTGAAAATGAAAACTCATATTCAACTCTTTAGGCGACTTATTAGGATGTTTTCCCCAGAATAGAAATGGGTCAGAGGTATGTTCTTCTGAATATCAGAATTCTAACATGTTATGATAACAGAATAGAAATGGGTCAGAGGTATGCTCTTCTGAATATCAGAATACTAACATGTTATGATCACAGAATAGAAATGGGTCAGAGGTATGTTCTTCTGAATATCAGAATACTAACATGTTATGATAACAGAATAGAAATGGGTCAGAGGTATGTTCTTCTGAATATCAGAATACTAACATGTTATGATAACAGAATAGAAATGGGTCAGAGGTATGTTCTTCTGAATATCAGAATACTAGCATGTTATGATAACAGAATAGAAATGGGTCAGAGGTATGTTCTTCTGAATATCAGAATTCTAACATGTTATGATAACAGAATAGAAATGGGTCAGAGGTATCTTCTTCTGAATATCAGAATACTAACATGTTATGATAACAGAATAGAAATGGGTCAGAGGTATGTACTTCTGAATATCAGAATACTAACATGTTGGGGTCTCCCGTAGTCTAGTGGCTAGCGCGCTAGATTCATAAGCGGGAGATGGTGGGTTCGATTCCCACCTCCGGCAGGAATTTTCTCATCTCAAGGCTCGTTGGAAAAATTCCTCGCTGCACCCTGGATGTCGGCGCTAATGACCTAGAAGTAGATGCGCCGTAAAAAAAAAAAAAAAAAAAAAAAAAAAAAAAAAAAAAAAAAAAAAAAAAAAAAAAAAAAACTAACATGTTATGATAACAGAATAGAAATGGGTCAGAGGTATGTTCTTCTGAATATCAGAATACTAGCATGTTATGATAGGCAATGATAACAGTTAGTGAGTGATGAGTATTTGACAAATATATAGTCGATTTCTATAGAGTAAATTGCCAAAAGTCGAGAAACACTCAATAAATAAATAACGTCGGCTCTCAACGAGACTCGTTCATCCAAAGGGGCTTTGCCCCGTTGGCCATATTTAACAATTAAATGTATTTTCTATATGAACGTTTAAAAGAAAAAGCCTATTGAAGGAACAGCTTCACAGGACATGGTAGAGTTTATTTTGCGAGCTTCACTAATTACTATCTTCCTTCAACTTCCTTCATTCCATTTTTCTTGCCAACTTCACGCTCACTTAACTCGCCCCGTAAAGAAGGACATAAACTTAAAGGATTATGAGGGAAGAGAAATATACTACTAAAAACCAGCATTTATAATCTTCCTTTTAGAACAGTCCTGTATTTTCCTATTAAAAAAATCATTTTTCCGTACAATTTATCACTCATTTTATTTTTTTTTTTAACTTTTTCTTAGGTACAATACATTTATTTATTTATTTAAATGTTAACGCCCATTATTATTAACTAAGAATTTTGGTACGGGTTATCTATAGTTTACAACCTTTTTATAGCCAGGATAGGGCTGATGCCTTTTCTTTTTTGTAAAGAAATGCCACCACCTCATAGAGGGAATCGAACCTACGACCTTTTTCTTGGAGTGTTAAGTGCTCATGCCTTAACACTCACGGCCACTAGGGCTCCTGATAGAATTATTTACATTTATGCTTGATAATAAATCAATGAATAGCTAGGATTTGGCTAAGAACAACAATCAAATTTTCGTAAATATCTGTATTTAGAAAGTTTTTATTCCTACATTGTGTTGAAATCTTTTGTTCATTTTCCTTTTTATAAAATTTTGTTAAAAATTCTGTGTTTGCCTGATCATGTTTATGTAAAATATAATTTTAACGTTTTTAATTATTACATTCTGTTGTTGACAAAACAGTATATTAGTTCTGCTCTACATGAGCAGTTTAAAATCGTTTATGCTTGATGTCGACTTCCCAAAATAAGTCGTTGTTATTTTAATAAAACATTCATTTCATGTCAAGAAGTGTCTTTTAAGGTAAACATATTTTATCTGAATATTTTATTTCGGGTTTTATTATCCGAATAGACAATACTTGTCTTATTAAACTTTACCTCCTTTTATATAATACGCATAGTGAAAAATAGTTACCGTCATTTAATATAATAATTTATACTTTTCGATTCTTTCTTTTGCGAATCTGTATATCTTTTCCTACCTACGAGATCATAAAACTAATCCTTATTAATATATGAATGTATATATGTATATATATATATATATATATATATATATATATATATATATATATATATATATATATATAAGTGTGTGTATGTACGTCTGTGGCAAAAATATTGTTGCCAAGTATTGAGATGGCGTGTAACGAACAAAATCATTGTTTTCAACAATTTATGTTTTTATGTATAAAATTACTCTTTTTAGCTAAAAAAACTGACATAAAAATGAAAAAAAAAAATTGAAGTGCAGAAATATTCTTTACAAACAAGAAATTATTTAAAATCCGGGTAAAAAGTATGTTCCCAAATGTTGCAGTATATATATTTTGTTTCATGTTTTTACATTCCCTTCCTAACTGAGGGATTAACGGGCAGAAAAAATCACTTTGGAAATAAAAGAAAGAAAGCGTAGAGTAATTAGGAGAGATTACAAGTACTTTTCTCGCTGAAAGAACTTCTCAGAATAAAGCTACATTTAAAGGAACTTCTCAGAATAAAGCTACATTTAAAGGAACTTCTAAATTTTTTCCCAACTTGTTTTTTTACTCATCATTCTACTGTGTTCTTTCAAACAGTCCATAGAGTCTAGGAATAAATATGCCTGTAATAAATACTAATTGGGGTCTCACCTGGCTCTAGTGGCTAATACCTCAGATTCATATGTTTTCATCTTGGGCTATTGCATCTTTGGCTTGTTGGGAAAATTATTCGCTGCACCCTGGATGTCGGCGCTAAAAAGCGCTTTTTGTCGATGCGCCTTAAAACAAAATATATATATATATTAAAAAATAAATACAAATTAATTTTTATTGAGTCTTAGACAATTCTCTTATTTTTCACCATCTTGAGTATTGAAAACAGTATTCTTTTAAACACAAAAAAAAATAATATAAAAATGATTTATTTAGAATTTACAAATTTATAATAATTTCATTTCTGATAACTCTTAGATATTCTGTTATACATTGGACGCAAAATTTACAGAAGAAAGTGCTAAGACTTCTAATTTTCTAGACAAAACAAAAATATTCGTATGAAAAGTCACTAAGGACAAAGTGGTTCTAACTTTTATCAGCTTACATTTTTTCAAAAATGGAAATCCGTTACGATTTAGAGGCTGTAGCCTTTTTTTGTAACACAAAATGTCGTGTGGCTCAACTGTGTGCCGTCCCACGCCGTTCTGAAAGAGCCTTAATAAAACCATCTGTAATATTATATAATACAGCTGTGATTTAGTTAAAAAGAAATTTTAAGTCCATTTAGCAACTTCATTGAATACCTCCCTTTTTCCCTTCGGTTTTAACAATACCTTTTAGATACTTCACTAAATTCAGAGAGCAATATGGTTTACGGGGAACATTTTGGCAAGACGGATCTTGAACGGTATGGGCTGTTCGCCGAAATGGAGTACCTCCATGGCAAGGGGTTCACCGCGCCCATATTCGGTAAGAAAATATATTCATTTATCAACGATAAGTATTTTAACAACGATATAGTGTCCGTTGTTTTAATTATTAATTGAACGAACGAAACGATTTATCTATTTTCCGTCAAATGAATGTTTTTACAATCTAAAGTCTGTAACTACCGTATCATGGGGTCATATTAGTGCAGTTTGATGAAATTCGTACACACCCGTACTGCTTTTATATGCTTATATATTTCTCTGAGAGTGAACAGACAAATGTATACCTGTATTTTTGTCTGGTCGCACTTTTTGGGCTCGGTTCGACCCTTTGATTTAAATTAAAATTTCCAAGCGTACAAATTTCCAATTAGTGTACAAATTTCATGTGACCCCGTTTACGGAATTAATTACTCGATGCCAATACTACAACACAATATTGGCTCCGCTTGCTAATTGAATGCAGACTTAGACAAAAATTTTACCTACCAGATAATTCGACTGCCCTGCTCAGTGACTGAAAGCCAATAAACAGAAAACGTAATCCAATACTTGAAACAAATCATACTATATGACACCATATAAATGAATATCATTCCTAAACGAAATACACGGCATAGTTCTGAAAAACAGATATCTATACGAGTCAAAGAATGTTAGACTAAAAGTCTTGCCCAATGTAGCTAATGTCAAGGAATATGTGTTGACTACCTGGTATTAGGTCATAACATACCCACAATGTCAACTACTGGATATATGACTATTTGAACAGACTTTTAATAACAATAACATTGACACCTATTAGAAAAACTACTGAAAAGTCAAGAAGTGGTTAGGATTCGACTATGATAAACGTCAAATTTCCAGAAAAATGTATATTTCGAACGTTCCGGCATGCGTTTGGCAGCCTTCTTCAGCTAAGAAATAAATATACAAAATTACAAACGAGAACGATCACAAAATTAAACAAAAATTTTCATTATGACCATACCTTATAAAGGACTGGAAAATAAACAAATAATCATTAACACATGGATGAGATTTTTTTTTTTTTTTTTTTTTATAAATTATTTATGAGCACCCCGCATTGACAGCGTTTCGCCCAGGTACACATATAAAATAGAAATACATAACAACAACAAAATAGTTACAATATTACATAATTACAAATCCAATTACATTATTGTGTGTTTTAATCTAATTATACAATTAACTTTGTGAATAACATACAGCTAAAAGTAAAATTTACTAGTAAAAGATGGCTGAGATTTCTTCATAAAAAAAAACAAAAACGAAAACCTTTGTTTACGTAATATGCACTAAGAGAAAACACCTACTTACAAGAAATGAACAAATTGTTGAAAGACAGCAGCCAGTACAAAAACACAATGTTCTCCTGCTTACAGAACACTAAACTATAGAAACTAATTCAAAGACATCTGTTGAATAAACAGTGGCGGTCAGTCATATTGCAAACATCTTCAAAAATATGTTTATGGGAATAAGAGAATGTTAAACTAAATACTGGTTCATTAGACCATACAGGTACCACCTTGAAGGTGGGTCAATTCACGTCAAATCGCCCAATTTTAACATATGTCCGTGCCATCATATCTCAGATATTTTTCAAATTTTTTTCATGAATAGAGATGTATGAGATAATCTCAAATTAATTTTTTCAGATTTTTTTTATCAAAAATTGAACCAGGAGGAATTTTTTGAAATTCTTGTTTTTTGCATGATTTTGGTTACTGCCTTTCTGATAACAGTTTTGAAAAACATTTGTGTTTTACTTTTTTTTCAACAAATCCGGCTGCTCTTGGTATCGAATTAAAGCTGATGCTTTTCTCTATCAAAATAAGCTATAATAGTGATACTATTGGCAATAGTGTCATGCCACTAATCGCGCAAAGTTATTTTTTATACTTTTTCATTAGGTAGGTTCAGTCAGTCATATCTCAAAAATCACAATTACCATATGCATCATAATTTTTTTCTAGAATGATCAAACGATGTACTAGTTATGTTCAAATAATAAAAATTGTGTTTTTGGCGGTTATGAAAAAAAAAATTTTTCCTTAGGAAAAAGTTCACTTAAAATGTCAACTTCGTAAAATGTAAATTTAAATTTTTTCTGAGCTCAAAGTAACTCAACACATTTATTACAACCAATAAAACTATAACCTATTATATTACAACAATAATTGTGGTCGGTATGGGCGAATAACTACTTTGTGTCAGGAGATGAACCAATTTTGCTGGTTAACGAACTCGTTCAATCATTTGCTAGGGGAATACTATATACCAAGTTTCGTGAAGAAAAAACAAAAAACTCTGGTGTGTAGACTGCGTTTCTACAAGAAACACATATTTTTGTAATTTTTTTTTTTCTTTTTTTTTTTAATAGAAGAGAAACAGTGTTAAGACCTTTACACACATTCTTTTTATGTTTCATAACTGTATCACAGCATATAACTGAATCCGAAATGTACAGAAACTACGATATGACTTTCCACTATAAAAATTAGGTATCTAATAGTGAATAATCTGAAATTAATGTCAAATGTCCATGTAATATAATAGGTTATAGTTTTATTGGTTGTAATAAATGTGTTGAGTTACTTTGAGCTCAGAAAACTTTAAATTTACATTTTACGAAGTTGACATTTTAAGTGAACCTTTTTTTTTTTCATAACCGCCGAAAACACAATTTTTATTTTTTGAACATAACTAGTACATCGTTTGATCATTCTAGAAAAAAATTATGATGCATATGGTAACTGTGATTGTTGAGGTATGACTTACTGAACCTACCTAATGAAAAAGTATAAAAAATAACTTTTCGCGATTAGTGGCATGACACTCTTGTCTATAGTATCACTATTTTACCTTATTTTGATAGAGAAAAGCAATAGCTTAAATTTGATACCAAGAACAGCCGGATTTGTTGAAAAAAAAGTAAAACACAAATGTTTTTCAAAACTGTTATCAGAAAGGCAGTAACCAAAATCATGCAAAAAACAAGAATTTCCAAAAATTTCCCCCTGGTTCAATTTTTGATAAAAAAGCTGAAAAAATTAATTTGAGGTTATCTCATACATCTCTATTCATGAAAAAATTTTGAAAAATATCTGAGGCATGACGGCACATGGCACTGGTCGTTTTGACATGAAATGACCCAGGTGTGAAATCGCGATTTCGGTTGAAAGGAGCGAACCACTTATAAATAAATCAGTTCATAATTTAGCCAAATCCCAATTTCTAAATTTTTTCTCTAAACTCCCAGCCCACGCCAATCCTCTTGGCAGATCCCTCTCCAGCAGTTGTTATACCTGATAATCCTCCTCGCCGCCTCCACCGCCATTGGCTACGAGACAACTTCCTACAAGAAATTGTGTAAATATTGTAAATAGTTTATATAGTTCAACCAAGTTTTTATTAAAATAAGACACACCAGAACTGTCATTGGGAGTAGCTGTAATGTCTGCCTTCTCCCCCTCATTTCATCCAGTGTGATGCTATTTTTATTGCCTATTGTACATATTTGTACAGATTGTAGATTATCAATAAAAGAAAGAAATAATAATATCGGAATCTAATTGTAACAATGTATTTTGAAAATCAGCCAAATGGAACATGTGCAACAATGACTGAAAGGCTATTCTGAGTAATTAAGACAGTGTTTAAGTGTTAAAGGTGGAAAATATTTTATACTTTTTTGAGTTGTTGAGTGCTTAATTGAAAATGTTGGTTTTATCTGTAAGTTGTCAACACCACCAATTTCACTAAAAATAAAATATTTCGGGCGAATTTGGATTAATATTAGTTATTGATTTAAATCCCAGTAGTTCCTGAACGTAGTAAAATAGCCTTTAGATGAGTATAAGTCGTTAAAGTGGCCAAGACTTATCCTAAAGGAAAAAGTCTAAGGATTAGGGGATGAGTGAGGATTGGAATGGATCCCTAGGGAAGGGGTGTAGGGTGATGGGACTCACCAACAGGAACACCATTCCCCTAAAATATGGGGGCCAATCATTGCCTCGCCAATCCCTTTACAGTCCTTCGGCCATCTTTATTGCGGCCAACAATCTCAATAGACCTTGAATCAGTATCTTCTCCACCTTTCTGATCTTCTAACTTCTCATTCCTCGAAGTTCGTTCTCGCCTCAGCGCTTTGCCACTTTCTTTCTTGGATGTTTTGGACAGTTACTCAAACATTCGAATCCTTTAATTCTACACATCATTCTTTCTGCTTCTCCACCTAGACAAGCTTAGTTTTCTAAGTATATTTTATCCTTCTTGTACAAGTTGACTTAAAATTTCACCTAGCTGATCTGATTTGCAGCTGCTTTAAGGTAATTAAGTTTGTAGATATAAAACATATTTTTCAATTGATTTCTTTATTGGTCATCACATTTTGAATGTTAATACATCGGGTCTTATGATGGAATGTGAGGGTTCTGTGGTCATAGACAAGTTGACATACTGATAATTTTAGAATACTTCCTTATATAAAGTGGAATATTAGGGCTACCTGTGACGAGATCAAGCCTATAAATTACCAAATAACACGATACAGTTCAATTATATGTTGTTACTATCTGCTACCCGGTGTGCGATGCTACACCTACTTTCTGAATCTAGAAAAGCCCAAATAACTTGCAAACCAACTAAGTAATATTAAATTCTAATAACACAAATCTGTAACTGAACGGGTTCTCAGTTTCGAACCCGTGACCTCGGAACTGTTAGTCCTAGACGATTTTAACCTAGCCTACGACACTCCACGGATCACCTACATGTGTGCCAAGTTTGGTCAAATACACTCAAACGGTGTGGATTTGTATAAGGAACAAACATACAGACAGACAGCTGATAAACGTTTTTGACTTATCCTACGACACTCCCCGGATCAAGACCTACCTGTGTCCCAAGTTTGGTCAAAATCGCTCAAACGGTGTGGATTTGTAAAAGGAACAAACAGACAAACGGACAAATTGACTTTTATTGATTTTTATTTATATGTTGTTATATATCTGGGGGGAAAATATAGTACGTCCATAAGATGGTACGGCAATACACCTTTTCACAAATAGTATATTAATATAGAATTTGCATTCAAGCCGGTAAAATAATATAATTTTTAAAAATTCAGCTCCTCAAATCAGAGATCCTGCAAAAAGACAGATGTTTCCGGGATTCCCCAAGTGGAAGACAGGACTCCAAGATTGCTATTTCGACGATAAATTCAAAAGACTGTTTATTGGGGAAGCCTACAGCAATCCTATAAAAAGAGATCTTAAAGAAAGGTAGTAAAAAGAAATTGTTTACTATAACGTTACTTACTCATACGTATTTTTTTTATTTTGAAATTTTGCAATATATTTTCACAAGTTTAAATGCATGGCTCTTTATTTATTATACATTACATGTACATAGACCTTTGCTCTTATTTATTTGTTTAGCCCAGCTCAAACATTTTTAAAAATAAAAATTAGATAAAAGCCTTTAGGTAAATATGTTCTCCCACTCGTCTGATACTCCTTATTTTGAAAATAAGTCTTTTTTATTTTATATATATTGTACTATTCTTCCATGATATGCTTCTTAAGTTCTTCTTTGGAGGTTATTCTCCACTTCGTCTTTTACTGTTATAATTGCTCCCACGGGTGTTCAATGGGGTTAAGGTAAGAAGCTTAAGGAGGTGGACTAACCAATTTTGTGCAAATGTAAAGGTACCAAGGTGGTGCGATTCGACTTTTTGAAGGTCATTGTCCTCAGGTAGTATTTTTTTTTTTTTTTTTTTTTTTTTTTTACGGCGCATCTACATCTAGGTCATTAGCGCCACTCAGGCAGTATTAATTTTTTTTTTTTTTTTAGAAAATTCACAACGCGGATTCATTTTCCTATTGAAAGGCTGTGAGCTATATTCTACTTAACCGAGTCACTCAACATCGAAATCATAAAATAAAATACTTTATCAGTCAATTAGTTAAACCCACATCACAAGGCATTCTGTGTTCATGAATTATTATTACACGGCATTCAAAAATTTTGAGGTATTTTATTATCAATATATGTGTTAAACATTTAGGCTTGAGAAGAGTGAGCTGAACAGAGGTAAATTTCGTCCAGCCTCCTACACGCACCTCCAATCAACCCCTGGTGATTACTATGGCTGCTTCACTGGACCCATCAAGTGTGAGTTTTAAAATATAAGCTTTCATTCTAGTTCAAAATATAACATTGTATTTTTCCTATATTAATAATTTTTACAAATTTTTGTTTCTTTCGACATTAGCACTCGATCCAAGATCCGTGTCAAAAGCTACAGGGGAAGGTGAAGATAAAGGGGCTAAAAGTAAATTCATTCCTTCGAACCCAGGAAAGAAGGGCAGCTATGGATATGTTGACACAACTATCAACAAATATCCTAAATACATGTTAGTAATCCTGCTTTTCTAATATTTATTATTACTTTTTTTAATAGAATAAATTTAATCGCCAACGGCCATAGCCACGTTGAATGCACCGGCTCCCGTAGATCACTGAAGTTAAGCAACGTCGGGCGTGGCCAGTACCTGAATGGGTGACCGACCACGTGCATTATAGAAAAGGGCGGCAACCTGTAGACAGCCCAGCGTTAATAGCCCTAATGTTGATACGCCGTTAAACACACACACAACAAAAAAAATCAATTTAATCAATAACATCTCTCAAACTAACAAAATATCAGCCACTAGATATTTTTAACTCTTTGTTATTTCAATTGACGTTCTGATAAATTTTAATAAATTTAAATTAATGATAATTGTACGTATTTTCGTAATAATCCCCCATCATTTGAAAAGCTTGGAGTATTTACTCTTGATATTTTTTCCCCCAAGTTTCTTTCTATTTTGTGCAAAAACAAATACCTACTTCAATCACATCACGAAAAAAAAAAAAGTCCGACTCGCAGGAACTGCAGCATCTTAGCGCGGTTCCGTTCATGTCCCTAGTGCCATTTGATAAGCTTAGAAAATAAATAAACTTATTTTTTTTTATATATCTCGTGAAAATTGTCAAAATCCTCTCGAACATCTCGAATAAAAGTGATATTAAGGCGTCAGGGACACCGACAGTAGCTAACTTTTACACAGAAGCGGAAATTACAGAATCTGGCTCTCATTCTAAAGCAAAGCTCTATAAATCAATACAAAATATGCCTAATAAAGCCTTTCTAGTGGATACAGAAGCATGGGCGTATATGAGGGGGGGGGGGCTGAGGGGGATGCAGCCCCTCCCGAAATTTTGAATTGATGATAAAAACTTCTCGTAAAACCCTTAAAAATAAATTAAATAAGATCACTTAGTTCATAAAACATATTTTATTTTACGTGTAATAGCGTTTTAGTTGCCTAAAACTATTCCAAGCTCTAAATATTTAGTATTCCATACCCTGGAAATGGTCTCAGCCCCCCCCCGAAGTTGTTTTTATATACGCCCATGTACAGAAGGATCAAGAAGAAGTACACAAGATTGAGTAGAATACCCTGCCTAATATAGCCTATATAGAATAATATGCCGAATAAAACACCTATCTAGTAAATACACAAGGACAAATAAAAGTCTTGACGAATAACAAGTCAAGAAAAAAAACTTTATTTAACAAAATAAAACAAAGTTTAGTTGCCCAACTACAATAGAATAATATACCTAATTAAGTCCATGGAGTAGACACAAATGGACCAAAACAAGTCTTGTGGAATATTTTTTTTTTTTCTAAGTAAATACTTTTTATCAATATTTAGTACACAGCCTTTGTTGAAAACTATTGATTGCTAATTGATGAATCGGTTTACAACTAAGTAGTCTTTATGAATATTTAGTATATAACCTTATGTTTGGATCTGAGTTTTTGGGGTGCTCTCCGCCTAGGCTTTGTATTTGTGCCGGCAGATACCT
This sequence comes from Gonocerus acuteangulatus, assembly GCA_946811695.1. Lineage (NCBI taxonomy): Eukaryota > Metazoa > Arthropoda > Insecta > Hemiptera > Coreidae > Gonocerus > Gonocerus acuteangulatus. The sequence goes on along the minus strand of OX328127.1, from coordinate 62,970,738 downwards.
GGGGTATATTTACAGCTCTTGAGGATTAACTCTTAGCAGGTAAATATCCTGCGGACCTTATGTTTCTACGGGCATTGAACCGCCATATTCGCTCATAGTATCTAACCGTTGTGAAGTTTATTTTTTGGATTAAGGACATAATATACATATGTAGACTAAATCAGAGCAAGAAGTAATCCTCCGTCGTCGGTTCTGAACTATGTAGACTCGCTAATGTTATCCAATCTTAGATACATCGTATTTAAAATCCACAGCAAAAACACGACATTTCATCAGAATTCCCTGCTGAATAAAACTTATATAGAATAATATGCAAAATAAAGCCTATCTAGTGGATAAAAATAGAGGAAAAAAGCCGTTCGTGGTGGTAGAAAATCTTAAAAGTATTTCGCTCAGAAATCTCCGAAATATTGTCACTAATTTTACGTATCCTGTTTTATAGCCAAATAGATTTATATTCTATAATCAATAAGAAAAACCTACTAACAATAAAAAAAACTATGGGTAACAGATGAAAATAGGGAATACCAAGAATAATTTTAAAGAGATACGGCATCTTCGAATTCTAACAAACAAAATATTGATTCTAATTATACGTATCCTGTTTTATTGAAAAATACATTTGACTACTATAAGCAATTAAAAACACTAGGGAATATGCCAAAGAACTCGGAATAGGAGCCTCGACAGTTTCAAGACATTTGAAGGAAATCGACAAATCCAAAACTGACATTTCATACGGTACAGCCTGATATATTTTTAACAATGAATTGTTTTTCTTATTTTAACTAATCTGTTTTATTGTCAAATACATTATCCAACTTTAAGCAATTAAAAAATAACAAGGAATAAAAACAAACAAAAAAAAACCGTTCGAATAAACGAAATCAATTACTTCAAAGTTTAAGCACTTATTTCTCCGATTGACATAGCCTAATCAAAAATTGTTTCAGAATCTTTTTTGTAGAAAATTTAGTAAGCTTTCGCATGGTAACCCTTCGTTCACCAATATTCCTAACCGTCTTCGAGATATTAGGGAATGTATACGAAGTTCCCAAAACATTTCATGTCTGTTAATAAAATATTTTATTCTAATCCTTCCTTAGCTCCAAACGTAACCAAAATTTTAACATATTAGTGTTGATGAAATTCAAACATGCAGAAAATGTTTCAACTGAATCCCATAATTTTAAGTATCAAAATCAAAGACAAAAAGAACAGTTCGAATAAGCGAAATCAATTACTTTAAAGTTTTAAGCACTTATTTCTCCGATTGACATCGCCTAATCAAAACTTTCTTTAGAACCTTTTTTGTAGAGCATTTAGTAATCTTTCTAATGGTATTCTTCCGTTTCCCAAATTCTCAACCTTTTTCGAGATATTAAGGAAAGTATATAAAGTTACCAAAACTTTTTTATGTCTGTTCATAAAATATTTTATTCTAACCCTTCCTTAACTCCAAACGCAACCAAAATTTCAACATATTAGTTTTAATGAAAGTAGAACATGCACTAAATGTTTCAACTGAATCCCATGATTCTAGGTACCCAAACCAAAAACGGTCTAAAAAATTATTTTTTTAGTTTTCTCAAAAACGGTTAAGGCTATTCGTTTTCCTAGCCCAAGAACCCTATAAAAAGAGTACTTACAAGCTTATGAACTCAAAAACGTAAGCATTACGATTTTTTTTGCGCGAATTTCGCCCCAAACGCCATCTTCCAGTAGGCGGATTTTGCTGGTTAACGAACTTGACCTTTCAAATTGGACGAAGGATTTTTGTACCAAATTTCATCAAAATCGGACCATTCGTCTTCTATCTAGAGAGCGAACAGACAAATATATATATATATATATATATATATATATATATATATATATATATATACATATATATATATATATATATATATATATATATATAGATATATATATATATGTATATATATATACAAATTTGAACCACCGTTATTTTCGGTCTCTAGGGGTTCTGAAACGCGAAATTTTCTAGTCGGCACTTCCGGATTGTTTCATTGTATCAACCCTATAAGCGGGGTTCCTCCCTATGGGGGAGGGAGGAACCGCGCTAAAACGTATATGTTTTCGGGAATATTTTTGTTTGAAGACAATTTTCAAAACTTCATTCATGAATACATTAGCAAAAACACTAATTTGACGATATTTTCAGTGCAACAGCATACGAGCCTAAATCAAAAGATGAAGAAGACAAAGATAAAACAGGAAAGAGAAACGTCTGGAAACCTCCTTCACCAGGCAGACTGTTTAACGAAGAACCTTTCGCCTCACAGAGAAAGTTCTGGGTTACCTACAAGAACACCTATCCAGAAGAGTGGAGTCGTGGCAGGTTCATCCCGCCGAATCCTACAAGGAGTGTATGTTTAATATATTATCAGAGATTATAATCAAATATATAATATATAAAATAGAATAACTACGTCCTAAATCGATTAAAAACAAATGTCAATGGCGTTTCTTGAAAAGTGGAAGAGCTGATCGCTTTTTTGCGGAGCTCCCTTAAATAAAAAAATATATTCAGTTAGTAGCAAAACATTTAAATTCTGTAAATATGGATGTTGTCTTGAAGACTTATATTATTGATTTACGAATGTTTGCGGAAATCTGATTTGCTGCCCTGCAAGCTAAGCTCCTGGACGTGACCTGAACAGTCATTTGGGCTTTGTAGCAGAACGTCAGATCAGCCTTTTCTCTTGGTTAGGATTTATAAGAAACAACCGAAGCTGCCTCTGTTTTTTTCGGTCTAAGTACATTGCTCATTATATTTCTACCCGTAAACTCCAAGATTGCCAATGGTGTCGGAATCTCTTGAACGAATTTTGGGGTTAAGGCATTTTGGGGAAAACTAGGCACGTCCAAAAATACCCTGGTGTTATAATAAAGCAGATTGGAGTTTGAGAAAATTTACTCAAAATCTATGTATTTTTGCGCTTGCCCAATTTTTCTCGAAATACCTAAAACCCAATGTGCTTTCAAGGGAACCCCAATGGTATTATAACCTCTGGATATATACAGGATCGTGTATTTTTTGGGCTGCTTCCGCCTTCCAGTTGCATCAGATAAAATTGAGATGTATCGTGTCCCTGGAACTTGGTTTTATCCTAGAGGAAGATTTGATCTCCAAATGCTGTCATTTTCCTTACATACTTGTCCCTTTCCGACCAATTGTTCTCTTGCAGGTGCACTAAATTTAAGCCAGTTTTAAAACCAGGTAAAACTGAATTCACCAGTTAGGTTATTCGCCTAAAGTTGCGGAGCTGTAAAATAAACCAGATAAGCCCTTTTATTTGTTTTACTTGAACTCTGAATTTTAACTAGTGTTATTTTCCTCTCCGCATCCACTGTAGCAGAAATATAAGAGTCAAAATTTCTGCTGGAGGTATCTTATTTTTGGGCTCTCTTCAACATTGACAGATTATTCCGAACTGTAGTATTGCTGTATCTTGTAAATTAGCTGTTTAATAGAAAGGACAGTAGAATGTGTGCAGTCCATGCCTTAAGGTTTATTAAGGTATCGTGCGCGTGTTAGATCCGTTCAGCCCAACCTTGGACCCAAACTGTGCAGTCTTTGCCTTCATCATAATACATACACAATCCAAACACTAAATAGAATAAATGCTAATTTCAGCTGGGAGGCTGCATGGATGGTTGCTTCAGTAAATGGCCCTCCCATAGCTACGACCTCTACATCGACCCTTGGAAGATCTCTAGGTTGCAGGGAAAAGGTAAAAAAGAGGATAAGGGAGAAAAAGAAAAAGGGGGCCCTAAATTCTTCCCTCCGTCAAGGAATAAATCATTTCCAACTACTTCGATAATGAGCAGAAGTGCAAACCTTGCAACGAACAACAACACCTGGAGGACAATGCAGCCTGTTACCTACAAGAGGGAATTTATATAGTCATATAAAAACATTTTGTATTAAATATATATATTTATTCAAATCGTTGTTTTTTATATCTCGTTTCCTTTTATTTTACGTAATAATATCCAAGCATAGTAATTGAATTACGTTTATTTTGAAAGTCATTCATTAACTCTAGGATTCCAAAGTGTTTCAAGTCACACCCTTTCCGTAGGGGCGTGAAAAGCTCTTGAGCCCTCAAATCTTGGGTAATTTATTCCTATGTGCGTAATTTAAACATATCTTTTTTGTGCTTATTATAGACTAATTGTGCTTATTTGAAACTGTTTGGGAGAAAGAAAGTGAAAAAAATACTTAATCGTCTTGAGTACTATTTTCCAAAATACCTTGGTAAATTCCTCAAATCTCTGACCTTTTCAACTAAAAATGTAATTCTAAAATGTGTACATTATACCTATATATTGCAGTTTTTTTTTAGTTGATTTATTTTTTGGGGAAAAAATTAACTTTAAAATTTAAGTTTCATTTTATTTAGAAGACACACTTTCCCAAGGGCCAAAAAAAAAAAACCTTTTTGTAGTGAAACAACAAATGATAAAAAAAAAACATTTTTCGCCATATTATTATTTGTGGATGTATTTCTGACAAATGCATTTTTCCCCATATTTTTCTAAATTTTTTGGACAGCGTTATGAATAAAATAAGGAAAAGTGAGCTCCAAAAGCCCACCTCCCTTAAGCATCCTAAGTTTAATCCATGTCCCTTTTTAGCACATTCCAATCATTGAGGTAGGTACAGAGGTTGCACACATGAATGGAGTTTTCAAAAATGTCTTCACTTCATTAATGACCCTTCTAAATAGATACAGATATATACATGTGTGAGTTTTTGTGTGTCTGTTTTTACTTCAAAGCTTGTTATATTCTTCTAAAAAACGATCGTATTACAAAAAAATCTAGAGCTAAATGCAACCTCTTTTCACCAGGGTCGAGCGTTAACTGTTCTGTATCCCATCCTGTTTATGTAACTTGACGGAGGATGTATTGAATTTCATGGTCCGTTTCTTTAGATTATTCTCGTGCAATCGCTAATCCACTTTTATTTCCTTACCGTCAATCAAATTTAAGTTGTTGTTTTTTTTTCAGAAAAAGTATTTTAGTATACATTCGAGTACTAAATTAACAGTACACAAAATTAATTTAATTTAATTTTAACGTCCATTATAATTAACTAAGAATTTTACGATGGGTTATTTGTAGGTCACCACCCTTTTCTAGCCAGGAAAGAGTTGATGTATTTTCAAACCCTAGAGAGAATCGAACCCAAGACCCTTGAGTATTAATGCTCACGTCTTAACACTCACGGCCACCGAACCTCCGAAAAATTAAAAGAATAGTGTATCATCCCGGACTAGGAAAATCAATTAACGACGTTGAGTAAAAGTAAGGAAATTGTTCTTTTTGAAGATGGCTAGAGAATTAAAGAAATCCTTTGTGGTAGGAAGTCTGGGGGGTAGAGAAAGAGCTATTTAATGGAGATGGTCTGAATCCACAAGGGTAGTCCTCTCTTTCCGACCAACACCCAGGGGTTCTTTTATGCAAGGCGCCTTCCAGTAGGCAATCCACAAAGCAAAGGGAGCAGACAAACGCCCAGCGAAAAGTAATTTCTTCAAAAGACTTGGGGGGAAATAGAAAGTGTTGATAAATTAGACCACTAATGAATATTTGATGACAGGAATGGACTAACTATGATGAATTTATTTCACAACGTGTGATTTAATTTCAGTTATTTTGATTTTCTTATTAGCACTTTTTGAAGTGATGTAACAATAGAGGATACACTTTTGAAAGAATTTCCAAAACATTTCTTCTAATCATTATCAATCCTATATACTCGATCCCGAAAGTGATCCCCGATTTAATTGACAATTCTCTCTCTCTCTCACTCTCTCTCTCTATCTCTCTCTCTCTCTCTCTCTCTCTCTCTCTCTCTCTCCTCTCTCTCTCTCTCTCTCTCTCCTCTCTCTCTCTCTCTCTCTCTCTCTCTCTCTCTCTCTCTCTCTCTCTCTCTCTCTCTCTCTCTCTCTCTCTCTCTCATATATATATATATATATATATATATATATATTTGTTGTTAATCACCGAATCGGTCTTAAAGGTGGAATGTTTTCCCCGGATACAAATTTTCAATATGTTCCTAACGGTCAAAATTCTTGTTATATTGCAGTGTAACAAAACTAAATTTTGGAGGACAAAGATGGGTTTTAAAAGTGAACTAAATTGGTCCATTGGAAATGGGGGTTTAAACCGGCAAGAAATTATGTTTTTGCCTTATCGGCTTTCATTTTTTTTTATTTAAGAAAAAAAAAAAAAAAAAAAAAAAAAAAAAAAAAAAAAAAACTCAACAACAAGAATTAGTCTATTAGAAGTTGATGTTTACTCGAGTAAAAACACAACTACAAAATATAGTGGGCAAGTTTTACCAGGCTATTTCCTAAAGGTAGGTTATATGTTATTTTTAGTACCCTTTAGTGGCTCTTCTTTATTTCACTAGTAGCCTTATGAGTAGAACTGTTCGACCATTCTTGTAAAGTTCTTCTATGATTTTATGAGTGAATGTGACGAGTGATTGGTTTGAGCAATGGAACATCACATGACAGAGAAGTGAACCCACAAGAAATCCTGCTACTTAAACCTCGCCCCCAGACGATATCACCGATACAAATGTTAAGTATTGAATTTGAAAATCACCACTTTTTAGAGTGAAATAACTTTTATTCGTTACTTTGCTTTTAGACAGTCAAATAGTCGGCAGATTTGACTGATCAAGTCTACTCAATATTTGAGTAGACAATTCTACTGATTTTTTTTTTTTTTTTATATTTATTTTATGAGCTTTTCGCAACTATAGCGACTTGCTCAGAACAAACATTACACATACGTACATACATACACATCTACATGCATATATACTTAGATACAATTGGGTTATTACATATGTGCATACAAACACATTATTATATATATACATCAACATCAACAATATATACATCATCATTATTATATATATACATCAAATTATGCAAATATACATTACACTATGTTTATATAGTTTATTCTGCTTCTAGACATAGGATAATACTATTCAGATTAAGATATAATAGAATAAATACCTTAATAAAGATATACTATCATAGAACCTTAATAAATATATAATAGAGAAAGATAAATAAAGATATAATATAATAGAGCGTTAATAAAGATATAATAGAATAAATACATTAATAAAAAAAAAAAAAAAAAAAAAAAAAAAAAAAAAAATGCACACATGTACACACCTGCATACACACACACATATAACATATAAATTAACAATGGTATATTTTTATATAAATAATAATGGTATATATAAACAAATCTCTATGGGTTGTTTTCACTCTTCTTCCTTTCTAAATGTATGCTATAATATGGTTAGTAAGTTTGTCTTGTTTAGGTAGTTCAATATCTCATCGATATATTTGCTTCCATCGCCGAGTAATTCAGTCATGTTGTAAGGTAAGTCATAGTTTTGTCGCTGTAAACATTCAGTCAGTATGTGCTTTATAGTCAGCGGTGTGTTACACTGTGTACATGGTCTGTCCTGTCTTGTCATGAGATAAGAGTGTGTCAGTCGGGAATGGCCAATTCTTAAGCGGCATAATATCACTTCGTCTCTTCTATTATCCCTTTTGCTTGAAGGCCATTCACTTACTGTTCGTTTGATTTCTCGAAGTTTGTTATCCGTCGTCATGTGCCAGGCTTGCTCCCACTTCTCTGTAACAAATCTTCTGGCTTCAGTTTGCATATCTTGTAAAGTAACTCCTTGTATGTCTAGTTGGTTTTGTCTTGCCGTCGTCCGAGCCAGTACGTCAGCTTGACTGCTTTGTCCTATGTCCTCATGTCCTGGGAGCCAATATATTGTTATTTCTTTATTCGTCCGGTGTATCTGTTCTAGTATGTTCATAATTATGGGATTGTCGTTGTACATGTTTTGTAGTCCATGTATTGAGCTGAGTGAGTCCGTAAAAATTGTTATTTTTGGTTGTTGAATGTGGTGTGCATTTTCCAGTGCAAGGTGAATGGCGTGCAGCTCAGCAGAATAAATACTTGTACTTTTTGTTAGTTTCAGCTGAAAAGTGTTTATACCTATTACAGCTGCTGCGCCTGTGCCCTCACCAGTCTTGGATCCGTCCGTGTAAATAAACATTGTGTCTTTATTTTTGTCAATGTATGACTTGAATATGTGTTTGTATGAATGTGTAGATGTCGGTTTGGATTTTTTGTATTTAGCCAGTCCTAGGTCTAGTTTCAAATTGTTTAGAGTCCATGGTATGAATGTTACGGGAGGTCTGGGTAAGAGTTGTGTTCGTAGTAGGTCAGTGTCTTGTGCATAAATCATACATCTTACCAGCAGTGGGCGTTGCCTGAATGGTTGCATTTCGTATTTTCTTAACAATTCCTCGTCAGTAGATTTTGGGACGCACTTACTATTTAAATATTTAGTTTTAAGGCAGTATTTCAAACAATTCTGCATACGTCTGTATTCCAATGGTAATTCTCCACATTCTGCATGGAGGCTATTAGATGGGCTGGATCTAAAGGCTCCTGTTGCGATGCGTAAACCAGTGTTTTGTATTGAGTCTAGGATTTTAAGAGTACTGGGCTTGGCAGATGTGTACGCTACACTCCCATAATCCAGAAGAGACCTGGTATATGCCCGATAGAATGTCAGCATTACACTTCTGTCTGCTCCCCACTTTGCATTGCATAAAATCATTAAGAGATGTAAGGATTTTTTTACATCTATCAACGAGATTTTTTAGGTGGGGAACCCAGGTAAGTTTAGAGTCAAAGAGAAGTCCTAAGAATTTTATGTAGTTTGTAAAGTGGATAGGAGTATTATTTAAGTTCAATGTAATTTCTACTGATTTGATCCCCTTTCACTGAGTTTACTTAGATTCGAGAGTTAGCCTTCCATCAGTCCAACAGCAATCAGTATAGATTGAAAATGAAAAATGCGTTTTTTTCAGATTCGATACTTTGCATTTGTATCGACGATATATCTGTGGTCCAGTGACCCTTGACGGTTCATTACTTTAATAAAAATGTATTTATTTGTACGCTTTCCCCAAGTGACATGCAATAGATCTCACACTATATTTTTTACTTGACTAACGATCAGACCTTACATGTAATTACTCATCACAGAGGGACTCTTCGGTCGCAGTGGGGGGAGGATAGCCCGTGTTTATTGTACTGTGCTGTACACTTTATAACAAAGGACTCATGTTCATGACTATTCTCAGACCAATAAGGACTTAGCGCATACCAATCTAAGGAACCAAAAAGCTTTTCAACTCCTATAAAATTCAATCCTTACAATCGGTATGCCATAGGACCACGCAACTGTACTTTGTATGTTTGTATGGATGACTTAAACATCCCCAACCTTTTTCCAAAGCTCTATCAAACATGTCAAGCTAATTCTTTAATAAAATCCCTAATTCTGAAGTCTCATCCCAAATAGTCCTCTTTGTCGACTGCAAACCGACTGGACAAAAGTCCCAATCTAGCAGCAGTTCTTCTTTCGGCGTGTTCGTCCAGTGCCACACTGTCTTGTAGCCAACTGTCGTAGTTAGTATATTTAAAGTATTCGAATGATCTTTTAGACGTTTCTGTATTGCTAGTCTTTCATCGTGTCAAAGCTTACACTGTGATGTAGTACCGGGCTATAAAGAGCTTTCAAAACTCAACAAACTTCAAAAATTTAGTGAACATGAGATTATCCCATTCATGTAAATTTTAATTAAATAAAAAACAGTCCTCATATCTGTTCATTTGAACTTTACAACTTAAAAGTGGAGAATGTTTGATCAATTGTTACTTACATAGCTGAATAACAGTACTTCCAAGAAATAAGTTCACAAGAAACACGATACCGCAATGAAGTCTCTTATCCAATTTTAACTTCTCACAACTGCTACTGGGAAACTTTAAATTGTAACCAGGCTCCAGTCCTTGAACAATTAGACAACTAGGCTTTTCTTTTATTTAATTTGCTCAGACTCTCAATTAACGGCGTCAGTCTCCTCCTTTTTCGGGGAGCGGAGTTTGTTCCGTTGTCACAGGACACTCTTTTAGTTCTTTGTCAAACTCGATTAAATCCAGGTGTGCCGAACGTGGGCCGGAGTCGCTCAGGAAGTCTTGTGCACTTCCCGTGTAGAATAATCAGGATCTAGTAAAGACTTTACAGAAACTAGATTAACAACTAAGTTTTCTACAGGAAATTATTAGGAAATAGCGATTTCACCAATTGCTACCAACTGTCAGTAATCAATTTTAAATTAGTTGCTGCAATTTACATACAAAACCACGTTTCATTAATTGTGATTTTTCATTATATTCATAACTTATGATTCAACTCCCAGAATTATCAACTGGCTCTCATAAAATCAAAATTGAATTCAGTGTGTTTAATAACCAATTCAAGACCCCTCTTGAATTGGTTATTAAACACACTACTGTGTGCAATTGATTTCCGAGGCTAAAAAACGGCCTGCACACCTTGTGTGCAATACCAGTAATGTGCAATTATTAGTCATTCTGCGTAAACTAGTCGTTGAAATATGATTTTTCTATAAGTAATGAAATCTGTGAAGTAGGTACAGGAAACCAAAATTTAATGGTCCTCAATCCGCTACCGCACTAAAAATTTTCCAAAGAGGGAGCTGCACACCCGGTGTGCAATGATTTATATGAGTAAATATGTATTTTTATTAAAAATGAACAATATAAAGAAAAGATTTTGCTCCTGGGGACGGTATTCGGAAACAAACAAAAAACGTCATCTCGAATGGGTTAACCCACTTGAGACTGGGGTTGTTGAAATTTCGTGAAAATGGGCCGGCATCCCCCGTGGCCTGTTAGCCACTTTTGTGACAACGAACCGTCATGCCTTGTGGACTGATAGCCACTTTCGTGACAAGGCCATTTCTTCACTTCGGGGCTGACAGCCACTGCTGTGACAGCTTCTTCTGATATCTATCGGTTCGTTTTGTAAGCTCTAGTCGCTGTTGCATCCGCTAGGGTTTATAAAAATGCATTTTGAGTCTACTGAATAGGGGTCATCCTCAGCTTCCCTTCATAAGATTTCATAAGAACCGTGTTGTAGGAAGTTTAATAAGCTTTCGAATAGAAATTTTCCAACAGTTTCGAGATAAATAAGAATATATATCCAAAAATCCCGAGAAAAATCTATTTTCTTTCGATTTTACTCGACAACGAATACTGGTATTAACTTGGATATGGATATCTTCTTCTCCAGCGGTAATTTGGTCTAGAGGTAAATTCCAATCGTTTGCGCCCATTCTGTTTCCTCAGGTGTACAGGATTTTTGTAACTTTATAAAAATACTTAAGAAAGTATAAAATAAATATAGGATGACCCTGGATAAACTAGATCTCATACATCCCATCTTTTATTATCATTTGATTTAGTTTTATTTATTTCAAATATAATTTTTATATAAATTCCAAACATTTCTCTGGCTATAAGTTTATTTACTATCGCTAAACTATATTTCTTATTTCATCCGGAACGGTCCCTCCCCGTGTCCTTCTACTTTTACAAATTTCATATTTCATTGTGGCTTTACTTCCATTTTTTCTATCATAGTCCCGTCGATTACCGGTTGGTCGAATTAGGCGTATTCTACACCCGGCTCCAGGACCCGATTCGTCGGGCCTGGAGTTCTTTTCTTTTGCTTATTTTCGTAGGGGTTCGGAAAAAAAATAAAATAAAATCCTTATTAAAGAAAGAACATGTGTTGCCAAAGTAGTCGAAATAGGTCTATTAAAATTTGGGGTTTACTCCGTAAAATATTAAATAAATTTATTAATTGAGTTAGCTGTTCATTACAATTATAAAATACTAAAACCATTCGTGTTTATTTTTGAATTGATATATTGATGCTTACGTATGTTCATATTTGGTAAATGTGCTTATACAAATGACTATAAGTTGCCTGTAAGTATTAAGTAAGTAATTGGTTAAGAAGTGTAATGGTGTAATAAAGCAGAAGACTATATATTGTCTAAGCAATCTTGGTATGGACGGGGGTGTGGTAGACTTGTCTCCTTCATCAACTCGATATTCTAGCATTCCTCAATGTCAAGACTCTGGGATCATATCATCATCCTTAGTTCGCTCTACTCACTTTTTAACTTCCGAAGGCAGTATGTCATCTAAAAATGTATTATAAGCCCTATTCTTTTTAACGGATTAAAGTGATAGTTGGAGATAATTTAATCAGCATATCGCACTAATATTTCTAAAGTGGCGCAACTCAAAAATCGGTTTTCACCCTGTCATATACCTGTACATGACTAGGTACATATACCTAGCTTCCACCAGAGTGCACCAGAGGGCACTTGTGTCACCCTTCCATTCTTAATCCTAAGGCTCCAACATAGGCAAGAGTGACACATTTTCAGTTGAGTTTAATTTTGACTTGTGTCACTTTAGAAATACTAGTGGGATATGTTGTCTCTACGCTTTAAGGACTGTCCTCCCCTATAATCCCAATGTTATTATTATTATTATATTTCTCATTATTTTCTATAAATTGACTTGCTCAAAATACTTCAACATTTTTTTTTTATATGATCGAATCGATACTACAAAAGTGAGTCATTTACAGTCTATTTTCATATATATTTTTTTATTTATCCAGTCTACGTTAAATAGTATATTTAATATTTACTCCTACATTAAAAAAAAAAATAAATAAATATACTCCAAGCTTCAGGTAAATTAAATCTCAAATTCAGAAGTGCTTTATCACGAATTTGATTCGTTATCTTATTACACTTCATATATTATTGAATATGACTCTTAGTTTTATGTCGTTGTGGCCTCAAAAATGTATTAATAAATAAATAATATTTAGCGTATCCTCCTTAAATTCAGAGGTTCAAGTAAATTAAATCTAAATTTGAGTAATGCTTTATTAGGAATTTTATTCGTTAGCTTACACATTAAAAATTTAAAGATGATTCATTTGTTTTTGGGATCTGAACGGCTTACGAAAACATAAGGTTGATTTATCGAACCCACCTTTGGCCTAAAAATAAAACCTCATCAAACTATGTTGCACAAGTTTTTTTTTTTTTTTTTTTTTTTTTTTTTTTTTTGGAAAACGTAAAATGATTTATCAGGATGTTGTTATATCTCTATTTTAATGAATTATAAGCTTCTCCGATTTGCCTTTATATAAAATAAAAAAAAATTTAAATTTTAACGTCCATTATTATTAACTACGAATTTTGGGATGGATTATCTATAGGTTACCACCCTTTTCTAGCCAGGATAGAGCTGATGCCTTTTATTTTTCTAAAGAAAAGCCAACATTCCATAATGGGAATCGAACCCACGAACTTTAGAAATTTGATTTCTAAATGTAAGATTTTTTTATTATTATTGATTATTACAACAATATGAGTTAACATATTTCTAGTAATATTTCTGGTTCTGTTATAATGACATTGTGAGGCATGATGTGGGAATATGAACAATTACAAAACCCACAATAGTAATGCATTAAAGAAAAAAAATAAATAAATAAATACAAATAAAATAAAATAATAATGAAACAACTGTAAACAATTTTAAATGAAAATATAACACATTTTGTGCACTGCAGATGTTAAAGCAAATTATCTCTAGGCCACCTCCGCTTCAGCCTTCTATGGGGATTTTGGAACGAGGATAGGGAATTTATCAAAGGATTTGGATGGCCTGGGAGATTGGAATGGAACTTCTGATAGACTGATTTGGCCAGGGATTGGATGAAGGGGATATTGAAGTCATTATGGAGGGTTAGGTTCGAGACATAGTAAGGAGCATTGGATATTCTTCGGAGGATTTTGGATTGCATTGTTTGTATTCTGTAGGAATTGGAAGGTTTAGTGGAACCTCAGAGTTCTAGTCCATAAGTCCATATTGGTCGGAGTACGGTATTGTATATAAGTCGTTTGTTGGTCAATGATAGTTTCGAGCGTTTGTCCAATAAGCGTGATAAAAGTCTTAAACGTCTGTTTAATTCCTGTCTTTTCTGTGTTATGTGTGGCTTCCAAGTTAAGCATTTGTCTAGTATCAGTCCTAAGTATTTTACTTGCGGTTTCTGCGGAATTATAATTTTTTGGGGGGTTATTGGCGGGCAGCTTGACTTACTAAGTGTGAATGTTGCATGGCTAGATTTTTCTCCATTTACTTTGATTCTCCATTTATTTAGCCATGGTTGAAGTAGGCACAGGTGTTCTTGGAGGGAATTAGAAGCAATAATTGGATTTTGGTTGACAGTAAGGATAGCAGTGTCATCAGCATACATGTGGATGGATGTTTGGGGATGAGATGGGATATCAGCCGTATAAACCAGGAACAATACGGGACTGAGAAATCCACCCTGTGGGCCATAGGATACCTGGAAAAACGGTCGGAGAGGTAGGATTTCATTATAAGGTAATAAGTTGAAGGTAGGATTTCTTTGAGTTTAAACGTCAAAGAAAACCCCAGAGCAATACTGCTTATTCTCGAAGGATGAGGATATGCTGTCTACGATACGGTGGCATTGGTGAATAGTGGAGTGGGAGTGGCGAAACCCAAACTGGGAGGATAGGATAATAGGATCCAGGAAAGAATAAAGGCGTTTGAGATGGAGTTTTTCAAGGATTTTACCCATTATTCGAAGGAGTGATATAGGACGATAGGACGAAGGTTGATGAACAGGTTTACCAGGCTTTGGGATCATCCGGATAACTGAAAATTTCCACAGGATGGGGAATTATGTCGTTCTTAATACGGCATTATATATGTAAGTTAGGAAGAGGATGGCTTTTTTCGGGAGTTTATTAAGAATTTTGGAAGTGATGAGGTCATATCCAGGGGCTTTTTTTGGAGGAAGATGTTGGATAGCATACAGGATTTCTTTACGATGAAAGGCTTTTGGTGGGAGTGATAGTTGAAGAGGAGTAAACCTAGGTAATAACTCTTAATTAATGAGTAGTTATAGGAGCTAATGAGAAACTATGAAAACGTTTATGACATATGCTGATGAGATATGACTGTAATATTCATGACCGCATATAATTAGTGCCTTTATTAAGTCCATAAATCGCAATAGCTGTGCAAAGGTTCATCAAGATGTAATGTACTGCCCTGGAGGCTCCGGGTTTCCTACCAGTACATATTAGCACAGTAAAAGGGGTTGTAACCAATTAAGGTGAAAATGAAAACATTTTAATTATTTTTTGGATCTGAACGGCTTACGAAAACATAAAGGGTGTTTTATCAAGCCCACCTTTGGCCTAAAAATAAAACCTGTTACAGAGACCAGTTCACCTCATCAAACTATGTTGCACAAGTTTTTCTTTTTTCTTTTTTTTTTTTGGAAAACGTACAATGATTTATCAGGATGTTGTTATATCCCTATTTCAATTAATTATAAGCTTCTCCGATTTGCCTTAATATAAAAAAAAAAAAAAAAATTTAAATTTTAACGTCCATTATTATTAACTACGAATTTTGGGATGGATTATCTATAGGTTACCACCCTTTTCTAGCCAGGATAGAGCTGATGCCTTTTATTTTTCTAAAGAAAAGCCAACATTCCATAATGGGAATCGAACCCACGAACTTTAGAAATTTGATTTCTAAATGTAAGATTTTTTTATTATTATTGATTATTACAACAATATGAGTTAACATATTTCTAGTAATATTTCTGGTTCTGTTATAATGACATTGTGAGGCATGATGTGGGAATATGAACAATTACAAAACCCACAATAGTAATGCATTAAAGAAAAAAATAAATAAAATAAAATAAATAAAAAAATAAAAACAAAAAATAAAACAACTATAAACAATTTTAAATGAAAATATAACACATTTTGTGCACTGCAGATGTTAAAGCAAATTGTCTCTAGGCCACCTCCGCTTCAGCCTTCTATGGGGATTTTGGAACGAGGATAGGGAATTTATCAAAGGATTTGGATGGCCTGGGAGATTGGAATGGAACTTCTGATAGACTGATTTGGCCAGGGATTGGATGAAGGGGATATTGAAGTCATTATGGAGGGTTAGGTTCGAGACATAGTAAGGAGCATTGGATATTCTTCGGAGGATTTTGGATTGCATTGTTTGTATTCGGTAGGAATTGGAAGGTTTAGTGGAACCTCAGAGTTCTAGTCCATAAGTCCATATTGGTCGGAGTACGGTATTGTATATAAGTCGTTTGTTGGTCAATGATAGTTTCGAGCGTTTGTCCAATAAGCGTGATAAAAGTCTTAAACGTCTGTTTAATTCCTGTCTTTTCTGTGTTATGTGTGGCTTCCAAGTTAAGCCACACTTAGTATCACTCCTAAGTATTTTACTTGCGGTTTCTGCGGAATTATAATGTTTTGGAGGGTTATTGGCGGGCAGCTTGACTTACAAAGTGTGAAAGTTACATGGCTAGATTTGTCTGCATTTACTTTGATTCTCCATTTATTTAGCCATGGTTGAAGTAGGCACAGGTGTTCTTGGAGGGAATTAGAAGCAATAATTGGATTTTGGTTGACAGTAAGGATAGCAGTGTCATCAGCATACATGTGGATGGATGTTTGGGGATGAGATGGGATATCAGCCGTATAAATCAGGAACAATACGGGACTGAGAAAGCCACCCTGTGGGCCATAGGATGCCTGGAAAAACGGTGGGAGAGGTAGGATTTCATTATAAGGTAATAAGTTGAAGGTAGGATTTCTTTGAGTTTAAACGTCAAAGAAAACCCCAGAGCAATACTGCTTATTCTCGAAGGATGAGGATATGCTGTCTACGATACGGTGGCATTGGTGAATAGTGGAGTGGGAGTGGCGAAACCCAAACTGGGAGGATAGGATAACATAGCAATAGAAGAATAGGAAAACATTTTAATTATTTTTTTTTTTATAAATAGCGCCTAACTAAGATGATTCGCTCGTTATTTACAAATCTGTTCTTAATCTTATCGAGGGCTTTTATTTTTTCGATTGAATAGCAAATACCCCTTGCAGGAATAGAATCCACGGCCTTAGAAATGGAGTGCTCTTGCCTTTACGGTCACCGTGCTACCTACCGTGGTGTAAGGTGAAAAAAAACTCGACATGAGTACATTTTAAAAGAGATTTTTAACATATATTGACCATGTGCCATAATCACCACTCCCCATAAATGAACATTAAAAGTAGGAAGTAGATTTCTTATCTCTTCGTCTTATGGGAGGCCAGCCTGGTTAGCTGGAGGGAGGAAATCCGCTTATAAGGTTGACCTCATGACGCACCCGAAAGTGCCGACTAGAAACTTTCACGTTTAAGTTACGTTATATATATATATATATATATATATATATATATATATATATATATATATATATATATATATATATATATACAGGGTGGCCCAGATAAGCGGGCCACAAAAGAAATAACTACTAATGTGTTGAAGATATCAACTTTTTTTTATACACGGATCTTCGTATATTTTCCTAAATATCGCGAAAAGGTTGGTAAATCGTGGTTAGTGGAAGGTGACCGTTCGAATGCTTAAAAAAATCTCTACAAAAAAGGATCCGAAGAAATTTTCGATGGGGCAATGTCAATAAGAGAAATAACTGCTTAAATCTCTAAAAGTGTTTTTTTTCTGTTGAACGGGGTTTTGAGATTGTAAACTCACTTTTTATTTGCTTGTTTTTTATTTTGAATTTCATTTATCACTAAAATTAGTATTTTTGTAAAAGAAGGCAAGAAAATGTGAAACGTATTGATAATAAGTTTGAAGCGGCTGTGTTTAATCATGTTGGTCTAGACCTAAGTTTATTTTAACTCTCCTAACCTTATAACCTCCCTCATAATGCTACAGAAGTTATAATTATTTCTTATTCTATAGCAAAGATTTAACCCACCAGAGAATGAAATTTTATTCGCCATGAAGTTCATATTTGCAATTGATTTTAACAGTAAAATAAATTTGCTAGTAAAACTGATACTTAAAATGACAACGAATTTTTGTTTGTTTGGAATAGAGTCTTCTGAGCAGTAGTCGAAGAGTGAGTACATTTTCAGTACAAAATTGTTTTAACTTATATCTACAGCCTTCCTTAAAAATAAGGGAGAAGGAGGATTAAGAATTACCCGCTTCAGTGTGAGTTGGCTTCTGCCAGTTTCCTGTGCTTTGTGATGCCTAATCTGTGCTTGGTGGGGTTGCCAAAACTAAACTAAAATAAAACTGGGTACTTACGTATTAGCTTCAACGCAGGTTAAAGAACCGGCTCTAAGGGATCTGAATCACCACTGGGACAGAGATCTGAACCCATTGAGTTTTTGCCAATATGGCGAATGTATTATCAACGATTTTTGTTGACTGGGGTTTCAATATAACCTTAAGCGAGCGAAAACGTGCAGCACTTATGTTAATGGCACAATTGCTATGCGAGAGCCACAAGTTTAACCTCCGTTGAAGCTAATATGTAAGTACCAAAAACTGTTTTGTTTTTTTTATTTTAAGCTTTCCAAACATGGTCATTCGCATGGAAGGTGATTACGTTCCATTGCTTTATCTTCTGGATAATGGAAGATTTTTTCGCGTGGCATATTACTTGCTGTACAGAGTAGGAAGTGCATACCGATACCTATCGAGTTATATCTAACACCCAAGACTTCAGGTGTAATTCAAATGTATTCCAGAGTATAATACCGTTGCATAACTATGCCGGACATATATCAGAACATATGATTGGAAATACAACAATGAGACTGAATTAAAAAAATCGATTCAGTTATAAGCTCGACAATAGCAGCTTACGTTGTATTGTTTTGTAGGAAAATGATTGAGATCAGTAATTAGCATATCCCTTAAAATGCATCGACGGAACGTCAAATCCCAAGTGGCTGAACCGTTGACACATGACCCATCCAGATGTCGTAGTTGGGGACGTGACGTGTTAGCATTGCTGTGATTGGCTAGCACTAATCAACCCCTAGGCAAACCTCCAAGGCAAACACAAACTACTTGCCAGTTCTGCTTTGTTTCCCAACTCGACAGGCAAACACGCCATTCATCTGAATGTATGGGCTCCAATCTCCTTAGGCTCCTAATTAGTATAGTATATAGACAGAAGTTGGAGAAGTTGAGTTACAGCAGAAGAAAGAAATTGGATCGTTAAATATTTTGGAGGATACATTTAGACATGGTTAAGCTGTCCAGAATCACGGAGTTACAAAGAAGAGAACACATCATCTAGTTGTGTGAGCCATATTCACAAACTCATTTGACAGCATATTGTTTTCAATACTCCCCCCCCCCCCAAATGGGCAGATACTGTAGAGGAATCTGATTCTTGGCCATACGGCACACTAGGGATATAGTGCCCTCCAGTTGCCCGATTTCTCCCTTTGCAGGTACCCATTAATAAATTCGTTAAAGGCTAGATTGGCCTTGGGACGGTCAGGGAGGCGGAATTCAATCCACGAACAAAGACTCTAGAAGAACACAGGTCCTCCATTATATTAGTCCTCCATCATATGTAAATATATATTACATATATTCATATATTACCTTATAAGCGGGTTTCCTCCCCTGGGAAGTGGGAGGAATCACGCTAAAAAGTCAAAGAACTAGAGAAATTATAAATAGAATAAAAATTAGAAATTACTAGCTGTTACCCGGCGTGTCATGCTACACATTCTTTCTGCATCTATAAAAGAAAAAATAAATTAGAAACCAAATAATTAATATTAAAATCTAATTACGCAAATCTGTAACTATTTGGGTTCATTGTTCCGAATTCGTGATCTCCGAACTGTGAGTCATAGACAATTTTTACCTAGCCTACGACTCTCCCCGTGTCAAGACCTACCTATGTGCCAAGTTTGGTCAAAATCGGACGAAGGGTGTGGATTAGTATAAGGAACAAAATTACAGACAGACAGCTGGTAGACGTTTTTCAATTCAGCCTACGAGACTTCCCGTATCAAGACAAACCAGTATTCCAAGTTTGATCAAAATCGGTCAAACGGTGTGGATTTGTATAAGGAACAAACAGACAGACACCTGATATATAGATTACGTCAAAAAAAAATAAAAACCCGAACTGAAATGTTCAACCTTTTGGACATCAGATTGCATTCATTGTGTCTTAACTTGATAATTAACAGAATTTTTTGATGATCAGGGTTAAATTTTATAAGAACCGGGAGAAAATTACGTTGAAATGATTAAAAAAATAAAACAAAACAAATAAATAAAAAGAAAGAAAAGAACTAATAAGTTGAATCGACATAGTTTTCATTGTTCAGTATTTATATAGTGCAAAATGGATGAATGCTATTAAGTTATTAATAAAATATAGAATATAAAAATTACTTACAGAATGCAAACAAGAATATCGCTTAAAAATATCTCAAGACATGATCTATTTATTTACAATGGTTATCCCATACATAAAATATCTCAAGACATGATCTATTTACTTACAATGGTTATCCCATACATAAAATATCTCAAGACATGATCTATTTACTTACAATGGTTATCCCATACATAAAATATCTCAAGACATGATCTATTTACTTACAATGGTTATCCCATACATAAAATATCTCAAGACATGATCTATTTACTTACAATGGTTATCCCATACATAAATAACATGCAAAATGTTTAAGCATTGAATGTTTTCCTGTTCTTTTCATGTTTTATTCCCCCTCTGGTCGTCTTTCTGTCTTTTGATCTTGAAATTCTTAGAGTAATTACATCATATTTAAATGTTATTTATAAAGTTAATCTATTTTTAATTTATTTATTTTTTCATTGTATCAAAAACGATATTAATCAAATAAACCAAAATAAATGAAATGTACTTATACAGTATCCAGTTCTTAACAATAATTTACTAAATTCTGAATATTCCAGTGGTGAAAAGTTGCTGATTCTCTCAGCCATTATCAAAGGTTGGCAGAATGCCGGCAGAGCAAGTTAATACTGAATAAAGAGAAGCTCTTTTGAAGTCCCACTTTTTTTTTATTACGGGCTTATCTATCATCACTAAAAAAAAAGAGAGAAATTCGTCACATTCCTCTCTTTTTCATTCGGTTTGCATAATTTCCTCCTATAAGGCTGTGAATTCTTGTATCTTTTTTTTCCCAATTATCGAGCATTTATATATTTCTTAAACTCGAAACCTAAAACATGAATTCTGGGCTTTTACTCTCAATAATTTCGTGCCTTTAATGAAAATCCGATTACATATTGTCCAGTGAAAAGCAAATATTAGCACATATTAGAAAATTGTTTCAGTAATATTAAGCGACAAAATTAAAAGACCTAGCACAAAATGCAACATCCATAAGATTTACCCCCTGGAAATGAAAATTTACTTATAATAAATTACTAACTAATTATGCGAAATAATCATGGAATATCAGTTCTAATCTGAGAATGGATTAATTCCTAAAAAAAAGTGTTTTTTTATAGCCCTCAAAGGATTGGTAGAGGAAGTCCCCGGCCCTTCCGGGATTAAACTCAAGCAAAAACAGTCCGAAGAAATTCTCTAGACTTCATTTAATACCTTTATGGGGCTAAAAAACATATCCCTTTATAATTGAAATCGAAGCCAAAAAGCGAAGGAACAAAAACATTTAGATTGAAATTATAAATTAGACCATTTCAAAATATGATTTATGCAATTGTTTGTGAAAATTCCTGCGCCAGAAAATATTAAGATGACACTAGTACAGACGTATATATATATATATATATATATATATATATATATATATATATATATATATATATATATATATATATATATATATATGTTATAAATATGGCACAGGTCGAAATAATAGTACTCCATTTTATGTACTATTTTATTTTTAGCCACCCATACTGTGGATGGCGAGCTATCCACACATGGGGATTTAGTGGCCCCTGAGGAGGTGGCATAAAGGCCACGAAACATGTAGGGCATGCCAAAAATAAAATAGTACATAAAATGGAGTACTATTATTTCGACCTGTGCCATATTTATAAAAAATAAATAAATATACATAAATAAATTTCAGAAATCGTGGAATCGAATATATATATATATATATATATATATATATATATATATATATATATATATATATATATATATATATATAAATTTGAACCAAGGTTATATTCGTGATCTATGGGATCATCCTGAAAAATGTCTTCAAATCTTACCTAGTAGACAGGACCCACGTTAAATTTATATATATATATATATATATATATATATATATATATATATATATATATATATATTGTGTGCGTGTCTTTCAATATTTCATGAACTATCGTTAACACGATACATACCAGAGTTTTCGTTTTTTTCGTCACGAAACCTGGAATACAGCATTCTCATATCAAACGATTGAACGAGTTCGTTAACCACCAAAACTGTCAACCGGGAGAGGTGGTCTACGTCGACCCCAAAGTACCATTTTGTCTATACCGGCCGTAAGTTTTGATGTATTGCAACGGAACTCGGTATTCGTTGTGCTCATCTAAAGAGGAAAATACAATGTAAAAATAAACAAAATCGGTTTATTAGGAGGGGAGGTGCTAATGACCTTGGCAATCGGAGCACCTATAATTAATAAATAAAATAAATAAAAAATTAGGAGGGGGTTTACTCTGGACCCACATTACTTATTTCCTTCTACCGGGTACCTAAAGAGAAAGATTAAAAACAAACAAAATTGGTACATTAGAAGTTGGGGTTTAATCAGTTTTACGTTCAAATGCAATTAAACCAGCTCGGGCATTAGTTCATGCTCATACTACTAGAAGCGCTGAACATAGCCGCTTCATTCGCCTTCTGATCTATATTGATTCATCTGTTCACTACAAGTATTAATGTGTATGTATTATTACTAGAGCCCGGAAGTTAGGCATTTATTTTTGGTTAAAATAGGCAGGCAAAAAGGCAGTTAAAATACTGAAAATAGGCAGTACTTTAGTTAAAATAGGCATTTATTAGGAGTGAAGGCAAAGATGAATCTTACTCATTATTAGAGCCCGGAAGTTAGGCATTTAATTTTGGTTAAAATAGGCAGGAAAAGGCACTTGAAATACATAAAAGTACTTTAATTAAAATAGGTATTTACAAGGAGTGAAGGCAAAGAGGAATCTCATTCCTAATTATCAATTAAAAAGTGCATTTTAAATACTGTACTTACTCTTACTTTCCCTGATTACAAGCTACAACAAGATGCTTTTTTAAAGTATCAACTGTCATAGACAGACGCTTGTCAGAAAGAATGTTTTTCATCATGGAAAAGGAACGTTCTACTTCCACTGAAGTGATGGGCGCAAATTTGAAAAAAGCTACATCGAAAGGACACATGCCAGTTAAAACAGAATTTTCGCCTTTCAGGACATTACGAATGTTCTTAATTTTTTCGATATCCACATTAGCATTCAGAACACGTTTAACTTTTTTACTGACACTCTTTCCTTTTTCTCCTGGTGCTTGGAGCAGTTGATTTACAGCATCTTCGAAGATCCCCATAGTTGATACCAGCGAATCATCTCTTTTCTCTAACTTCAAGATTGCTTCCGGTATCACACTATAATGTGCTTTTATAAATGCCAGATCATTGCTAAGCTCTTCTTGGTCCAGCAACTTTTTTACCTCGCGAACTGAACTAACTTCCTCTACTGATACTGCATGAACTACCTCACGTATCTTGTCCAAGTTGTTGCAGTAATATATTACTGCTGAGATCCAGGTTCCCTATCTGGTAAGAACTGGCTGAGGAGGTAAAGCCAGCTCTGGTGTATGCCCTTAAAAACCCGGATTCGAGAGGGTGATTTTAGGAAGATTTTCTTGGCGTTAGAAACTAATTTATCCACGTGAGGATACAAACTTCTTATCTCTTCAGCGATTCTGTGGAGGCCATGTGCTAGACAAGTGAGGTGAAGCATTTTAGGAAAGAGAACTCGTAAGGCTTTAGCTGCTTTTTTCATGTAAGGTGCTGCATCTGTGACAAAAAGTAGCACATCATCAAGCCGTATTCCGTCCGGCCATTTGCTCTCTCCATCTCCTCTGTCGTCAAAAGATATACTGATGATAAGTCAGTTTGCTTTGCTTCCATGGTTCCAATGATAACATTGGCTATGTAACGGCCCATTGCATCCGTAGTTTCATCAATGAGGATCCAGATCTTCTTTTCTGCAACTCTGAGTCGAATCCTCTGCATCGTCTCTTCAAAGGTGATATTTAAATACGTTTTTCTTAACGTGGATTCGGATGGAACCTCTTCTTTAGTGTACTTTTGCAGAAATGTCCTCAGGGATTGATTTTCCAGTTTCCAGAACGGAATTCCTGAGTACAAGAAAGCTTTGCATAGTTCCAGGGAAAACTGAGATTGCCTGCTGGATGTTGTAACTGCTGTTGCAATTAAATTAATCTTAGGACCCACAGTATTTATCCTAGATTTATGTTTCGTTGTTGCGAAATGTTGAGTAATAAAATACTTTTTATCGTGATTGATAGATTTTTCACAGACTTTGCAGAAGAGTATAGCTCCATCAGTAGAAAGTAAATCCGAACCGAATTCACGAACATAGCTATGTAATTTACCACGCAACGATGAAACTTTCGGCATGATAAATAAGTGAGAACGAACACACGAGCTGTCTTTAAGAAGTTCAACAGTAGACTAACAGCTTATTTTATAATTGTCCTGTTAGAGGGAAGTTATTTCCTCCCTTCCTCTGCAATATCTTAATATTTCGAAATCCGGAGTACCAGTTAACTAACCATCGTCACAGCAAAAGGGGTGTGAGGAAGAAGAAGTGACGTACTTCTCTCATCCTGTCTCTATCCTGGTATTCATTATGCTTCATCATTCCTTCTAATAAGGAAGGATCTGTTGTTTATTGAGGTTAAATCCATGGGTTGGGAAAATGAGCTCTCGAATAGATATTTGTGACGGATATATGTAATTTGGATATAACTTGTGCAAACTTTTTTGTCTACGATGAACGGTGCTTTTTAAAATGTTTAAATCCCAGAAAAAAATAGTAAAAAAGGCTATTTTAAGATTTAATGCCTTTTTTTTGCATTAAATCTTAAAATAGGCAAAATAAAAATTATCTTTACACTTCCTAAATGCACGGAAACATATTTATTTCTATCTGATTCTTCAATATATCCATTCAGATAAAAAAAGGCATTTTGCCTAACTTCCGGGCTCTAATTATTACTTATAGGATTCATGTATCAATGTTATACTTTGAAATATGTTATTATGGGACATCGACGGCTTATCAAGTCTACATGTGGAGCTATTCCACAAACCGGGAGACCGGAACCGTTCTTATTCTTTAGCAATTTGGCAAATTACTGAGGAACGTGCTTAGTTATATAGCTTCTGAGTGACGGCCGTTTTCGTGGTGGAGACGTGGTGTGTGCTTTCTTTGTTTTATTATTTATTCTTTATATATGGCCAAGGTCAAAAGAATAGTACTCCAATTCTCTTTGTACTATTTATTGTTGCCCTACACGTTTCGTGGCCTTTATGCCACCTCCTCAGGGGCCATTACATCCCTATGTGTGGATAGCTCGCCACCCATACCATTATGATTTTGTTTTATATATATATATATATATATATATATATATATATATATATATATATATATATATATTTGTTCCATGGATTTTTGTCGTCTTCGTTCCTCTAGAAAATGGGAATTTTACAAGAAATTACTGAGATTTCCCTTGTATTAATATTTAAGCCATATTTTATTTAATAGTATATTGAATTAATTTAATACCATTACTCAATCTTTAGTTGGAATATGCTCTAATCTAACGTCTTATTAGTTTGTAGACCCCGTGGTTTCTAGAGTCGTGGATACATTGTATATTGATAATATAGTTAAGGTGGGTGATGTTGAGTTATCCTGATGTACACCTTCATCGCATCATCGAAATGTAACCTATGTGCGATTCAACTTCATATTTGTATCTTACATTCACGAAAAAGTAGAAATTTTGCATCAATGCTGAGTGTTCTGAAACCCAGCATTGCAAAAGCCCTTTTGTGTAATAAAAGATGCAAAGCATTCAACCACAACTACATTGTGTAGTTTCTGATTGCATTTTGATCATAGAACGATCGGTACTCTAATTCAGGGAATCGAATTAAGTGCTCAATAATTACACTATCCTTATATGTAAAAGAATAGAATTTAAACGAATACCTGAATAAAAGAGAACACTGGGTCTGTTAGAGTCTTAAATTGATTAAAAGGGAATTGTTAAGTCTGTAAAACCTCGTTACAATTTAAACTTTCGCCGTGAGAAGTTCCAATTGGAGAATCCCTGTGGTGACGTATGTCTCCAAAACTAGTGACTTTGGGTCTACGTTTTACTTTTTCTAGATCTCATCTAATTATTCTTCAACCTTACTTAATTTATACTCAGACTTTTTTTGGGCGAAAAATTCAAATTAGTATCAATTAATTAATTTAAGAGTGATCTGGTTATCCTAACAGATTCATTTAGCCGTCAATGGTATTACTAATGCAAGAGACGGATAAGAAAAATTAGCAACGCAACGAAAGGCAATAGAGGTATTTTAAATGATACACCAGGATACCTTTTTCTTATTTAAGATAAATGTACCACATAAATGGCAACAAATTGTAAGGCATTTTACTCTGGAAGAAGTAATTTTTTGGCGCCTCCGGATTGGCCACCCTTGGATGGATCAGTCTTACTTATAACGTCTAAAGAGACTTATCCATAGAACATGTTCTGACCTACTGCAAACTCAGCACAAATCATAAATTATCCTAAAATATGACAGAATTGCTTATTAAAAGATAAACAAAGCTGTGTTGTTTTGGCTTTCTCATTAATTCTGTTTCTTGGACAAATAACACTGCATTTAACTTAGCGGACATTGACAAAAACACATTAATGAAACCAAAAAATGAC
The DNA here is from genome assembly GCA_946811695.1 of Gonocerus acuteangulatus. NCBI lineage: Eukaryota > Metazoa > Arthropoda > Insecta > Hemiptera > Coreidae > Gonocerus > Gonocerus acuteangulatus. Next base: position 62,943,749 of record OX328127.1, on the reverse strand, counting down.
GTTATTCCTACATTATAACTTTTCATGGGAATACATAAGAATAAAGAAAATGTATAATCAGTAAAAGGTAAAATGGTATAATTTTTTTGAAAATTTATTTATTGATAAGCATCCGCTACCAGGGCGATTCGCTCCATATAATTTTGCATGTATATCCAATCATGCAATTGGAATTATACATAAATATCCAATCTTACACCCAGTTATACATCCACTTATACATTTATATAATACTAGCTGTTACCCAGTGTCCCATGCTACACCAACTTTATATTATATAGTTGTAAGGAACAAACATACAGCTGATAGATTTTTTCACCTTGCCTATGACACTTCCTGTATCAAGGCCTGTGTGCCATGTTTGGTCAACATCGGTCAAACGGTGTGGATTTGTATAAGGAAAAATCAGACAGACAGAAAGCTGACAGATGATTTTGACCTAGCCTATGACACTCCCCGTATCAACCCTTACCTGTGTGCTAAGTTTGGTCAAAATCGCTCAAAAGCAGTGGATTTATATGAGGAACAAATTGAATGGCTTTTTCTTTTTTTTCCACAATATAGTATCCCTTATACTGTGGGAGTTCATTTAGGTTCTGCAGGTTCCATCTTCCAATACTGCCTGCATTACAATCAAAGTAATATACATTTTTTTTTTATAATTTTTTTCTGTTTTAAAAGTATAATAATAATAATAATTTAATTTAAATTTTAACGTCCATTTATTATTAACTAGGAATAAATAATAATAATAACAATATTAAAATAGAGAAATATGATAGCGTAATGGTAACAACTATAATAATAATACAAACTTTTTTTTTTTTTTTTTTTTTTTTTTTACGGCGCATCGACAAATCTTGGCCATTAGCGCCGGGCCTCTAGGGTGTAACCAGGAATTTTCTCAGCGAGCCCTGAGATGAGAAAATTCCTGTCGCCGGTGGGGATCGAACCCACCATCTCCCGCTTATGAATCCAGCGCGCTAGCCACTAGACCACGGGAGACCCCTAATAATACAAATAAAAATATTAACAATAATATTAAAAGCGCTAATGACCCAGATGTAGATGCGCCGTAAAAAATAAAAATAATATTGAAAAAGAAACAAATTACAATATCAAAATTATAAGTTAATTGAAAGAAATACAAAAAAAAGAATGAATACAAATAAATCAAATAAAATAAAATAACTGATTAATGAAAAGAAAACGTCCGTTCTTGCAATGGCTTATTCTTGCGATTGTTAAAACAAAATTCAATCAGGATTGTGGTCATGAGAAACTGTTCAATTATTTACAGCAGCATTATTTTTCAAAAACAAATGCACTACTTTTCTCATTTGTTCCGATACAAAACATAAAGGTATGAATTCTGTATACGCACTTTTGATAAGATTAAATGATATAATAATAAAAAATTATGATTTGTCAAAATGAAATTATTTACAGTGATAATCCATCGTCTCAGTTTAAAAATAAATATATGTCAAGATTGCTTTACATACATTCAGAAAAATTTCCCAAAAAGTTTTAGCGGAAAAATTTTACTACAGCTCATGACAAACGTGTAGGAGATAGGGTGGGAGAAAGATTAAAATCCTTGGCATCTAATGGAAGTTATGAGCAAATCTGAAACTAGAAATGTAAAAAACTCAGTAGAGTTTGCTAATGTTGCATCTAGTTTAATGACAAACACTACAATTCTCCGTATGAGCCAAGTAGATATTGAGCCTGCTATAAGTTCGGACAGTCCATGGGTTACTGTTAAGGACATAGTTTTTATTAAGCAAATGCATGTGATAAAATACAATTCGCAAATCAAAAATTCAACTATCGAAAACAAACTGAAACCAGCAAGTTAACAGATCAAAAACTTAATATTTCAAATTTTAATGTTAGTTACTGGTGTGTAGTTACATGTGATAAAAATTAAGTTGTATATGCTTCATATTGCCCAGCAAACCCTTCACTGAAGTAATGAATGTTTTGTGCATGTAGTTAATTTTCATTCTGAATAGCTTTGGGTTATTTTTTATAGTTTTTAAAATTAAATCGCTGTACTATAAAAAATAATACATTGTTAGCTAAAATTTTAATTGAACAATTTTTTTTATTTAACGGGAAAAAAATTAAAGAGTGAAAAAACCATACATTTTATTTTTTCATGTGATAGAGTATACCTTTTAGAATAATAATAAAATAATATTTTAGTGATTTTCTTTTTACCGTTTGATGATATTCCACTTAGTGTGGAACGCCATATTTAATTTTTACAAAATGCATTTTAACACTTCAGGATTTTTTCAGACCATTTGTAATTACTTTGTGCTTATATTATTTTTTTCTGGCTTCCATATTTATTTAAGTATTTTCATAGAAAATGTCATCAACATTGGTTGATAGGTATGATTTATATTCTAGAACTAAGTGCACTTCCTTTGTCCAATCGATGATAACTGCAAAATTTGAAATAATTTAGCAGGTTATAAAATTAAACTATTTGAGATTGAGAAAAACTATTTTATATTCTTACTTATATCCATAAAAGGAATGAACATGCCAAGTTTCATTAAAATCTGAGATCATGGGTGTCAAATCCTATATTTTTGGGTTGATTTGACATGGAAAGACCCAAATGTTTAAATATCATGTCGCACATAGATGATTTTAGGTGGTACGTTAAAGAACTTAAAGTATTTTAAATTATTAAAGTTCTGTGCAGGTTAATGGGTTAATGTTGAAGACATAGTTTATGTTAAGCAAATGCATGAGATAAAGTGCAATTCACAAATACAAAAAAATTAACTATGGAAAACAAACGGGAAACTCCAAATCAACTGATCAAATACTTAATATTTCAAATTACTTACTAATATATGATATTAATCCAAAATCTGAGAATATAAGGTTATAATTTAGATAAACACATTTTTGCACGTTACATATAGATGATTTTAGGTGGTACGGTAAAGAACTAAAAGTATTTAAATTATTAAAGTTCTGTACAGATCCATGGGTCTAATTTAATAAATAAAAAAAATAAATAAATAAAAAATAAAAAGTAAATAAAATAAAATAAAAAGGGGGAGAAAAAAGAAATAAAGAAAAGAGTATATTTAAAAGATATTTATATTAATTAAAAAAAAAAAAAAAAAAAAATGCCTGACTCCCTAAGGAAAGCACGCCCTTCACCAGGAACATGGGATGAGTGGTTGTGCGTTACAATAACATAGTAGGGCGCTGACGACCGTGAGGTTTTTCGCCCAATATTATCTAAACAAGCAAACAGATCAATGGGCTAATGTTAAAGGCATAGTTTTTTTTTTTTTTTTTTTTTTTTTTTTTTGTGTTTTTAGACATATGTCAACCACATGGGTCATGGATGTCTCAGTTAGAAGACTCGTTTGATCTTATATATGTCAATTGGCATATAATTTCAATATGACTATTGATATATGTTGATATGATATGTTTATTGAGGAAAGAAAGTGATATTGACCAAAAGTGCTACTTGAAGATGGATTGAGAAGATCGATATAGATTGAAGATAGATAGGAGGAGATTGAAACATATATATATATTTATATATATATATATATATATATATATATATATATATATATATATATATATATATACACATACATACATACACACAAATATTTATAAATTAAATATGTCGGATTAACTTAGTTCTTTCTAGGAAAACAAATAATTTAGTTAAGTGATTCGAGTTATTTCCCAGAAGTTCCCTTAGGTCAGTGGGCAAATCTAACTGTTCTCTTTCTTTTATGTAGCCCCTGCATTCGGTGAGGATATGTTTTACGGTTAGATGTACGCCGCAGTACTGACATATTGTTGGTGGTTCCTTTGCCATAAGATAGCTATGCGTCAGTATTGAGTGTCCTATTCGTAGCCTGGTCAATATCACTTCCTCTCGTCTTCTGTCGCGTATGCTGCTACTCCATGCATCTACGTCTTCTTTTATTTCACGGAGCTTTTCCCCTAACTCCATCCTATTCCATTCTTGGAACCATTTATCTTTTAGTGGTAGTTTCACGGCTGCTAATACATCGTTTACAGGAACTTGACAGCAAACTTGTCCTTCTTTTGTTGCTTCTTTTGCTGCTTTGTCAACTTTTATGTTTTCAATTATTCCACAATGCCCAGGAATCCATATAAACAGAGTTTTTATGTTATTTATTCTGAACTCATTTATTTTGTTTTGTATATCTATGACCAGTGAGTTGTCTGGGTAGAGATTGCAGATTGCTAGAATTGATGATAAAGAATCTGTACAAATTACGATTTGTTGAGTGGTTGGGATAATAAAATTTAGAGCCTTTTTTATAGCTAGTAATTCAGCTGTAAAGCTTGAACAAATAGAAGGGAGTGAAAATTTGTATATTCTTTGTTCTGACAGTATAGCCGATCCTACTCCTTCCACTGTTTTTGATCCATCAGTGAAGACAAAGTTACTAGGCACTGTTTGACTTTTAATTTTATAGAATTCATTTTCATAGATTAAAGGCGGGGTTTCTTTTTTTAAATATTTTGTAAGGCTGATATTAACGTGTGGAGGATGTAATAGCCATGGTGGATGATTTGATAAGGTTATGGGCTGTAGTTTAATATTATTTAAATGATTCCTGTTTAAGAAAACGTTGGCTCTGGCAGGGAACGGTACTTTTGAAGTATTGTTATCATAAAGATCAGAATAATGCTGAATCCAGTTTATGCTGGAGAAGTAATCATTCAAAGGGTGTGTTAGCCGGCCTTTGATTCTGAAATAATAGGAAATGGTAAGCTGTAATCTTCTATGGTTTAGCGGTGGTTCGCCGGCCTCTACAAGAACGCTTGGAGCTGGACTTGATCGGAAGGCTCCCGTCGCTAGTCGCAACCCAGAATGATGGATCGGATCGAGGATCTGAAGGGTCCTTGGACTAGCTGATCCATACACTGTGCAACCATAATCTAGCTTGGATCTTATCAAGCTCCTGTACAGCATGAGCATGCTTGTTCTGTCAGCTCCCCAAGAAGTATTACACAAAACTTTTAATACGTTCAGAGATCTTTTGCACTCAGTCTTTAAGGATCTTACGTGGGGAACCCATGATAAAGTCCGGTCAAATGTTAGACCCAGGTATTTTATTGTATCTGATTCCATTATTTCTCGGTTATCTATTTTGAATGGTGGAGTAAAATTTGGTCTTCTAGGACTGAAAACAATACTTTTAGATTTATTAATTGAAATTTTGAAGCCGTGTGACGTTAGCCAGTTATTTATGCGGTATAGACTTTCTTGGAGGAAAGTATGTAGTGTGTCTATACTCTTTCCTTCACAGAAAACTAAAATGTCTTCTGCATAAAGCATTATTTTTACGGGGTAATTAATTTGCTTTGTGATGTTATTTAATGCTAGACAGAATAGTTTTGCGCTTGAAACTCCTCCTTGAATTATACCATTCTCTTGTTCAAATGAATCTGATAATGTGGATCCAACACGAACCTGGAATTTTCTTGATTCAAAAATGTTTTTGAAAAAATTTAAAGGGTGCCCATCGATTCCATTTTCTTTTAGACATTCTAAAATATGACGTCTCCAAGCTCGATCAAAAGCACACTCAATATCGAGTAGAATAGCCATTACTTTGTGCTTCTTTCTGAAGGCTTCTGTAATTGTGGATTGTAATAAAACTAAATTGTCATTTGTGTTCCTTCCCTTCCTAAAACCGCTCTGCCAATCTGCTAGACATTTATTTTTTTCTAAGTACCAGTCTGCTCTATTACAAACCAGTTTTTCAATAAGTTTGCAAAGAGAATTTGTGAGTGAAATTGGCCTGTAACTTGTTACATCTTTGTCAGATTTGTTTTTCTTGTGGACTGGTACAACTATAGATTTCCTCCAGACTTCCGGAAATTCACCTCGAGTGTATATCCTGTTAAAAATAGCAAGGAGGACTTTCTTATTGCTTAGATCTAGGTGTTTGATCATGCTAATGCATATCTCATCGGGACCCGGTGAGGTATCTTTCCGAGAAGAAAGAGCTGTGTTAAGTTCAACTAAAGAGAAGGGAGCATTTAATGGGTGGATTGGGTTAATTGATATATCTATAGGGTGTTTTTCTTTGTCAGATTTTAAAGTAAGAAAATTATTTGAGTAATTTTCTGTACTTGATATACAACTGAAATGTGTTCCTAAAAGATTTACTGTTTCTTTCGGTTCAACTATTGTAAGATTATTATGTTTTAGAGATGGAATGGGTTTCGTATTTTTCATCCCTATCACTTTTCGAATTTGGTTCCATATTTCTGTAGGAGATGTGGTATAATTAATTTTGGATAGAAAAGTTTGCCAAGATAATTTCTTTGCATTCTTTATAGTAAATCGAGCGTGTTTTCTTGCCTTGATATAACCTTCTGTAGATTCGGCGGAAGGATGTGTTTTACATTTTCGTAATGCTTTCTTTCTTTCCTTTATGGCTTTCCGACAATCTTCATTCCACCAGGGCACAGTTTTCCTTTGAGTTGTGTTCTTATTACGTGGGATTGTTTCTGTAGCTGCACAAATTATTTTTTGATTTAGATCATTAATAATATTATCTATTGTATCTGCATTAACATTTAAATCCGTTAGTTGGGCGAGTGTTTCAAATAGTTGCCAATTAGCCTCCTTGAGTTTCCATCTGATCGGCCTGTCGTTTATGTTGCTTCTGCTATAGAAGTCAACGAGAACCGGGAAATGATCGCTCCCATAGGAATCTTCTGCTACTGACCACTTGATCCTAGGAGCTACGATGGGAGATGCTATGGTAAGGTCTATTGTTGACATCGTCCCGGTTCGAGAACAGATGTGTGTTGGAGTGAGATCATTTAATACGGTCAAGTTAAATGTGTCAATACAAGTTTCAATGATTCTTCCTCTCTGATCTGTGTTTTTTGTGCTCCAAATCTCTGAGAAAGCATTGAAGTCGCCTAATAAAAGTACAGGTTCAGGGAGATGTCTATAAATATTACATAAGTCATCACAGTTAAACTGTTTTCCTGGTGGTAAATAAATGTTGCAAATCGTCATTGGTATTGGAGAAAATATTCTTATTGCAACTACTTGTAAAGGTGTATTTATTGTAATAGGTTCATAGGCAATGTTATTTTTAACGAGGATACATACTCCTCCAGAAGCTATCAATCCATCTGTGTAGTCTTTTCTAATAATTTTAAAATGTTTAAAATTTAATGTTTGCGAAGGCTTTAATCTTGTTTCCTGAATACAAATTATAGAACTGTCAAAGTCATTAATAACACATTCTAAGTCGGGTCTGTGAGTCAGTAGTCCATTAATGTTCCATTGAATAATCATTATTGAATGTATAAATTATATTAAGAAATAATTAATGAGTCAAGAGAGAGAGAAAAAAAAAGAGAGAAGCTAATAAATAAAAATAGAACTTAAAAATAAAAAATTGCCTAAATATAACCATCATTCTTTCTTTTGATATTTTCCGAACCGAGTTTTGCGATTTCCATTGTTCGTTCCAGTAGTTGATACCGTTGTAGACAAGGAAGAAGATTCAGCTAAGGTCCTTTTCAGATCTCTATCTTCAATAGGTAATGTAATACCTTCAATAGGTAATGTAGTACCTTCAATAGGTAATGTAATACCTTCAATAGGTAATGTAATACCTTTTGAAGTTGATTCATAGGCCTCATTTATTTTCACCCCTGAATTTTTCTCTCCTTGGGAAAATGTATTTGTATTATTTTCATCATCACTATTAGTTTCAAAATTTTGCTGTGCTGTTTTAACTAAACTTTGTTGTTGGGCAGAAGGCACCTTTGTGCTGGTACCCTCTTCACTATTTTTCGATAATCTACTTTCCAAAAGATTAATTTTATTTGTAAGCGCATTCACTACTTCAGCCATTTTTTGTATTTCTTTTATAAGAACCTCATTCACAGCAGAACTACTTACTACAGTGGAATAGGATGAATTTGGAACATTATTATCAGTTTTAGGCTCTAAATTTCACTGTCTAAAAATATTTTCCGCTTGGCTATAAGTTACTCGTTCCTGTGACCTAATTATTTCTATAGCCTTTTCTTTAATATAGTACTCACAAGACCTTCCCCAGGCTGGATGTTCAGTACTCCCACAGTTAATGCATTTTTGTTGGCTTAAGCAAGCCTGTCCTTCATGTGCGGCTTTTCCACACTTACCACATAATTTACTTTGACAGTTTGCATTATTTGCATAATGCCGATATTTAAAACAGTTGTAACATTGAACTGGCATTGGCTCATATGGTCGGACCTTGACTTTTAAAAACTCTAACGCTATATATTCAGGTAGGTGACATTTTTCGAAAGTTAATATTAATGTATTAGTTGGTACTTTTTGGCCCCTTACATTTTTAACTGCTCTTTTAACTTTTATAACACCTTGATCTTTCAATTCTTCCTGAATTTCCTCCTCAGAACAGTTAGATAGTTCAAAGCAAGATATGGTGCCGCGGGAGTAGTTTAAGAACTTATGTGCACTAAAAATTATGGGTATACTATCATAATTTTTAATATTATTCAGGTTACAAAGATCTTTGTACTGTGTTATTTCTAACAAAACTGATCCACTTCTTAAAAATTTAACCTTGACATTAGGAGAATAACTTTTTATGAATTTACATACAGCAAAAGGGCTGTAATTGTTGAATGTTTTTGTGTTATTAACAGTGCTCAAAGACATAAAGACAAATTTATTAGTAAATTTTGTCTCTTTATTAAACATAGATAGAATGTCAGTAGGTTTCCTTTCCCGTAAAGAAACAGACTCCATTTCAAAATATCAAATAAGCTATCAAATAAACTACTAAGGATAGCAGTGATTCAGATGAAGTAAGCAGTGTAGCTCTGATAAACAGCCAGTATAGGTTTTGAATATATCGATAGCCAAACAAGCGTCGATCCTGAACGACCGTTCCCTCTCAAAATGAGGTTATGTTCACTTAAACACTCACGTGCCAAATGTTTATATTACAATATTTTCACTTCTAATGCTCTATTTTCAAAACACCATTAAAATTAACGGGAACCTGCAAGTCCACAGATCAATAACTTAATATTTCAAATTACTAACTAATATATGATATTTGTCCAAATTCTGAGAATATAAGGCTATAATTTAGATCAACACAACATTTTTTTATGTCACTTATAGATGATTTTAGGTCTTATGGTAAAGAACTAAAAATATTTAAATTAGTAAAGTTCTGTGCAGATTCATGGGTTAGTGTTGAAGACATAGTTTTTTTAGCAAATGCATGTGATAAAATGCAATTTGCAAATAAAAATAATCAACTATGGAAACACGTCAACCTTAAAAAAAATAGGTTAATGGCTTCTAGGAACCCAGTGTTGTCCTACATTTTCAAAAAATATAATAAAATTAATCTTATATGATATTATTTGTCCAAATTCTGAGAATATACGGCTATAATTTAGATAAACATACAAAGGTTATAATTGAAAAGTTTTGTTCGCAAAAGAAAAACCTTTCGCAAAAAAAAAAGTTTTGTTGGCTTGCTAATCTCTACCTATGCAACACTGGAAAGAAAATGGCAACTGGAAAGTCAACAGATCAAAAATTTAATATTGCAAATTATTTATTAATATATGCTTCATAATATTCTAAGAATATAAGGCTATAATTTAAAAAAAAAAAAAAAAAGACACACACACAAATTTTGCGGAAACTAAAAAGTTTTGGAAGTTAGATAAACACACCAAACTTTAAAAAAAAAATTGGTTAATGGCTTCTAGAAGCCCAGTGTTGTCCTACCTACATCTTCATCAGAAATTAAGAAAATTGATCTTATATGATAATATTTGTCCAAGTTCTGAGAAAATAAGGCTATAATTTAGGCAAACATACAAAGGTTTAAACTGAAAAGTTTTGTTCCCAAAAGAAAATTTGTTCGCAATAAAAGAAGAATGTTTTGTTGGCTTGCTAATCTCCACCTAGGCAACACTGGAAAGAAAATGGCTATTTTTGACAATTCACTCTTCTATATTTGACAGTTTCGAGCTCGTTACTCCCTAACTGTGAAGCCTAGAAGATATTGAGCCTAGCCTAGGAGATTTACCGTATCAAGAAGCACAGGTGTGCCAGGTTTGGTCCAAATTGGTCAAACGGTGTGGATTTGTATGAAGAACAAACAGACGGACAAACGTACAGGTGATTTTTATATATATAGATTACATATACATCTAATTATAACTTAGAAATAGTAGTGGATACAGTGCTTAAACCTTTGAAAGCAGATCTTGAGTAAAATGTGCAAAACTTCAATGGCATATGGTATTTATGTTTGTTTATATATATATATATATATGCAAGTGATATGCTGATTGTTGCATGAGACTTGCAGAGAAAAATAAACTCCCTTCTTGCAGGGTTACTGTAAGGAGGAAACAAATAAAAAAAAAAAAATATATATATATATATATATATATATATATATATATATAAATAAAACGCAAATTCTCAGACTTTTGTATACATATTAAAAACAAAATAATGATATTTCACGTGTTATTATTAGTTACTAGCCGTTACCCGGCGTGCCATGCTACACCTACTTTCTGCATATAGAAAAGCCTAAATAAATTAGAAACCAAATAAGTATTATTAAAATCTAAATACATACATGTATACCAAGTTTCGTAAAAATTGGTCTAACGGTGTGGATTTGTAAGGATTAAATGTGTAATAATTTATTATTTATTTTATAGTAAAAAAAAATCAGACTTTTTCTCTTAGCCAAATCCAATTCTTGAATTTGTTTTAAAACTTGGATTTGTAGAATACTGGACCTGAATGCTCTCAGCTCACAACATGTGTTGGTTTACTACTACTATTTTTTTTTTATTTTTGTTAATCGCTTACAAGGTTTCCCCATAGCGAGGAGTAGGCCTTATATAATGATATTAGTATAGTTAATGTTAGTATTATTAGAGGCATACGTTAATCTAATTGCTATCTTACGTACAACGATATCAAACATTTATAGTAAAATAATAAATTACTACTAATAATTTCCAAAAAATAACTTATCTGTATCGACTTTAATAAATATTGTTTATGATGCACATTAGAAATAACTAAATATATTCTGTGTAGACTATTTATATTTATACAGATACAACATTAGTCTAAATATGCACGTGCTATCACATTTCTTTCTATTTACACTCGCGCTCATTCACGAATCACCAAATGCCACTAACATGCACATCTTAAGCATGGAAGCAATTAAAGTCACTAGGAATAATTGTAGTTGCGTTGGGTTCTAGGTTTAAATTAGTTTATATTAGTTCTACCATTTCTAGGAGAATATGAAATTTTAAGAAAGTCCGAAAGTATATTAAAATCAAATAGTTTACTACTACTATTGTGTATCGCAGAGCTCTTTAAGAGTTACGGATATGAAAAAATTCAGTAGAGGCTTAGTGCATTGTATGCAAACACGTGATCTTAAAAAATAAAACTGCAGATTAACCTTGTTTCCATGGTTTCCTGATAAGCGTGCTGGTTCAATAATTGTACACGTAATGACCGATATTGTGAGTTCATTTATTTAATTATTCATTTAGAGGTTCGTAGAAATAAAATGAAGCCTGATATTTCGAAGTGTATTTCAGCATGCTATGGTTTTGAAAGGGTAGAATTTGAGAATAGACCCTGCAGGGTTTTAGTATCGAGTTTTGTCTAAACATATGAAATAAACATATGGCGATGTTGTAGCAGGTTATGTTATAACCCGGGGTACGATTACGTACCAGTCAAAATTATGCGCTTAGCAGTGAAAAGTAAAAAAATATGTCGAAGCACAGTAAGTCATTTATTAGAGTAACGCTTGACATAAATGAAAATGTATTTTTTTTTTTTTCTTGAATTATTAAACTCTAAACTTATTTGTTATCTTAGTTTACCATTGCGGGATCGGAGACATTCAGAATGATCAAGCAATTGTAAGTATTATATAATAGAGTGTTAATTTTAGTCTGTTTCGACTTCAAAGTAACCGTAAGGAAGTGACGTTTATTTAAGAATGTTTCGCGATATCAGTCATATTGCATGATTCAGAAATAATCCCTTCCAAAAGAAAACACAAACCATGAATATACTCTACCGTGTCTTAAAGGGTCGATTTTTTGAATGTTTTTTATAATTAGTCAGCAGTCTCACTAATTCGTTTTGTGGAATCTTTTCAGTAGTTTTTGATATTATTTATTTGAAGTGTAATTATTTATTTGATTTGTTGTGTAATTTTCATTAATTTTAGGCAGTCACCCATATTTCTTGGGCGAAAAAATTGTTATTGGTCAGTTTGTCAAATTCCTCGTGAGGATATTATTAATACATTTAATAATATCAAATCTCCAAAACCATTCTTCTCTTAAATTTACATTTAAATATAAAAAGTTACCAAATTCCTTATTCTCCATATTTTAAAAGAAAAAAAAAATTCCTAACAGTAGTAAGGACAATTTTTAAATGAATCTTTAAGCGCCCTTTCTTTTATTTATAATGATTAAAACTTTTCTATTGTTTCTCAGCAAGCGTCTTCGATTACATGAAATTTCAAATTTAATTAGGCAGTGTATCAAATTTCTTGTGTGGTTTACATCTTAAGCAGGCAGCCTTTCAGATATTTTGTACTCCATTCGTTATTATTGAAGAGTCAAGATCCATTGTGGTGCTAATAAGTATTAATAGCAAAGCGTCCCTCAGATTTATTGAATGCTTACTTTTTTTTTTGTTTGTCGCATAGAGTTCTTGTTTTTGCTGTGTTTTTTCTCAAACACTTTGTCATTTTTTTATTTAATTGTTTACAAATGAAGATGGCCCTCATCTTTGGAAAATGTCATACTTTCCCCGATTATGAGCTGATGTAAGTTAATAAAAAATGACCTCTAAATGATCATCTAACTGAGTAAATAAACTCAATTAGTTGAGTTAATATGACTTGATCTTTTGTCCTTTCTGGGGGATAAAAAATTAAATGAATAAATTAAAAAATGAATATATTAAAAAAAAATAATCAGAGAAAACTGTTATACAAATTAAAAAATAAAAATAAAAAACGGTAAAATTTGTGTTTTAATATCTACATTTGGGTTATTATCTATGATAGTTTGTTAATTTTAATTATTAATTGGCAGAACTCTAAATTCGTTGTTTGGTTTCCTTTAGTGTAAGGCCCTCAAATTCTTTGGGTGATTTTTAGTATATAAGAATGTTCCTTAGAGTCCTGCTGTGATTATCAAAATCCTTTTTGAAAAGAATTTCAGTTAATGTCAATTTAGTGTTTTCCTGCCCGTTGTACGTGATATACTTGCTCGTCTTGTGGGATGAGAAAATTCCTGCCGCCGGTGGGAATCGAACCCACCATCTCCCGCTTAAGAATCTAAGGCGCTAGCCACTAGAATATGGGAGACCCCCCCCCCCCCCTGTACCTCCTATTTTCTGACATCTAATTAGCTTTTAAGTTTTTTTTTTTTTTTTTTTTTTTTTTTTTAAATAATTATAATTTTATTATTACAGACAGACGAGAAAATCGCTGAAATGATGCACGCCATGCAAGCCATGCTCAGCAACGGTCTCCCACCAGAAGTGATCATCGAACGTGTAACTGAACGATACAGGAACCGTAACGAGGTATCTGTTTAATAAATGGAGTAGATCGGTCTTCATAAATCACTGATTGCATTGTGTTAAGTGTATATTGATGTACTGGTTCCTAATATGTCACCAATGGGCGGGGGAGTCTCTGTCAGTGTCAATTATGCAGTGTCAAGTTGCCGTCACAGACACCTAGAAATAGTTAATTTTATATTTACTAATCGGTTTGAAGCCAATTATAAAATACATTAATATTTTATATATAGGTACTTGATAATATATAATATTCTTGTGGCACAGTGTTTGTAACAAAACTCTTGCAAAACGGCTAGACCGATTTTCATTAACTTTTTTTGTATATTCGGTAGGTCAGAGAATAGGATGTAAACTATTTTTCATACTTCGAAATGACAAGGGTGTTCCACCCAAAAAATTAATTTCTTGGACGTAATTAGTATTTTTTTTTGTTATGATTTGGCTTAAAAAGTACATACACCCCTAAATTTTCATCCTTCTACCAGTAATCCCAATGTTTCTATTGGGATATTAGTACTTTAATACTTTACAGCCCTTACGATAACGTAAAAATTATCAATCCATCAGTTACCCCTCCCCAGACGTCTACCGGTGTCACTTCTCACCCAGTAAACACCACGGAGTAGGGCTGAGAACGAAGCCGGTTTGCTGTCTTTGTCACACAATAAGCTTTGTCTCTCTCCCTACACAGTTCTCGGTCATTATTATTTCCAATCATGTGCCAATTGAATTCAAACGCGTTCAATTACCAATTAGATTGGCATTCGCAATGACATACAAGAAGTCGCAAGGGCAAACGATGCCTGTTTGTGGCTTAGAATTTGGCAAACGGCGTTTTCCATACGAACAATTATATGAGGCATTTCTTCACGTGGGGAAATAAGAATCATGCAATCAAATAGGATTAATAAGTAAATTAAGAGGGGTCTCCCGTGGTCTAGTGGATAGCGCATTAGATTCATAAGCGGGAGATGGGAGTTGATGGGTTCGATTCCCACCGGCGCACAGTGTAACGTCCAATGGACAAAAACCTGAATTTTTGTTTTCTTATATTTGATTTTTAATCCTCTAGCTAAGTTTAGAAACTATTCAAGGAATTAAAATCGTATAAAACTAAATAATATTAGTTGTATTTTGATCAACAAACACATTAGCATCATTATAAACAAGGCAAAGTCTTAAAAACCTGCTTTATACCAACAATCAGTTTGAACCTCTCTCGTTGAAGATAGGACAGTGTTTTTATTAAGTCATCCGAAGGAAATTACGTCAAAACTATTCCTTTTTTATCTGATATAATTGATTATGGGTAATTACTCCCTTATTATTTATTAATCCTGAATTATTCTTCATTGAGCTTTGACATTTTTCTAATGTACAAAATTTTGATAAACCATAGCAAAAAAACTTCATCTGAAAACATCCCAAGTTTTTTAGAGCTTAATGTTTACCTCAAGTATAATGTACTGAGGGCAATTTAGTTTGCCGAAATTTTCCGATTCCAAAGATTTTTATTTTTTGATCCATCACATAATACAGTTTATTTATTTGTTTTATTTGAAAAAATGTGGATAAATCCAAGAAAACGGTATCAATCCTCAGGCAAATGATTCAATTTGATCTGCATGATGCTCCTAAAGAAATATTTAGCAATATTAGAAAGACTGCCAGTTTAGTCTTATACTAAATGTAAAAAATGTGGGAGCGTGTTCACCACAGAGAAAAAACTCTTATATAAATAATGATTGAAACAATATATCAACTTAAAAGAAATTGTTATTAACTTTTATCAAGAAAAAATATATTCACGCCCTGATGGCCCTTCTGGCTACCTTAGAGGTAGACATAAACAACACAATAATGTTTATTACTACATTATATGTTACAGTTATATTATATTTTATAATATTGTTATTAATAATATTATTATTTGTTATTAATAATATTATTATTAACATTGTGCACGGACTCACTAAGCTCACTTATTGCACTCCAAAACAAGTTTACAAAGGACTCACATGTGCACGAAGTCCTCAACGTAATAGCTACCATGTACTCCAGGGGAACGACTGTGTCGTTTCTTTGGGTACCAGGACATAAGGGAATTGAAGGAAATGAGAAAGCAGATGAATTGGCGAGACAGGCAGCTGCAGAGGCGGTTGAGCCTGCCCCACCAATTCACATTAAGGACGCTAAAAGGCACATGAAAGAGTTAGTCAAAAACAAATGGCAAGAGGAGTTTGACAATAAGGATCTTTTTATTAAAAATGTCGAGAGCTCGGTTGTGGTCAATTGCCAAATCAGCAATATGATAAGACGAGATGATGTGGTGGTAACCCGTCTAAGAATAGGACACACACGTCTAACTCACGGGTACCATCTCGTTGGTCGACGCCGACCCAATTGTGAGCGGTGTGGTGCCCTCCTTGATGTAAAGCACATCCTGGAGGAATGCCCGGAGCTCCAGGAGGCTAGGCGGCGGCACCAAATACCAAACACGCTGAGTGCTCTGTTGAGTAGGACTGAGCCATCTGTGAAAAGACTGATCTTGTATTTAAAAGATATCGATGTTTATCTCCATATATAGAGAAAAGAGATAACCTAATTATTTTGTACATATATTAGTGATAAATTAAAAGCAAGAGGTAGATTAGTGTAACTATTTATTCTGTGTGTTTGATTATTTATTGTGTGAATGATTATACTATAATAGAACTTAAAATTGTAAATATGTAAATATATCCTTCCTAGGTTTAAGTTTAGCTTTAGAGGTTGATCTGGTATATTTTAAAAAGGATACAACCAACTTAAATGGCATGTGTGTGTGTGTGTGTGTGTGTGTGTTTGTGATAGCAGCATGTATGAATAATTACCCTAGAGTGAGTTCGTCTTGTATGAATGAGTAAATGTAAATATGTAAATAAAGTTGTTTAGGTTTAATTCACAGGGAAAGGCTACTGTTTACAAACAAGCTGCTGTTACCTTCCTTCTGAAAGGAAGCAGCAGTTTTGCACTGCATTTTATATTCATTAGGGAAACATCATATAACAGAAGGGTGCTAATGACCTTAGTAGTAGATGCACCTAAAAAAAAAAAAATAAAAATAATATTATTACCTGCTATGTTATTTCTATTAATATTACAAATATTACAATTAATATTATTATAGGCGTACAGTATGCATTATTATACTGTTGTTTCCTTGTTTTGAGTTGATTTCAATAAATAAAATAGTTTATTTGAAAATAACTAGTGGTTAATGATATTTTTTACCCTACGTCAAAGTCATTTCATCAAAGGACCCCGCCCTTTCCTAATGGAAAATGGCTTTCGGTCAAATCGAACGAAACTATGCTCGTTGGATACAGAAAGTCATTCTGAACAAAAGTCTACATGGGCACAAAACCCGAAAGTTGAAACTTTTGGGTATCCGA
Source organism: Gonocerus acuteangulatus (assembly GCA_946811695.1). Taxonomy (NCBI): domain Eukaryota; kingdom Metazoa; phylum Arthropoda; class Insecta; order Hemiptera; family Coreidae; genus Gonocerus; species Gonocerus acuteangulatus. The sequence continues at coordinate 62,926,601 of OX328127.1, read as the reverse complement.
AGTTTTCCTTTTTTAATTTTTGCAAAAACTCGAGATCTCTGGTTGGAAGGTTTCCCAAACCATTTGGCCAGTAAAAAAAAATACCTATCAATTATTTTTGAAGACCTTTCGAACGACACCACATTTGACACTCCTACCCCACCCCCCACCCACGGGGGTGGGGGGGGGAGTTTTTTTGCAATTATCGTCTATCCATTTTCATTTGAAGATCTTTTCGACGGCAATACACTGAAACCTTGCCTTACACGCTTACCCCACCCTCAACCCCTTGGGATACGCTTGTCATCTTCAAAACAACAAATATGCGACTTCTTACTTGCTGAATCATACGTTAGATGCAGCTGATCGATAGCAAACGAAAAGTCAAAACAGTTGACTAGGAGACAAAAAGTGGCCCTTTTCAGGGCCACTAATGTTAAAGTCTTTTACACTTTTTTTGCGAAAAAAGGCCTTTGAAACATACGAGCTGGAGGTGGGGTGGGGTGGGGTTGGGGTTTGGGGTGGGGGTGGTGTAAGGGTGTGAGCCAAGGTTTCAGTGTATTCCCTTCGAAAAGATCTTCAAATGATAATGGATAGACGGTAACTAAAAAAAAAAGCCCCCCCACTCCAATGGGTGGAGGGGGGGGGGGGGGGGGGGGGTAGGAGTGTCAAATGTAGTGTCGTTCGAAAGGTCTTCAAAAAATAATTGATAGGTATTTTTTTTACTGGCCAAATGGCTTGGGAAACCTTTCAACCAGAGATCTCGAGATTTTGCAAAAATCAAAAATGGAAAACTTCGGATACCCAAAAGTACTAAAAGTTTCAATTTTTGGGTTTTGTGCGATAATAGTCTTGAAGGAATGTTTCCGTCAGTTTTAGGAATTTATAATAATAAATTTATAACATTACCAAAAAACATATACCCAAAATACGGGGAAAAATGTCTCTATTTTGACTGAAATAATTTAAGTTAATAGATAATTTAAATTTATTTTATAATTTAAATTTATAAACACACCTCCATATCTATATACACATATATACATTCTACAGTCTAGAACATATTCTTCATACCTTGGAAAAATGTCTGTAAAATTCATTTATTAGACATATGATTAGGATCCCCTGCTCCGGGCAATAATATAATATAAATAAAGTTATATAATATATAATAAATAATATAATATTATATAAATATGTACGAACCATTCATTAAACCACTTATATCAATAACTATACATTTATTCTAAAAATTTACAAAAGGTCCAATACTCGTACAAAATAAACTATGTAATTTGAAGGTGAGTTGGGGGGAGGATCAAGAAGTAGCCAACAGGAGTTGATCCCAAAAAATGTTTAAAACATTAAGGTATATTTAAATTTAATTTTAACGTCCATTATTTTTAACTAAGAATTTTGGGACGGGTTATCTATAGTTTATCACCCTTTTCTATAGGGCTGATGCATTTTCTAAAGAAAAGCCACTACTCCATAGTGGGAATCGAACCCACGACCCTTGGCACGGAGTGTTAAGTGCTCACGCCTTAACACTCACGGCCACCGGGCCTGCGGTATACCTAAGGTATATTTTCGACGTTTCGAAATTATTATTATTATTAGGATTTTCATCAGGCGTCTTAAATTAAGTTGTTTTAGGGTCTACTATAATTTTGATAATTTCATAGTAAGGTCTACAAATTTTGAATTTTGAGAGTATAACGTTAAATCCAGGTAAGAAAGTCAGATTCGAACTGTTTTACAAACAGAATTCAACATTTTGGGCCTTAATGTGATATTATTGAAATTATAGTAGACCTGAGTTGATCAACACTAAAACAGGTTCGAAATGTCGCAAATATAACTGATTATTTCGAACAATTGTTGGTAGAAAATATTGTTAGCTACTTTAAAATTAAATTATATATATATATATATATATATATATATAAATTTATTTTCCCAGGATCGAATAATTGGTGAAGCTTCAGAAGCTTTTCGTAACTTCATAGAGAAGTACCACAAGATGCAGGAAGCCGTTACAAAGGTGATGTATTTCATTTATTAGAACTTTTAAAAACAAATGTCGGTATTTTTGATTCATATAAAAATGGCAAAAATTATTTTATATGTTTATATCTATTTTAAATTTTTATATCTATTTTACATGTTTATATCTATTTTACATGTTTATATCTATTTTACATGTTTATATCTGTTTTCCATTCGGTACTCCTAAATAGGGTAGCAAAGTACTAAAAATTTGGAGCAATTCTTTGTGGTTCTCTCTTTCCGTCGACGATTCCACATGTGTTAGTTGGACGTTAGTGAATAAAATTTAATTTCAAGATTGAATAAAAAATTACCTATTACTATTATTTTAAATATTTTTTCTTTGAGAGGTCGTCCTGATATTCAAGAACTGAATTTTCTGTCTTGCGATTAATGTTATTCGATTCTTAAGGGATACGTGCATTGCCCAATCACCCTAAAGTATCATTGAATGCGTTTTATGAGAAAAATACAAAAAAAAATAAGTGTCATAAAATCGAACTAACGAAATATATATATTTTTTTTAATGTAAAAAATGTCACACAAATTACTACTCAAAGTGCAAGAAAGGACAAATAAAATCATAATAATATATTCTCTCATACATACCGAATGTCCTCTGTGAACATATGGTAGCTTTGCAGAGAAAATAATTAATGGAAGTGAAAGGCTGACATTTGCCATTTAGAAATTCTTCGCGTTTAGAAGTAATACTAGCCAGACTACGCTTATGACCCTTGGCGAATGACACCAAACCTACTTTTCGATCATGTAACTCAGCTGTCGCCATCTCTAAATTATTTCATGTTCATTCCTTCAACTACAGTGGGGTGCTGATTGATCGCCCATTATAAAAATATTATGCATACCTCTAAAATACCATGGACATTAATTGAAGTAATGAAAATTTACGCTATAAAACCCATAATTAATAAAACAATTATATAAATAAATTTATAGAAAGAAGAACTTCCGATGAGCCATGATCACCTCAAGGTCTTTATCAGCCACCCGAACACAGGGTCACATTCCCGCCCGCAATCTCGTGGGTTAAGTGATTTTAAGGTAATTAAACAACTGTACAATTATTTTTTATGGATCTTGAGTTTTATTTATATTGTTGTTGCGACGAACATATAGGTTTCTGTTCATTTGTGTCTTCCGATGGCGTAAATTGTAAGGATAAAAATTTATGTGTATTATTTTTACTGCTTGTTTACTAGGGGAAAGATGAAATGCTGTCCAAAGAATCAATAAAATTAATACTGGACAGGAATTTGCCAAATGAACCTCAAAAGTTCTGTAGAGAACAGGTAAAAAACTGATTTTTTTTTTTTTTTTTTTTTTTTTTTTTTTTTTTTTTTTTTTTTTTTATTATAGTGCATCTGAATCTAGTCAATTAACAGGCAGTTAACTGTGGAGGACGAAATTTTTTCAAATAGTCCATAGAGCATAAAAATCAGCAGGTTACAAGCTGAACAAGAAACCGAATTTCCTTATCCTCTGAATCAGATAAGCTATCCGCTCTATCATGTATAATTGTGTATTTTTAATTCATTATATTTAATACTAATTTTGATATTTGATACAATGAGCTGAATCAGTCAGAATAAACATTATTCCCCACAAAATTTTCGTTCCACCATGAGGAACATCTCATTTAAAGGTACTTCTAAAATTTTAAAATATCATTTGTACTTATTACATCAGGGACCAGGATCACCCAGTATAAATATCTCTTTTTGTGGGGTTCCGATGGACCCCAACACGAACATCCTCATACTCAGATTTAACCCTGTTGAAGCAAGCAGCATGACTGCATGACTTGTGAAAGGTCAGTGAAGAAGTGCCACGGTTAGTAACCGAAAACCCATAATCATTGTAATGACTTGGACAGTGGCAGTTTACAAGATAAATTGATGTTTCTATCATTTTTAGTCCTGATCTAATTCGTTTATGCTACAATTACTAAGAGTCAGTCTTATCAATCACAATAATATTTTCCATATAAAATTTGTGCAAATGTTAAGTAGTATGTCAAATGGGTAATATTTCATTTAAGGGTTATGAAAGAGAAGAAATGATGTCTAGTGATCAACTGAAGATTTTATTAGGCTTATCACCTCCAGACCAAAAACTTAATACTCTCCTTGCAAATGACAGACCAGAATCACGTGGTTTCCTTGAGAAGGTATATATTGTTATTATTAACCTATATTAAGTACATATGTTTATATATATATATATATATATATATATATATATATATGGGGGCGAGGTTAGCTCAGTGGTAGAGCACTGGACTAATAAGCTGGAGGCCTGAGTTCAAATCCAGAGCAAGCACTAAAGATTTTTTCTTCTAGTGTCTTCGTTCATGTGTTGAATTCGGCCTCCCTGACCGTCCCAAGGCCAACCCAGCCTTTAATTAATTTAATAATGGGTACCAAGGTCTCCCGTGGTCTAGTGGCTAGCGCGCTAGATTCATAAGCGGGAGATGGTGGGTTCGATCCCCACCGGCGCCAGAAATGTTTCATCTCAGGGCTCGCTGAGAGAATTCCTGTCGATGCGCCGTAAAAAAAAAATAAATAAATAAAAAATAAAATAATGGGTACCTTGGTTGGTGCTAATGACCCTAGCAGTCGAAGCAGCCAAGGGGAAGGGGGCGGCCGGAGCATAGTACTGACCACACTATCTCCCTAGTGTGCCGTATGGTCATGAATCAGATACCACTATAGTATCTGCCTCTCAGGGCCCTCATGGCCTGTTAAGGGACTGATTTTTTTTATCATATATATATATATATATATATATATATATATATATATATATATATATATATATAATTATTAACTGGCGAGATTAACTCAGTAGTATAGGGCTCGATTTATATGCTGGAAGACCTAAATTGAATACCAAACATTGTATCTTCTCGTTTCTTCGATCGTGCGTTGGATTCAGTGTCCCAGAGCGTCCCTAGGCCCACCTAGCCTTTAATTAATTTATTAATGGTTCCTGCAATGGGGAAAATCTGGTGGACGGAGCATAGAACTGACCTAACTATCCCTTTAGCGTGCCTTATGGCCAAGAATCAAATACCTCTACAGTATCTGCCCCTCTGGGCCCTCGTGGCCTGGTATGGGACTGATTTTTTTTTATTATTTTTTTGTTTTAATAAATATTAATAATAAAGAAGCCAATGCTTTTTTTACTACTCTTTCATTATAGATGGAGTAAATGCAAATGTAACTAAATATACTTATCAGACATGAAAGAAAAAATCATACTTTTCATTTGCTCTGTTGTGTACTATAAGGTTATCCTATTATTCCAAGCTATTTAATAATTAATTATACACCTGTTATTGGCCTATGCATTTATAAATTATTATCCCTCTATGAGACTGTGTCTTTTAATTGTTGACAAAATGATATTTATGCTGTTTAATCAATGATACAATATGCATTTTAGAGAAACAAGTCTGAGAGTTTGACATGCTGTACATCTCTCCGGTCGGAACATCAGGCTGAAGAGCACCCATATTTCCTCATCAGATCGGTAGGTGGGATTTGTAGCAAGGAGAATCGCTAAAACAATAATTAATTATTTTATGTATGATTAATGAGCATCAAAGCTATTATTAATTTGTTTGAAACATTGGTTTACCGTGAGCTCAATAAATGATGTCCAAATCATAGGAAAACTGCGTTTTCTTATCGTGGTTCTGTATATTATGGTTCTGTTTATTATGAATGAATGAATATTTTATTGCTCTTAAAAATTTAAAATTTTTCAGCAAGGTGTCCACACAGTGGTCTACCACATTTGATTATGTATAATTAATATGCAACAATAATGCAGAAAACCTAAAGAAAAAAAAAATCTAATATTTAGCCATGAATGAACTGATATCAACGCTTCCAAACTTCAAAGATCTTTTTCTGTGACTAAGGTGGTTCTATCGAAATTTAGAATCAAAACAAATTTTTAGGAATTTTTAAGCTTTCAAATGATTACTTTTCTTTTGCCACACTTTTGCACCTTATAGGCTGTACAAAAAGTATTAAACTGCTCGTCTACATTAATTTGAAACAGTCATTTAATCGCTTTGGAGTACTCGAAACTAAAATTATGCTTTATTTTATTTTTGATATGCTTCTCTACAAAATATAATAATATAACATTAAAATATGTTTTATTCGACTCTCCAGGTCAAAGTACTCATAAATCATTGTGCCAGAGAGCATATTAACGCCGCTATTATGGTTTTTAAGCGTATGTCACAAAAAAAAAACAACAAAAGAAACGTTTTTCCGATAGGGAGATGCTTTAGGATAACGAATTCAACATTTCATTTTAACAAAGTATTTTTATGCAAATTTAAACAAAAAATGGACCATTAACGTAGACAGTAGAGTGTACAATATATAAAAAATTGAAGGACTGTTTTTTTCGTGACCCGTGGGCTTTGAACAGGTGACATTTTTTCACATATGCACACCCGGCACTTGCAGATTGCGTTAATAAGTTAACAATATAAAAGGGCTTAATGCATTACAGGGAAAAGAAAACCCGCTAAACTGTATGAAAGACATTAGTGTATTTAAAATAAAATCATAAAAAAAAATATCTTTTTTAAGGAAAAACCAATGTCTTTCCTACAGTTTAGCGGGGTTTCTTACGTCCACTATCAATTGGGGGATCTCCCGTGGTCTTGTGGCTAGCGCCTTAGATTCATAGGCGGGAGATGGTGGTTTAAATCCCCACCGGCGCACACTGAGCAAAATGACAGTTTTACGGCGACAAAAGTCGAAAATGTGATGTCGTAGAAAGTCAATTCACGTGTCAAAACGTGCTCAAGTCTTCTATTCATTAAACACCGAACAATTTTGTTATCTATTTTAACCTAAACCTGTTTAAAACAATAAGGAATGCAACCATTTCTAGTCTCGTCCACTTCCTCGGTTTAGTCTTGTTCCAACTATGGTCCTTTTAAGTTGTGTTTTAAAAATTGTGTGCAAATTTTAAAAATTCTTTTCACAATGGATTTATTACCTAGTGGTATGTTCTTTATAAATATATAATATATATCCAATAACAGAAAGGCATATCGAAGAAAAAAAAATATTAATGAAATTATTACTAGATTGTTCATATTTTGTTGATTACTCAAGTTTGAGTAAGGTTTTAAAAAAAGTTCCACTTCCAAATTTTTTTTTTCGATAAGCCTTAAGCTTCTACTTTACTGTCTTGAGACTTTCAGCTCCCCCTTCTTCTCCCTTTTAATGCAAATTTAATTTTAGTTTAGGCAGTCAGATAGAAGCTGAAGAATCCGCGGCGCAGAGTGGACGAAAATCACATTTTAGGTGGACAAAATTCAAAAAAAAAAAAAATTTACAAATCACTTACTAAATACTGTCTAGTATTAGTAGGATTAAGGTAAAATGTAAATATTTACTTTCTTGGATCATGAACGGGCGCGGAAGGGAATATTAATCGGACTCTAAGAAAGGGAATATTTTTCCAGTGTTTATTGCAGTTTTGTTCTTGTAATTACTTTTCCATTTTTTGAACAGAAACTATACATGATTATTTAAATTTCATGTTACCGATGTATATGTAATTAGCCAATGTAAGTGTAGTTTACCACATGATCCACTTCAACAACTTTCATTAGAAAATGAGGCAGACGATACTGACTCGTCAAATGAAAATGCTGAAGGATGTAGCAGTATAGAATCAGACGATGATTGATGGATAATTCGTTTTTAGTGCATAATATAATTGTATATATTTGTTATTATTAAAAAAAAAAAACAAGTCTTTATTTGAGTATAATGGACTAATCTTTTTCTGGATGATCGATTTTTGATTTTTGGAATCTCTCGATTTTACACAGCTTATTAACGCTATTCGAGTAGTGGGCATTGTACGGGGTTCGCCTTAATACAAATAGGCTGTATTTCTATTTTAGTGACTTTTTTAGCTCCCGAAGAGGCACCTAAGGTGTAAAACATGGAAAGCAAAAATAAAATGAATTCTCTTTGTTGATTCTATTTTGTTGGCCTTCCGCCCGAAAAGTTTTGGATTATTTAAATACTGGGGGTAGCGTCGTGATCCAGTGGCTCACGCCGTAAATTCTCAAGCAGGAGATGAACTCCTAAGTATCAAATATATTGTAAAGTAGGCAGAAAATGAAGATAAATTTGTTATACTTTTTTAAGGGGTAGGTGAATAATTACATGATTGTTTTTTATCATTTGTGTTAATAAATATTTGTATTTTATTTCAGGTGTCTAGGGATGAATTAAAATCAGCTATTTTACATCAAGTCTCCCCTGAATTAACGGCTACACAGCATATCCCCCCGTCCTCGATGCAGCAGATTGACCTGGTAGGTAATTGGTTGCTAATTCTGTTACCTTTTAATAGTTGCCTCAGGACAGTTCAAATACTGCAATTAATATTTTAATTAAGCTTTTGAAATTACTGCTCGATGAAAAAATCATGTCCAGAGGACATTTATTATCAGTTTGTTTTTATAAAAGCTTGTTTAAAAACCAAGGTCTAACATTTTTCCTTTTTTGGTGGGTGTTTTATTTATCAAAATATCAAGACCTTATTATATGGAAGTAATGTGCAGTAGAAAGTTTCAATAGGTGCAATTTCTTAATATTAAAAAAAAAAAAAAAAATCAATTATTTGATATCCTAAGGCAGGCAAAATGTTTTTTTTTTTTTTTTTTTTTTTGGTAACGCTTTTTTTCCCATAGTCAAGTATACAATTCATATAACAAGGGTGTACATTTGGAGAAAATTATGTAAACTACCTACCAAATAAATAATCAAATTAAAGCCTTTTTTTTTTGTGGTCAAGTTAAAATGAATTAGTAATGTTGAAATCGTACTGAAAATAATTAAATCGAAAAAAAATATATTTTCGTAAAAAGTCGTTTTTTGACTAATGAACTAAAGAACCTACGTTTTTACTAAACATTACGAATCGGAAAGTAAACATATTTTTAGTCGTTAGTGCTTATTCTGAATTTTATCAATCTGAAAATAAACAGAAAATATTCAAACAACGCAATTTTTTGACTGATTACTATCAATTGGAAAATAAAAATATTTTTTAAGTGGTAAGTTAGTTTTTCCACTTACCATTATAAATCGTATAATAAACATGATAATTTTTACGTTTAGGTAGTTCTTTGCTTTACTGATAATATATGTTTTTTGTTTACTCAACATTATGAATAGTAAGGTAAACATAATATTTTCGATCATTCGGTACTTTAGCTTGAACAGCGAAACCACTTACCGTCGATTGAAATGCTCTTCGTCTGAGTTGCGGAGCCTCAATTTATGAATAGATAAGTAAACTATTAAAATTTAGGATTTCTTATTTCATAAAAATAAGGTTCGTCATAACTATGATATAGCATTATTACTTGTGGTATTATGTGATAGATTAAGTATCTTACATGAAATGTGTGAATGGCACTCCTCTTTTCTTTTTCTTTTTTTTTTTTTTTTTTTTTTTGCATTGCACTGAGAGCAAAGTGTCTAAATAAATAATTAAATATGTAATTGTTATTTTCCCCCCTTCAGGAACCTATTCGTGAGAGTACACCAAGAAGGGCTCATGATTCTTGTAATGAACCAGTTATTTCTTCAATGAACACACAACATCACGAAGGTGAAAGGTATTTTCAGGAATCCATGCAAATATCAGCCCCAGTAACCGTAAGTATATTTCTTCGCTTTTTATACGATTTAATTTATGTTGTGATATATAGTATATCTCAATATCTGTATGATTTATTCACAAAATATTACATCGGGTAATTCTTTGTTCAGAGTTTCTCTTATTTAGCTGCAAAGCTTGTACTGAAACTTTTTGTAGCTACACTGAATGGCATATGTTGATTTTGTGTGTAAATCTGAAGGAGCCAACAATATTTTGAAATAAAATAATTCTAGATTATCTATTAAAAAAAATAGATAGATAGATAAAAAGTCCGTCACGCAGGAGCTGCATAACTAAGCACTTTCCTCAGAATTTGGGTAGTGTAAACTGCTTTCCAGAACAATTCGCTTAAAATATCCTACATAAATAAAATAAAAACATGAATTGTTCTCTTTTAATTTTGTAATGAGTAACTGATCAATTATTAATTTGTTTCCAGAGTTATGTTTATACATGGTACCTACTACACTACGTAATAAATACAAAAAACCTTATATTATCGTATTTTGATCTAACGCAGGAACAGGATACAGTCACTCTAGTGGTAGATAGCGCTCCTTGCTGCGGCTTTGTGAACCTACGCCTGACGGGCTTTTCTATTGAAATATATTACAAATTAAACCCCCGCTTTCCGATTGACCGATTCAGCTCATTTTTACAACACTTCTTTCTCATGAGTTACCCATGACGTATACCGCGTTTCGTTACAATACAGTAGAAATTACGACCGGTATGAGTATATTAGGAATTTGGGTCCGGAGTAAACCCCCCCCCCCTCCTAATGAACTGATTTAGTTTATTTTTACAACACATATTTACCTGTAGATTACTACTACGAATACCGAGTTTCGTCGAAATATACCAAAAATCACGGCTGGTAGTGGCGAATTGGTATTGTGGGTCCGGAGTAAACCCCCCCTTCTAATGAACCGATTTAGTTCATTTTTATATCTCACTTTTCTCTCTATATTAGCACTACGAATACCAAGTTTCGTTGAAATGTAACAAATATTACGGCTGACATAGTCAAATTAGTGTTTTGGGTTAGGGGTAAACCCCCCCTTCTGCTGGACCGACTTTGGTGGTTAACGAACTCGTTCAATCGTTTGCTAATTGAATGCTATATACCAAGTTTCGTGACGAAAAAACAAAAACTCTGGCCGCTATCGTGTTAACAGACATATATATATATATATATATATATATATATATATATATATATATATGCATATATATTATATATATATATATATATATATATATATATATATATATATATATATAAATTTTAACGGGGGTCATTTTCGGTGTCTACTAGGTAGGATCGATAAAGATTTGAAGAAATTTTTCAAAAATTCCGTCATGAGTCCAACCTCAATAGCTACTTTCCTTCGGAGGAAAGTGCTAAAAGCTGTATTTAAGTTTTAACATTTTACCGGGAGGCCACTTAATGTGCTTAAAATAATATAACTTTACATAAAAAATATAATACTAGTTTTATAATAATGAAAAATTTATACCTAAATAAAAAGAAAAGAAGAAGAAAGAAAAACAAATATATACATATATATAATAATAAATAAATAATAATAATAATATGTCACACAAATTAAAATTAAAATAATTCAGTTTTGCACATTCAGTCCTCATTAAAGAAACAGCCACAAAAAATTAATCGAATCTGATAAAAGCACGGATTCTGAGGGCATATAAAACGTAGGCGCAGAGGTTGTTGAGCTTCTCACGGTCTCTTACATCCAGTAATGCAACAAGGCTGTCTTCAGTGGTGTCCTCTGCTTGAAAAATAGCTGCAGATGTAGTGGCGTCTAGCTTCCGTGTACATCGGACACCTGAGTAGGAAGTGACCAATATCCTCCTCTTCGTACAGGTTGCATATCCAGCATATCTCGTCACATTTTATCTTGTACAAGATTCCATTAGTAAATATTCTCAGCTCCAACCTTCCGGCTAGTCTCAGCTGAGACAAGATTCGGGCTTTGTAGAAGGTAGTTCTGAGTTGGAGGTATTTATCTACTCCCCAAAATGTCTTTAGCCTTCGGTAGATTGGACTGAAGGAGGATCCACACATCTTCTCTATATCTGCTTGGACGTGTCTATCAAGATATGCTTTGGCCAGATATAAAAAAAAAATAAATAGAAACCTCTTTCAAAAAGACAACAAAATAAATATTTCGATGTGATAATATATAAAATTAAAATATCTGGCAAGGCCTTTGTTGAATGACGAACCTCAGAATTAGAGGTGAATTCCCTGTAGATAATTTTCGCCAGTAGGGACAAATTAATATTTTTATCTATAGTTTGATTATTCAGGCAAGCCCCTTTTACCAGTGAATGGTTTTCGCTGATTACAAAATTCCTCCTATCTTCTCCATTGGAATATCTGTGTACCGGCGTAGAATATATAGCTGTGTACTCCCCATGTCCATGAGTTTTCTCTCTACCTTCGATTAAGCCAGCCATAATGTCGAATCTAATCTCAAATCTCACTAACCTCTTCATGATCTATCTTGTCCTCGTCTGCCGAATCACCAATAGAATCAGCAGCATTGATAGGTTCTTCCCTGTTTGTCGATCAAATTCCCTCAAAAGCTTCTCGTCCGTCACAATCAGTCGTCGGGCTATGATATTTGACGTTGGGAAATCACTAACGTATCCACTCGCCTCGGGTCAGAGGTGAAGAAAAAACTGTGCCGGGAGCACTCGCATCGGGTCAGAGGGGAGAAAAAGTCTCGTCCGTAAGCACTCGCGTCGGGTCAAAACAGCGATAACAAGAACGACAGGTCCAGGGTCTAGCCGTGACGAAATAAGGGAGTGTATTATATTTTAAGATTAGAAGGAGTGGAAAGCCTATTCGAGGAAGGGAAGATTTTAAAATTTTCTCTTAAAAGTAGCTTGGGTCTCTGGTGACCCAACGCGAGTGCTTAAGGGTTAACCGTTACCTTGCTGAGGATGCAGCACCGTTTTCGCAGCTACTGCGTTTTAATGACATAACCTCTTCTTCAGACGGTGGAATATGTCTCCACTAGGGACACTCCAAATGAATGTATTGCAGAAAAGCTCATCAGAAGCGATGCAACTGCTCCTAAAAATGAACCAACCACTCCGACTTCGAGAATGGTAAGTAACGTTATAGTTGAAATTTAAAAATATATTTGAATGATCTGAAGCAAGCATAATCATTTGGTTTTTATTCAGCGATTTATTATACCAATGGAAATTAGAATGATTGATAAGATGTACAATAACTATAAAATAGTTGAATATAGTAGTTTTGAGAATTTCTTGAAACCTAAATGTCCTTGATTTAGAGATCGCTGATATGTAAGGAATTCTAAAAATCTGAACAAGTAACGATGACTCTACTTGTTTTTTTTAGATTTCTTTGCAAAAACAAGAAAAATAGTTTCACTGGAAGATCAACATTTAGAAATTCTTACAAACGTGGTTACTTTCTAATCTTTGTCCAGTTTATATTTTTCGCTGTTTTCTTAACATATATTTGATGGGCTGAGAAGCCAAGGGATACAAGTGACGTTATAATCATTTTGAGATATTACTGTTTAAAGTTAAATCGTTTTTGTAAATTCCCTGATAAGTGTAAGTCTGTATAATGTTTAAATTATGTTTCTACTATGCATCAATTGAAATTTCAGTAATATAGTTTAAAAAAAAATTGTGAATGTCTATTATCAATTTATAATTATAACATACATCACTTGTACCCCTTGGCCTCCAAAGCCAAACAATATTGATATTTATTGTCAGGATACTTTTTAAGTATGGCTCAATTAAACAGTATGGAATGGCAGATAATAAGTATATCGGGTCTCTCCGTGGTCTAGTGGTTAACTCCTTAGATTCTCATGCGGGAGATGAGGGTTCGAGTCCCTCTGGCGACAGGAATTTTTCTCAGGCACATTGAGAAGGTTCCTTTCCTTATCCTAATGGATGTCGGCGCTAAAGGCCCAGATGTCGGTGCGCCAAGAAACAAAAAAAGCCTCGTCTTCCAAAGCTTCATGGTCATCATGAACTGGCTCAGCCTCTGCAACTCTTCTACGTGGCTGTTGTCCTCCTTGATTAACGCGTCATGTATTGTAGGAACTATGGTTGTATGGAGGAATAAGTAGGAGCAACTCTCGCAAGTCCTTGTGTTTTTAACAATGTACAACCAGAACTTAACAGTGTGCCGGCTTTGGTTTTTGCCTGCCACATCGTTACTGAACATGGTTAATTTTTTAACTGTCGCTGGAATAGCATTGATAAACTTCAGCAAACCAGACAGTATCTCTTCAGAACCTCTATTGGCCTGACCATCATGCCACATATACATTGCCAGCCCCTAGGTTGTGTATACAGAAGTTGTAAATCAATGGGCGTATATAAGAGGGCTACAGCCCCCTAAAATAAATTAAATAAGATTACTTAGTTTATAAAAAGTATTTTATTTTAGATTTAATAGCGTTTTATTTGCCTAAAACTATTCAAAGTTCTAAATTGTTAGTATTCCATACCCCGGAAATGGTCCCAGCCCCCTCCCACCAAAATTTTCCCAGCCCCCCTCCCCGAAATTTTTTCCTATACACACCCATGTGCAAATCTGCAGGTATCGTGAATAATAAACATTTGTTCAAGTCAAAACAGGACATTATTGTTGGAAATTATAAAGATCAAATGTTAAAACTGTGTTCAAATACTTCTTTAAATACCCGGTCACTTACCTAACAAAACAATTAAAATATTGTTGCCCTAAACAGATTTAACTGGCAGTAACAGTAAATGATGCAACAACATTCACAACTTGGAAACCATAAATCTGCTCATTTTTAAAGTAGTTGATTTTGTTTCCGCTATTTCTCAGCAACTACCAGACATTTACTTATATCCCTTTGCCACCAACATTTCGTATGTATTAACTATCCAGAACTGCACTTAGCTCGATTTTTTAAAAATCTCTCTTGTACCCCTTGGCTTCTCAACCAGTCATTTGTAATTTTTTAAGAAGCTCGTGTCTATCGGATTGCATTGATTCATTTCAATTGTAAATAGAATGATTTTCTTTGACCCTGCAATCGAGGAAAGTGTAATATTCCATCTATAGTGTAAACCGTTATATGTATTTATCTATATCCACAATTTTTTCTGAAGACCGTTTCTCTTCATTTCATTCGTAAGTGTTCAAGATTATGTAGATTCCATATTTATGAAGACACAAGCATAAAATTAGGAGAGCATATTAATTTATTTATGTTTCTTTAAAACATTTCAGGGGAATGATAATTCAAATAACTTATCAGAGTCCAACATAAAAAGCCATGTGAATTCAAGAGGAAAAAGTGGATTGAACACATCTCGTAGCAAACCACCCATGGAATCTCCACTTGTAAGTTTGATAATTTAATCTTTTCTTCAAGTGGTATTTATTCCTTTTAAGGAAATTATATGCGTATATATATATATATATATATATATATATATATATATATACAGTAGAACTTGGATAATTCGAACCCCTAGGGACCGATAAAAAAGTGCGAATTATCCAAACTTCGAATTAAAAAAGTTTGAAAATTAAGGGTTAAAAATCGAACTTCAAATTTTCACATTTTTTTATTAAAATAAATGAATTTTATTCAAGGAAAACAAACATATCATAAATTGATGATTACGTACATAAGTAATAAATAATTGATCAAAAAAGTAAAAATAAATCTATTATTGTGAAAAAAAGTAATTTTCATGGAGAAGAATTTTTTGATAAAGTGTTCGGAGGAATTCCAAAGTTCTTGGCAATTTCAGATTTTTTCTTTTTTCCTTATTCGACTTCTTTAATCGCAATGTTCTCTGATACCGTTAAAGTTTTATAACTTCTAGGCTTCGACATCTTAAACCAACAACTCACAGAACTGCACTGTACAACGGAAATTCAAGGTACAAACAAACAGCAGATCTAGGCAGTGATTAATTAATTAATTAAGGCAGTGATTAATTAATTAATTAGTACCTTAATACAAAATGAAGATCGGAAGGATGGTGGAAGGGAATTCTAGAATAAAAGGACACGATGGAATTATAACAACCCCTGGAAGGGAGGAAGCGCGACCCACCACTTTGCAGAACTCCTAGAGTCCAAGAACTAGACTATGAGATCGCCACGCTTCTTGTCCCGGAACCCCTACATCCGTATCTTACTATCCTTCATTCCGAGGGGAGAATATTTTCACAAGATTAAAGATCGACCGCCCCTCTGTCCACTTCCCATTGGAGGTATAGACTCGTAAAAACTTCGAATTATCCAAAATTTTATTTGAATTAACCACGATTTTTTTACATTGTGTTATCCCCTAAATTCTAGGGACCGAGAGAAATATTCGAATTAACCACGATTTCGAATTATCGAAGTTCGAATTATCCATGTTCCACTGTATATATATAATTTGGAGGACTCTAAAATTCCATTTGCTTCCGAACGGCTTCATAGACCCCGTAAATGCTTGTTTGATTTAGATTGTTTTCGCCCACAAATCGTGAATTCAGACCTAGATTTTCTTTTAAATATGTAATCATGGCTGAGATTAGTCTGTCTAATTCTCGAGCGAGCCACTTCATCACGCCTAGAATTGCTAATAGATTTAAATCTTAGTAACTTTGGCTATTTAACTATGAGTCGGATAAACAAACCGTACTCAACAAATACGGCCTTTAAAGCATATGGTCTAAGGCTAGCTAGCTTGCTCTGAATGTTCAAACGACTTCACGACGTAAATTGGTCGCCAGATTAAATATAATTTTCGATTTTGTTCGGAACAATTTATATTTAAAAAATATTATAAATATATCGGAAGCCCGGTGGCCGTGAGTGTTAAGGCGCGAGTACTGGACTCTCCTTGCCAAGGGTCGTGGGTTCGATTCCCACTAGGGGTTGTGGCTTTTCTTCGTAATAAAGAAAAGGCATCAGCCGAATCCTCGCTAGAAAAGCGTGTTGACCTATAAATAATACATCCTAAAATTTGTAATTATAATGGCCCTTAAAATTTAAATTAAATTTGTAAATAAATCTTGATCAGATAAATCGTAATTTCAGGTTAGTATTTTTGGAATTATTGTAATTTTTTTGAAAAAAGATAGTATAGAGGAACATTTTTTGTACGCTGTTACGGCTAATATTGATTGTGTATTCTAAGGGGGGCCTGTAAAATATAGTATGCATAAGCTGATATGAATATATCTCAGCGTCAGATTTTCTTCTTTCTAGGCCGGTGGAGAACATCTAGGTGGTGTCTCTTATCCAGCAACCTCGTCCCCTCAAGCTGAAGAGGTAAGATATATACATATATATACTATATTTCAAATAGTTGACTTCAGGAAAATTAATTTCGCAGAATGGGGCATGAAACCAGCTTATCAGTTGTCTGTGCGGGGTTTTATCCAAACTACTGTCCTTCAGAGATGGGCAAAATGTCCCATATGTGATAAATATTGACTTAAACTCATTATAATCCAATGATACTATACTACAAGTATTAAGTCTTGTTGAACATCCTCCTACGTATGGCAAACAAAATAATAACTGTCATTAAAAACTCAAAATTTTATTAAGATATCTAATGGTGAAAATATATGTCATTATTTATATCGTATGAATAAAAATAGATTACGAAAAATGAATGAAATAAGAAGAAATGGATATCAAAATAAAATTGATAACCAAAAATGTATATGAAAAAAATCTTTTTCACATTTCATTCTTTTTTATTCATGTCAGAAATATAATTTTGATTTTTTAGAATAAATTGATTAGTAAAGAAATAAAATATAATTATAATTGAAACAAAAATATAATCAAGAATTATGACGAAGGAATAATACAAAATCCTCAAACTTAGTATAAACAGGCAATAATAACTAAATGTTTTTTCCCCATAAAATTATCACAAAAACAAAAACAAACAAATTAGCTAGGTAAGTAACCTAATCTGTCATTAGATAGACATTATAGCTTATATTAGCCAGAGTTCTGACATTGAAGCACTGTAAGGCACTAAAGTTGGAACACCTAGTAGAACTAAAATATATTAAACAAGCGTTTCTCATGAAGTCACCTCATTAGATAATTTGAGATACAATAATTTTTAATGATTCATGATAGTGTATTTAGTGTTTTCGTGCATTTCATGATGACAAACCCCGACAAAGGAAGAAGTGGTGGAACCGCAATGTGGCAGAACCAATCTCTTAAGAGTTAAGATTAAGTTATACATTAAATTGTACTGTTCTTTCTTTTTCTTATTATGCTACGCGCATTCTATCTACATTTTATTACCACAAATATAACTTATAAGTGTTTTATGTTTTCAGCAACTTCCCCATCAAATGAGTAGTACCCGAACTAGGAGTACCCCGTCCAGTTCTCGGACTAATCCAAATAGAAGAAGAACTTCATTACCTAAAAGAAGAGTAAGGAAAATCAATTGCATTTCATCGATTTTTTATTTATTTTTAATGTAACCTTTATTATTACGGAATTAAATACTTAAATGTGGCGAAAGTTCCATAACAAAAACAAACGGTAGTTCTGCTCGGAATCCATTTTTTACTGCTCTACACATTTCATGCCATTAGCGAGGCTCTTCAAGAGCGGATACTAAAAATATTTCTGGTCACATAAGTAAAAATTAAAGACAACCGATGGGGCTAAACTACCCACTTATCAGGGCCACCTAACTTTGAACTATACCTTGGTTATTTAAAGGGGGAAAAATTGGTTAAGGGGGTAGAAAACTGCCCTAGAATTCCCTGGCGGCGGGCATCTCCAATAACTGGGGTTTCAATTTCCTTCTGTAGATTTATATCCAACCAAAATAAATAATTTATATATTTACATCTTCATACATATAATAAAAATATAACAAGCAGTGGAGAATTGCCGGTGTAACCATCGGATGAGCTGTTCACTTGTCCGCTCTTGGTGACCATACACTCCAATGACTGCAAAATGAGTGTATTTATTTCATGGTATTATTATTGCAGTTTTTTTTATCTACTTTTTAAATTTTATTAGGAGTGCAAGTTGACCTCCACCTTTCACAAAATAATAATGCAAATATGCAACCTTGTGAATTTTTTTTTCATTCCAAAGTATTAGCTATAACGTACTTGAAAATAATAAGTAAGCACCCCGTGCTCTAGTGCAGGGGTCTCCAAACTTTCCAGCTTTAGGGCCATACTGATTACTCCAGTAGGTTCCGAGGGCCAAAACCATATTGGTACTACTTATTTGTGTGAGAAGACCTTCTCCAAAATGAAGTACACAAAAAATGTTTACAGATCTAAATTAACTGATGAGCATCTTAAATCTCTTTTAATAATTAGTACAAGTAAAATTAGTCCACAACTACAAACTATTGTCAGTGGAAAATCTCAATTACATAAATCTCATTAGTATTTCATATGTCATTATGCTTGTTATAAGTTATGAGTAGTTAGCCCATGACCATATCAATGTAGATGTCATATTAATAATTATTCAACATAAAATTAGAATACTTCAGTAAACTAAATTTAATTTGCTATAAAAAAATATGTTCTCTAAAATGAGTTTTCAAGTATGCTAGCTCTCCGCGGTCCGGACAAAATCTGTCAGCGGGCCGGATGTGGCCCTCGGGCCGTAGTTTGGAGAACCCTGCTCTAGTGGGTAACACCTTAGATTCTCATGTGTGTGATGGGGGTTTGAGTCCCTCCGGCAGAAGGGATTTTTCTCATTTCAGGGACCTTTGAGAAACTTCCCGGTTGCACCATGGATGTCGGTGCTAATGGCTCAGACGTCGATACGCCGTAAAAAAAAAAAGTAAACGTAGTTACAAGAAAATATTGTTTTACATTAGTGAGTCAGCTCTTTGAAAAAATTAAAGATACGGATTACTTGTATTTTTAAGAACGGAAGGATGTATTAATCACATGTATTAATAACCGCTTGCGAACGGTAAATGCCTACAAAGTGTTGTTTTATCACGATAATGCTAGACTACATACAGCTTGAACAAACCTACAAAAATTTATTGAATTAATTTAAGAGCTTTTGCTGCATCCTGCTTACTCCCCGGACATCTCCAAAAGAGAATTTCACTTATTTAGTGCCTTATAAACTTTATTTTTTTTACAAGGGAAAAAGTTAAATTCTAAACAGGAAGTTCTAAATGAACTTTCTTTGCGTCAAAACCAGTGTAATTCAACAGCAAAGAAATGTAAACGCTAAATGTAAAATGTCAAGAAATTTTAGGTAGTAAAGAAAATATATATCATTAGTAAAAATGTAAAATTTTATTTTATTTACATTATGTAAACATTTACCAAAAAATAAGCACGAGCTGTTTTGACTGATCTAATGCTATTATTTAATTGGACGCCTTTAAACGTTAAGGAACCAAGTGCCATCTGTTCATTCTTTAGAGAATTGGGTTTAAAGTTTTTTGTGGGTCTAAAATTCCTTTATTATCTCAAATGTTTCATTCATTTTCTCTCATTAAAATAAACTGTTGTTATGGTAATGGGGTTTTATTTTTATAGTTATTGATAAAAATTGGTGCTTGATTCCTTTCTGTTTATTACAGCATACTGGATACACCATTTCACTTTCCTTTTTTTTTTTGGTATTTTTTCTTGCTATAATGACAACATTATATTTTAACCAGTTTTTTATTACTATATAAATTCTCTAATTCTCTACAAGATAGCACCAAAAACTCAATTTCGTTAAAAATGGCGCTTGGTTCCTTTCCTCTCAAAGGCGTCCAATTGTTCTTTGTTAAAATTTGTTCATATTGAAAGTAACCCATTAGATTTTATTGTTCTCGTGTACCCTTATCTTTTTGCAATGTCTTAATTTTATTCAAGGAATTATTGTAATAAGATCATTAATTTAATTTCAGGAAAGCAGTATCCCAAAAGTTATAGCTCTGTGCGCTTCGTTCCTGGGATTCGTAGCGGTCGGTAGTTATGTAATTTATAAGAACAGATCTCCTGGTTTTAGCTTGTAATGGTATTACATTTAATATTATTGCGAATGAAATATTTATTTTTATTTTTTAACTCAGCGTATTACTGTGCTTTCAGCCTTTTCTTGCAGTATATTTTGTAGCACTATTAAAAAGACATTAAAACTAATAGTCGGGAGCAGGTAACGCACTATGTTTTATGCGCCTTGGGATTTTGCTATAATGAACCTCTTGGTAGATAAGAAGGTAAATATGTGTGGCTAGACTTACCGTGGTACTGCGCGTTTTAATCAGAAGCCAAATATCATTAATGTAAAAAAAAAACAATATATATCAAATAAAGCTGACACTTTTAAGGGATTTCAAAAAACAAAAAAAAAGTACCAAAGAAACCCGTTTTTTTTTTTTAGTACAGCTCCAATTTTCTCTGCTCGTGCACATTTGTTTTCAACAATTCATTACATTTTTTGAAATCAGCATTCAATTTTCTTTAAGGCTAATTAATGCACATTCAATGTTCACAATGATCTCTTTCAGACCGTAATATCAATCCCAAAAGTAGAAATTAATAAAGCCTTCTACTTAGCGAAAACATTTCGGAAATCACTACTCTTCTAAAATAAATTCTGCAGACTGTCGAATCTCACAAAAGTTGTAAAATTTAATTAGCTTATACGGTATACTCAGAACTGAGATTATCTGTCAATTCCATGATGTAACTGGAATTCTAGAGTGAAAAAACATCAAATAAATAAAGTTAATATTATGTTTATTTTCGTGACATTATTAGAAATAAATAAACATTATTCATCATGAAATTAATATTTAATGGCTATAGTAAATCTTAAATAAAATTTGAATTACAAAGAAGAAAAAATACATCGTAAATTATAATCGTTCTTATAACTGGCCTCCTTGCAGAACACACTAACGACACCTGGTCACACCGCTGATGTAGTCCTTGCAATCTCATCATGGTTAGCTCTCATTTCCAGAAATGATTCGCAAATCCTAGTGATCGGTGGTTTATGTACTAAATGCATACTTTGTACACATTCGACCTAAACCAACCCCACAACTAAAAATAAAGCGACATGAGATCAGGGTTTTTTTGGTGGCCAATGCACAGGGACAAATCTCAGGCGTTGGGTTGGCTAAAGTCGCAAGTGTACAAAGAACCTACTTAGGACATAAAACACCTGATAGCAAAGATTCGCGAGCCATTTGTGACCAGCGCACAGTGGGGCGATCCCACAGTAATGTTGGACATTGGGGGAAAAAATTAACTTTTTAATTTTGGATTTTGATTGTATTGTTAATAACAAATAAACCCTTTTCTATTGAGAAAATTGATTTTTAGCCATATTATTGCATTGGTTTTTACATAATGCCTGGTTATAATTGCTATGTGGAAGAACACCTAAGCTTATTAAATTGGTCGTGTGCTCTTATTTTATTGTATAAATTATTTTTGCTTCCAGTACACATTAAGGGTATTATAATTAATCAAAAACTGGCAAAAAAAGGTTTTTAAAAAGTCACCTAATTTTTTTTTTTTACGTCAAAAAGAAAAAATTTTTATTTAATTGATTTGTCAAATCGCCCGTATTTGCCAAAAAAAAAATCGACTTGGCGCTCTGTTAGGAGTATATTGTCTAATTTACAGCGTTGTCAGATCCTGCCTAAACTTGCCTATTGAGTAGATATTTTATTCTTCTGTTGACACCTGCG
Source organism: Gonocerus acuteangulatus (assembly GCA_946811695.1). Taxonomy (NCBI): domain Eukaryota; kingdom Metazoa; phylum Arthropoda; class Insecta; order Hemiptera; family Coreidae; genus Gonocerus; species Gonocerus acuteangulatus. Next base: position 62,904,080 of record OX328127.1, on the reverse strand, counting down.
CGCCTTCATTAATCCAATTAGTGGCTGCTTCCGTTCCTTCTAGGAATCAGTCTCATGTCTCCCGTCTCGACACAATGGAAAACAAAACCAATTATGATCTATTTCAATTTTTTTAGGTCCAACAATATTAATTTTAATGATTATGAAACGGCTTTGGAAAAATGGACTAACTTATTTGATTTTGCGATTACAAAAAGTTCGAAGAACTGGTTCCTGTAGAAATTAAGGGAATGGTGCTACATTTTCAATTTAAATGGATTGGTGTAAACAGATCTTTGGATCTTTTGAGGAAAAATCACGAATGGCTTAAGAGGGACTTAATTTTTCCAGAAGTATATTCTAAAAAACTTCCATCTTCGTCCTCTCTAGTAGATATTCCTACTAGATCAATATCATTCGAGCATTTGTCACAAAGACAAAAACGTATTTCATTTAATATATATATATAAATTCTTACAGCTTAAGATTCTCATTATTATACTGAATAAATCGATTTATTTTAACTTTTACGGCTAGATATATTTTTTTTATAGTTTTAGTTTTGCGTTTATGAACTTATGAAAAAATAAAGATACAAATGTATGTATGTACACATTTAAAATTCATTCTATTAGTTATATCGCTACTGGTGAAATTGCTTAAAAATTGCTGATCAAGTAGTTAAGTAGAGTATTGGATTTGCTTTAAAATGACACCAGAAGCAATACTCTTAGAAGTAGAACCGGAGATATTAATGGATGTCCGCCATTAACACTCGCCCCACTGTGCAGCGGAGTGACCAGCAGGTGTCGTCAGTGTGTTCTGCAAGGAGGCCAGTTGTAAGAACGATAATAATTTTCGATGTTTTTTTTTTTATTATTATTATTCATCGTTTATGTAAGACTTACTGTAATCATTAAAAATCAATTTCATGATGAATAATTTTTATTTATTTCTGATAATATCATGAAAATAAAGATAATATTACCTTTATTTTTTTTATGTTTTTTTCACTCTAGAATTCCGATTACATTATGAAATTGAGAGATAATCTTAGTTTTGAGTATATCGTTGGAAAGCTGATTAAATTTTACTACTTTTGTAAGATTCGGCAGTCTGCAGGGCTTATTTTAGAAAATTAGTGATTTTGTTGAACAAGTTGTTGCTAATCAGAAGCTTCTTTAATTTCTGCTTTTGGGATTGATTTTGCCCTCTCAATGAGATAATTGTGAACATTGAATGTGCATTATACTTAAATCAAATTTAATGCTGATTTAAAAAATGTACTTAATAGTTGAAAAAAATGTGTACAAGCTGAGAAAATTGGAGTTGTACTACACAAAACACTGGTTTCTCTAAAGAACCTTTAGAACGGCGTAAGTTTGGAACGGAGAGAGATAGAAATGTGTGGTTGGTGGTGTTGAACTACATTTTTTGTCTAGTTTCACTTCCTGAAGGATTGTCATTAACTTGCTATACACCCTGTGGAGGATGAACGTGTCGGGCTATTATAACCCTAGTCAGCGATGAACCTTAAAAGGGTAATAAGGTTCAGCTCGGGTATCCCACTTGGATTATCGATGAAGTCAGTTCAAAAATGGAGATAAAAAAACAACAACAAAAAAAAAAAACAATAGAGCGCTTTACAACGCTATAAGTTACGAATTTTAAATAAGGACTGAGAACAGCTTGGATTACAAAAAACGCTGGCACTTCCATCGAGATGAGAAAGGTCACTTTTCAAACTAGCGGTGTTAAAGTAAAAATTATAACATAAATCAACTCCCTTTATCTGCCTATCCGACCATTACACCGCAAAATAATGAAAGGTTTGGAGTACTTCTTTCTTTATTGTACTACCTAGTTTACCCAATTGGCCCAAATAATACATGTCCGCACGTGAAAACACTTTAATACGAGTTCGGTCTAGTTGCTAACGTTATCTAGTCCTGAGCTCTATCAAAACTAAATACCGCGATTTCTGTGAGTTCTTGTAGGGTGGTACAAACTTCGACGTTATCCTTCGACAAAATCACCCTGAACTAATTTCGAAAATTGTTATTTTGTCAATAAGCTTTTATTTCCTCATTAGTTATTTAATTTTCTTTTAAATTTCAATAAAAAAACAGTTGAACTTCATGCATTTTTTTCTGGGTCGAATGAGACCGACCCAGTTTTCTATGTTAATCCCTTCTCGAGAGAATTTTTTTTCCCCACTTTTTGATCATTCGGCCCAATTGTGTGCCTGTGCTATCCCAAGTAAGAATTCTGCTGAAAAGGGGTCTTTGAAATGAAACGAAACCCTTGGTAAGTATTTCAAATGTATTGATAGCGGTGATGATATATTTATTCTCATTGCATACATAAGATATAGAAGCTAAATAACTTAGATAAGGAAATATGGACAATATAAACAGGATGATGGAGAAGTAAGATAATACGCAACTTGAATATCAAGTTTATCCCACCCTAAGACCTAACCAATCCCAAATGAGGGAAATATTGTCTGCCTTGGCTAACTCTTTCTTAGCTAAGATGCCCCTATTTAAACTTGGAATCCCTTTTAAATATTTAAGTAATTGCTCCAGAAATCTTAGGAATTAGTTGCAAAACGTCGAGAACTTTTGCGTTAACCAAATATCATCAGTACAATTATGATTAAATTGACGAAACCTACTAGTGCTATTGAATAAAAAAGAAGTAATACAATATTTTATTAAAATTAATTTTGGTATTGAAAAGTTAATACAAATTTAAAACAAAAGTTAAAAATTCCAGGCAATTTCAGTTAATAATTAACCCATTTACTTCAAAATTACACAAAATATTGTTCTCGTTCTCAATAGAAAATTAAACTAATTTTAAAAAAAAAAGACAGAAAAAATAAAAGTATTTTAGTGTCGCAGAGAATAGGTTTTGGGAAACATAATTTTCTTTCCGGGATAGAAGTTATGCCTTTCTATATCTAAAAAAAAAATAGCACTCCTGTTGGAAATCAAACTAAAAAAAAATCATGGGCGGCTTGATAACGCGTTACCATTCACAATCTTCTGGCTTTCAGTAGCAAATATCTTGGAACAAAACTATTAAAATTTATTGGGTTGATTACCCCTTTGTGCAAAGTCTCCACATTACGGAGCGTCTGTGGACGGGCATTGTTATACCTATATTTAAGATTACAATAATACATTGAGTAAAAAAAACGTTATAAGATAAATTTCACAAACCGGCGCACAGTGGGGCAAATGACCCATTTAGGAGCAAAAGTAAAAAAAAAAATAAATGTCACATTTAGAGATGAATACTATTAGCAATCTTGACAAGCAAAGAGGTCAGAGTCCACACTTTTTGCAACAAATAAGTCTAGTTTATTAATAAGCTTCTAAATAGTTGTTTGTGTGATATTGAAGGGCTACAAGGTAATCTCCAAGCAAGAGCATCCATTTAAATAGTAAGTGTTAATATTATTTTTACTACTTAAGTATTAATTAAGGATTTAAAGATAAGAAAATAGTACATGCTTTGCATGCGTCAAATTTAATAGTACAGAAGTGTACATCATTTGTAAGGCTAGATTATGTACGAATTCAAACAAAACATGTTCTCTGAAATAATGGGACCTGATGCATAATTATTTTAACGTTTTTAAGGAATATCAATTTTTAGGTACATGCGCGATTCCACGAAACGAGCTGTTTGACGTTTGGCGGCCAAACGTTAATTTGTCAGACAAAAACGCCGGCGTTTTGCAATAATTTTTAACAAAGTGACTGTGGATGGTGAAGAGGGAGGGGATTTTGATCAAATTGCAAAAATTAAAGCTAAGGTTAAAGCTTTGCTCGTCTAAGTTCCATGACTCCAAATGTTCACTACATATCTCTTTTTTAGGGTTTCATTCGATTACAAAAGTGACCATGAGTGATCAGAATTTTGCTCTCCTAAATCTGTCATTTTTTCCACTGTACGGCGCAAGGCTTTGACCGAGAAAACTATAATGAAGCTAAGTCAGATTCCATTCAAGCACAAATAATTGATATCGTCGACACAAATGCAAAGTAACGAATGTGAAAAAATGCATCTTTCATTGTCAACCTTTACTAATTTCTGCTGGACTTACGTACGTCAAATTCTTGAATCTTAGATCACTCTATTAAAGGAAAAGTATTCCACTATCAGAAGGTCAAATCTGACGAATATTTGACTGTCCAAAAAAAAGTTATGAATAAATGTTTTTACACTCTGAAAAGTGGTGATTTTCAAATTCGTTAGTTTGCATTTGTAGCGACGATATATGAAATCCTCAATGTTATGACATTTGTAGAGCAACAAAGGGCTCTAGACTACCTTTAGGTATGCTCCGAGGAGTTCCAAACTCAGCCGAAGCATACATTAGCAAACTTTCCCTGTGAGATAGGGAGACAGTAGGGGAAGAGACAAGGACAAAGAGGTATGCGAAGAAGTAAAGATTTCTCCAAGAAATATGTAACCTGGGCCTACCTCGCTGGTTCGCTCAACCTTATATATCATTGGAATGCTTCCACCCACCCCCCACGGGACAGCGAAAGTACATTTACCTACTTTCCTGGCTACAGTCACATCATCCTACCTTCATTCCGGTCGCATATTCTCCAACCATTGGACTTTGGGAGTTACATTTATATAATGTCGGGTAACTTTATTTTTGGCCATATTGTTTGCGCATAGAACGAAATAATCATTGGTTTCATTCATTTAAAATTAGAATTTTAGTAGTAATATGTAAATATATTGTGCCTGAAGTTACCTTTGAGAAATCGTAACGTGAAATAATGACACAGTAGACAACAAAAAGACATGAATGCCTTCAATCAAGAAGTGTCATTATGTTGTATTAATGCATTGCAATAAAAGACTTTGTCAGAAGTGCTAAGCTGCTTATTTAGAGGACTGTAATTAGGCCCATAGTAATACATGGTTATGCAACGTGGGTTCTATCTGATATCACTGAAGATCAGCTATAAAAATATGGAGTAAGAGTCTATGTGAAGTAAAATATGGTATTTTGGTCCATTAGAGACAGTAGATCTAAGGGATTTTAAGAATGCCTATGGGCCGAGAAGTGAAGAACGAGACACAGATATTGGATGACCACCAACAAATAACTAGACGCCGATGCCCCCCCCCCCAAAGCATCAAATAGAGAGCCTTGGAACAGATTATGGAGGAGGATTTGGCTCTAAATTATCTTAACGCTATTCAGTAAGTAGATATTTAAATTTTTGTCCAAGACCAAAGACACGTAAAGCTTTATATTCCATAGACTGATGAATGTTGCACTATGGGGAGAAATCAAAAAAACGTGACCAATAATCGAGAAAAAAAAATATTGTTTTTTCGAACTAAGTTATCAGTTCGGGCATAGGGATTGTCCCGCCATTGACCTGTAAAAGGGCAGATTATTCGAGTTGGCCTTCGTCTCGTACGCGGTTTTCCGGCCCCCCTAATGGTCCGATTTTGATGAAATTTGGTACAAAAATCTTTCGTCTAATTTGAAAGGTCAAGTTCGTTAACCAGGAGAATCCGCCCACCGGAACATGGTTTTCGGAGCGAATGTCGCGCGAAAAAAATCGTTCCGCTTACTTCTTATGCATGCAAGTTCTTTTTTTTATAGGTTTCTTGGCCTAGGAAAACGAATGAATCCGTTGTTAAGGCGATAGCTTTAACCGTTTTCGAGAAAATTGGAAAAATAGTTGCTGAATAACGTTTTTTGTTTTTGTACTTAAAATCATGGGATTCAGTTGAAACATTTTCTGCATGTTTGGATTTCATCAAAGCTAATATGTTAAATTTTTGCTTACGTTTGGAGTTAGAGCTCGGCCAATGATGACCTCGCAGTATTTTGCCCTTAAGCAAAAGTAAACAAACAAACAAACAATAAACAACAAACGTTTGGAGTTAAGGAAGGGTTAGAATAAAATATTTTATTAACAGACATGAAAAGTTTTGGTAACTTCGTATACTTTCATTAATATCTCGAACACAGTTGGAAAATCGTGATAAGTGGATAAAAACTATTTGAAAGCTTTCTAAATTCTCTACAAAAAAGATTCTGAAACAATTTTTAATTAGGTGATGTCAATCGGAGAAATAAGTGCATATACTTTGAAGTAATTGATTTCGTTTATTCGAACGGTTCTTCTTGTCTGTTTTTATTCCTTGTTATTTTTTAATTGCTTATAGTTGGATAATGTATTTGTCAATAAAACAGATTAGGTAAAATAAGAAAAACAATTCATTGTTAGAAATATAGCTTGCCAAGAGAAAGAGATTCGATGACGTCTTTTGAATATTTTCAATTGCCTTCATGCTGTTGGTTTTTTTTATTTTATTTTTTAATTGATATTATTTTTAGAATTATTACTTTAGTAAAAGAACACAGCAATATGTGAAAAATTTTGATATTTTCCAATGCATTGAAGTAAAGTATCTGTAGAAGAGGATTCTAAGGTCTGGCGGACCCGACCAGGGGTAAAGTCATGAAACCCTTTGAACAAAGGCCGAGCAAAATATTATCTGTTTCTATTCTAAGCTTTTCAAATGACAATAGGGATATGAACGGAACGGCGCTAAGATGATGCAGTTCCTGCGAGTCGGAATTTTTATTTAATTAATAACGTACATTATAATTAACTAGGAATTTTAGGATGGTTTATCTTTAGGCCATCACCCTTTTCTAGTCTAGCCAGGATAGGTCTGATGCATTTTTTGTAAATACAAGTTTTATGTAAATTAAAATTAAATTACATACGTATTTTATGTAAATGCAATTTTTAAAAAGGCTTTTAAAAAAAATTAAGGCCAGTCAAGGCAATGATTCCAATTGCATATTGTACATTAATATTTCTACTTTGTTTGTATTTCACGACTAGCTGCTCTGAGAATTGAAAAGCACAGGAAAATTGTTTTGCGATTCGCAGAACATGCTTGCTGAAGCTGCCCCGCGGGAACCAGCCCCATACACATGCTACCTAAAAAACCGTTTAAAACGTTAGAACCCAAAACCGTTGAATTCCAAATCATCCGATATTTCTGTAGATGATTTTTTATTCGATTGTGTAAATGTTTCAGGATCGGGGGAATCAGAATCATAAGTATCGTACAACTATGGTAATGAGAATGACGACGAAAAATATTACTTCCTAGTTAATAACTAGTAGTTATTATAATTTATCTATGTTTTTTAAGGAGTACAACTTCCCGTCAAAAGTTCTTGTTTTTTAAGTCTCAGGTTATTTGTCTTCTAAAAAGTAAAAACCTTTCTACATGTATGTAAATCAGCCCTAAGATTCATTTTAACACATGTTAATAAATAAAACAGACTTTTAGAACGGGTCATCAACAGATAACGCCCTTTTCTAGCCAGGATACGCCTGATGACGTTTTTTCCAAAGAAACCACACCACACCCCGTGGGGATCGAACCCAAACCTTTGGTAGATGTTGTACTACAGGATGAGCTGTGCCTCTCAGTTCACTGGGTTAATGTTAGGTGCGTGGAAACGTGGGAAGGGAGTGTGGCGAAGTTAGCACCAACAAGCAGAAACTTTCCACTATAAAGCCTGACCCGAGATAGGCTTAAAGGCATCACAGATTAGACACAAGAAGCAGCAAACTGGAACAGACCGAATCAACTTCAAACTTTACAACTAATTACGTCTTATTATTATGAATAAAAAACATTAAAAATTGTTTGCAGTGCTATTAAATATATATCACTGCTTATACATTTTTTTTAAGTTATGCTTTTAATTTATTTTTAAGTGTTTACGAAGCTTAGGCGATAACATTTTTTTTTGTCACCTAGAATATTGAGTCAGTTCTTTTACATTAGTTCCTTGAATAGTTCTCTGTTTATTAGGTGTAAACGTTAATGTTAATTGTCAGCTCAGGTAATAATTCTAACGGATCGCTGTCTGTTAGACTGTTATGGAAGATATATAGGAAAAATACTATTGGAGGTCTTTATCAACGCAATAGTACCCAAAACAATGATTTTTAGAATTTTTGTCTGTTTTTCTGTTTGTCTATGCGCGCTAATCTCAGAAACGGCTAATCCAATTTAGTTGCGGTTTCCACTAATATACCTGTATTGTGGTAAGCTTCACTTAGTGTTTGTTTCATGTCAATCGGTTCTTAAATAAAAAAGTTATACCAATGTAAAGAATCATGTTGAACATTATTTCATATTTTGTTTTATTTCTTTATTTTTTAACGGTGCACCAACAACTGGGGCATTAGCGCCGACAAACCAGGGGGAGTCCCGCTGCATTATTATTTCTGCATAATTATTTACAAATGATTCAACTCAAAATTGTCTAGCATTATTATTGCTGGACACATTGACAAAATGCTCTTAATTTATAATTTAAGAGCTTATTCTCAAAGCTGTCCGCATTTTTTATCGAGGATTCTTTGTCAAAAACTGTGTTAATTAACAACTTTAATGTTTAATATTATCAATTAAAGTTTTTTTTTTATTATTATAGATAAAGAAAAGTTTCCATATTATTCTTATGATTTAATATATTTTATGTACTTGGTCATTGATTTTTTTAACTACTTACCAGCAATCACTTCCTATCTGTGGTACGCTTGTCACTTCGGGAAACGCTAAAGCCCGATTCAATAACAACCTAGGTATAATGACAATATGGTACATACACCTACACACATACGAGTAAACCCTTGCTGCCGGGTAAATGGAGTTACACCCTACCTTCTGGGTCAATCGGCGAGACATCAAAGCCTAATGGGACACCATCACTTTTATGATATCATAAAAGGGTCGTTGCTTCTGTTCTCGAGCCCTTCGTTGCGGGCATTTTTATGCCAACTAGACCAGAAGTAAACCCCGGCGATGCACGATAAAATTTACCTAAAAGCTACTGAAAGGTATACTAAGTACATAAATAACGTCACGCAGGAACTGCGTCATCTTAACGCATTCTCGTAATGTCAATTAGGGTTGGTTGGATAGTGAAGGTCCATTGTGAAGGTGATGATAAAACTATATATATATATATATATATATATATATATATATATATATATATATATATAGATATAGATATTGTTTGAAAGGCAAACGTCCTGAAATATTTTGCCCGGTGGAAATCAAACACGCGATTCATAGCGCTCAGTGCTCACGCCTTAAACTTAGCTATTTTAACATTTTAGCTACAACCACTGTAAAACATATTCATAAAAAAAAATCTTTCGTTAACATTCTAAAGCAGCTCACCTGGGTACAGGTTAAAGGCCATTGGTCAATTCTTAGGATAAAACAAACAGACAAAGAAATATTCGATACACGTTTTGCCAGACATTTTGGAGGATTCCTCAGGGTTTCTTCTATAAAAAACCCTCATTCTCAGAAGAACCCCTCAGTAAAACTGCAGAACCACTAGCGAAAAACGATCTTGCCATATCGACGCGGTCATATCCAGAAGACGTTTACATATTATTAAATTAAATAAATCATTTTGCCCTTTGTGAAAATTTTACCGAATTATCTTACTGGTGTGGTATTGTACAATGATAAATGAGATATTAAAACCATGAAGATAATCTTTTTTCAGAAATGTTGCCTTTATTTTATTATTTTTTTTTTATTTTTTTTTTTTTACGAGCTTCGCAACAACGACGACTTGCTCTTTTTTTTTTAAGATACAGTAAAAAATACAAATTTATATGTTCACAATTATCAGTAACTTATAGTACTAAATACAACAAAAGTTTGAAAAGAGCATACGACAAAAGTTAGTACGTTTGTGTTAATAATTATGTCATAAACATTATTTAGAGCCTTGCTATTTGAACTATAGTTAATATATTTACATAACTTATCACTAAAACTAACTACAATTTTTTATTGGGTCATGATGGGTGCTACATGTTGTGGTTTTCCATTAATGACCAATTAAAATTGAGTAATAATTACATAATAGAAAATAAAAATTACAATAATAATTACACAATAGAAAAAAAAATTCATTTGTTTCTTCAGATTCTGTGATACATGTTTATTTTTTTTAAATATTGGAGTATAGAGTTTATGTATGGACTACCCTCTGTAAGAAGTTCTTGTAGGTCGTGTGGAATGTTCAGTTTGTCGCGTCTTTTACATTCAGTGAGTTTATGTTTAATGGTCAATGTTATGTTACAAACTCTGCATATCGGTTTGTCTTTTTTCTCCATTAGGTAATTATGTGTGAGCAACGAGTGTCCAATGCGAAGTACTGCTTGGTCTCATCTTGTTAAGGTGAATTGTTCTTTACTCCATGCTTTTACTGTGTTCTTAATTTGTGATAATTTGTTGTTTGTTTCTAGCCAGTGTTGCAACCAATCGTTTAATATATGTGTGCGTAATGTGTGAACCAAATCATGTAACGTTATGTTTATGTTTTATTAATGTCTACGATCTGTTTATTTGTGTGTGTTGCTCGTGTCCGGGTAGCCATAATAGAGTAAGTGTGTGATTGCTGAGTCTGTGTAATTGTTCGTATATCTGTTTAATTATTGGGTGGTTAGTATAAATATTATCGCGGGAGCGTAAAGAACTGAGTGAGTCTGTACATAGGAGGATGTTTGTGTTTTCAGTGTTATGTAGTTTTGTAAGGGCTAAGTGTATGGCGTGTAATTCGGCTGTGTAGATACTTGTGTTGTCATGTAATTTGATTGAATGTGTTTAGTTTTGGTTAATGGCTGCTGCTGCAGTTCCAGATGGTGTTTTCGATCCGTCTGTGTAGCTGTGGATATGGTTACGTTTGTCTGCCAAAAGTGAGGTAAATATGGTTTTGTAAATTTTGTTGGATAGTGGATGATTTTTTTAAATTGTGCTAGTGTTAAGCCAATTTTGTAGTTTTTTACGCTCCAAGGAGGGAATTTTAATGGTGTTTTTGTGTATGTGGGTGTGTAGTGCGTCTCTATCAGCGTGATGTTGCATGTTTCTTATGAGTAGTGGCTTCTGTTTTGGATTGTTTGTATTTATTTGTTTATCAGAGAACTGTCCATGAAGTATTTTGTACAGGCTGTATTTAAGGTTTTTGATTTTAACAGAAATTGTATACACAAGTACTTCCGTCTATACTCCAGTGGAGGTTCTCCAGCTTCTACACAAATGCTATCAGCGGGGCTTGATCTAAAGGCCCCACTCGTTATTCTCAGTCCTGTATGATGTCTTGTGTTGAGTAGCTTTAAAGTGCTTGGGCTGGCAGATGAATATACTATACAGCCGTAATCCAGCAGAGATCTGGTATAGGCTCGGTAGAATGTTAGCATTAATGATCTGTCAGCTCCCCACTTTGTGTTACTTAGAATCCTCAGCAAATTCAAGCTTTTCTTGCAGTTGTTAAGGAGTTCTTTTAGATGGGGAACCCATGTTAGTCGTCGGTCAAGCGTGAGTCCCAGAAATGTTAAGGTGTCTGTCATGTTAATTGTCATGTTATTTAAACGTAGTAAGACAGTTTCTCTTAGTCTCTTTCTGGAGAAAATGATATAGGACGATTTGTCCGGAGAAAATTTGAAAGCAGTATTAGAGCACCAGTTTTCGAGGTTGGTAATTGTGTTTTGTATGTAAGTTTGTGCAGTATTTAGTTTCTTGTATGGAATGTATAGGAGAAGGTCATCAGCATACATACAGTGAGAAACTTCCCTGGGGATACATTTTATAATAGAATTCACCGCAATTTTGAACAACGTTGAGCTCAGTACAACTCCCTGAGGCACTCCATTTTCTTGTGGGAACGTGTCAGATAAATATGTACCTATCTTTACCCTGAATGTTCGCTGAGTTAAATACCTGTCCAAGAACATGATGATATTTCCCTGAACACCCCATTCGTTTAACTGGGAGAATATAAGTCGTCTCCATACTGAATCATATGCCTTTTCTAGGTCAAGGGATACAGACTTTTTTTTCAAGAAAAGAATTAAGGATTACGGCTTCCATTGTGGCCAAGTGGTGCATAGTGGAATGTTCTGTTCGAAAGCCGCATTGGTGAGAGGATAAATGGTTTCCATTCTCTAGGAACCACAACAATCTCTTATTGGCTATTTTTTCTGCCACCTTACAGACCGTGCTTGTTAAAGAAATCGGTCGATAAGAAGATGGAGAATTTTTGTCTTTACCGGGCTTGAGTATTGGGACTATAACTGCTTCATTCCAGGAGTGAGGATAGGTACCATTCTTGTAAACCTTATTAAGTAGGTCAAGAAGAAGCAAGAGACCGCACTCTGGTAGATTTTGTAGCATGACATATGTAATCTTATGAAAGCCAGGACATGTTTTGCCGGCTGATGATAGTGCTAATTTTAGTTCGTTTAGTGTAAAGGGGTCATTTAGAGAATGTTTAAAGTATGGTAATATTGGGATAGTAGTCCTTTCTGTTTGTCTTTTGTGCTCTAAAAATTACTGCGTGTAGTTGTCACAACTAACATTTTACTGAAGTGATTTCCTTGTAAGTTTGGTATGGGTGCTTTCGGTTTTATGTGTCTAGGGAAGTGATGGCTTCCAAGAGGATCAGAATCAACTTCCCACGAAAAGCGAGAGTGTATGTCAGGTGTACAAAGGGAGAAATCAATGTTAGTCATTGTTCCAGTTCGTGTGCATAAATGAGTTGGAGATTGATCGTTAAGTGCTATTAAATCAAATTGTTCAATTTTGTTTTGTAGTTGGTGTCCTTTACTTGAGGTGGTCGTCGAGTTCCACATAGGACTTAAGGCATTTACGTCACTTAACAAGAGAACGGGAGTCGGTAATTTTGTCAGTAAGTCGTGTATTTCATGTATGTCTATTGGTTCACTAGGTGGAAAATAAATGGAGCATACTGTGACCCTGAAAGGGATATGAACAGAGACTGCTACTGCTTGAAGTGTTGTTCTCAGCTGGATAGGATTGCTATGCACGGTATCACTGAGTATACACCTCCACAAGCTCTACCACCCAAGGAGTAGTCTCTTCTATAAGTAGAATAGCTATGTATACTGAATTGCTGTGTTAAGTGTGTTTCTTGAATAGCGACAACTTGGGGCTGTCTCTCCTTTAACAAACATTTTAGGTTTTCAAAATGCCTATGAATGCCATTAATGTTCCATTGTAGTATAGACATAGGGCAATGGGTAGATATGAGTGATGACAACCCGTTTCACGGCAGCCAGTTCAACCATTTTTATTTATACCTTCCTTTATAGAGCATACCGTATGATTTTATTGTAGATTTTATTGCAGCTCCGTATCCTCTATTACACGCTTTATACCTCATAAAATGACAACACAACGGCCGCATTTATGTTTTTATTACAAAAATGTTAGATAAATATAGATAGATAGAATTATAAATATGTTGAATGATTTGTTTTTATTTTTCTTCGTATTTCATTTATAATATTTAAAAAAATTATTATTGCAGTTAATTTTTTATACTTTTATTTCGGATTGTTGTTGAAAGGTTTGATCCTATATTTTGGGTTAGTTCTATATTGTTAATTATTAAAATCTATCTATGACCGTTTATTATTTGGCAATTTCAAAGTTAGCGATCTCTAACTATACTAGCTACTGAAAATGAACACTTCCTTAAATTTTAATTAAATCATTCATATTTTTGCGATCAGATCTGTAGCTGTAATACAATGCTTTCTGGCTCAATTTATTGTTATTTTCAAGTATATCGAAGAGAAGGCCGTGAATGTCCATTTGATTTAACCGAACCTCTGGGCTCTCATGGCCTGTTAATATAAATTTATATATATATATATATATATATATATATATATATATATATATATATATTTGTTTGTAATGATGGTGTTTTTCTTCGCTGGGAATTATATATATATATATATATATATATATGGAGGAAATACTAAAAACTTAGTATTATAACATTAAAATACCTTCAATAATAATATCGATCAGGGGCAGAGGTTGGAAGAATATTTTGGTCACATCCCCCACCCCAAGCCATTAGCAAGAAAGGACTCAACTCCCCATATTTTCCATTTCGACAGTGCTGGGAGGACCCAAGGGAACAGCTGAAGAGGATTCCCAGTAGAGAGTGGTCCTGCTATTGTAAGTGGGTGCTTTCAAAGCTACTATAAGCGGAGCATCCAAGCGAAGCAGGACCTCACACACAGCTTTAACATAGACGTGCACACAGTATTACACATACACATACACAGTCTCACGCACTTACAAACACACTGTTGTAAATATACTACCGCCATGGCACTGGTTACCAATGTTCACTGTGGCTGGATGCCTCAGGTATTTAGGAATTAAGGTTTAATTAATCCTAAATGAAGGGGAAAGAGTTATTCGGATAAGAATACCAAATATTAATATTTTACATTTAAATTTGTCATCACAGTTTTTCACACAACATTTATTATTATGAAGTAAATGACATATCCAAAACTATATTTCAAAGCATTAAGGGGATACTAGATTGTATCATTAAGGGGATACTGAGCAAGTCGCTAAATGCGAGCTCTTAAAACCAATAAATAAATAAGGGGATACTAGATTGTATCATTAAGGGGATACTAGATTATCATGAAATGATACTAGATTGTATCATTAAGGGGATACTAGACTATCATAAAATGATAATAGATTGTATCATTAAGGGGATACTAGATTATCATGAAATGATACTAGATTGTATCATTAAGGGGATACTGAGCAAGTCGCTAAATGCGAGCTCTTAAAACCAATAAATAAATAAGGGGATACTAGATTGTATCATTAAGGGGATACTAGATTATCATGAAATGATACTAGATTGTATCATTAAGGGGATACTAGACTATCATAAAATGATAATAGATTGTATCATTAAGGGGATACTAGATTATCATGAAATGATACTAGATTGTATCATTAAGGGGATACTGAGCAAGTTGCTAAATGCGAGCTCTTAAAACCAATAAATAAATAAGGGGTACTAGATTGTATCATTAAGGGGATACTAGATTATCATGAAATGATACTAGATTATATCATTAAGGGGATACTAGATTATCATGAAATGATACTAGATTGTATCATTAAGGGGATACTAGATTATCATGAAATGATACTAGATTGTATCATTAAGGGGATACTGAGCAAGTCGCTAAATGCGAGCTCTTAAAACCAATAAATAAATAAGGGGTACTAGATTGTATCATTAAGGGGATACTAGATTATCATGAAATGATACTAGATTGTATCATTAAGGGGATACTAGATTATCATGAAATGATACTAGATTGTATCATTAAGGGGATACTGAGCAAGTTGCTAAATGCGAGCTCTTAAAACCAATAAATAAATAAGGGGTACTAGATTGTATCATTAAGGGGATACTAGATTATCATGAAATGATACTAGATTATATCATTAAGGGGATACTAGATTATCATGAAATGATACTAGATTGTATCATTAAGGGGATACTGAGCAAGTCGCTAAATGCGAGCTCTTAAAACCAATAAATAAATAAGGGGATACTAGATTGTATCATTAAGGGGATACTAGATTATCATGAAATGATACTAGATTGTATCATTAAGGGGATACTGGGCAAGTCACTAAATGCGAGCTCTTAAAACCAATAAATAAATAAGGGGATACTAGATTATATCATTAAGGGGATACTAGATTATCATGAAATGATACTAGATTGTATCATTTCATGAAAATCTAGGAAATGCAACAAGCCTTTTACACAAGTAGAGCTTTATGCGTTTTATCCTCACTGTACAGAAAAATAGCTCTCTTTTCATAGATTAATAAAATACTTTGTTCTCGTATATACATACAGCTCTCACACAAATGTTAAAGATATCTTTGAAAAAAAAATAAATATACTGCAACATTGAGATTCAAAAATATGCTACGTTTAGTGGCAAAGAACAGTATAACTTACTATAAAAAACTGGCGTAGAGATGCCAGTAACTAACTTTGTTAGCTGGAAGAAAATGTTATAAAAACAAATCATCTGTACAACATCCCTCCCTCCCCCCCCCCCCCCTCAATCTCTCTCTGAGTTTATTTCGACAATGAGTTTGTTTATGTTTTATTTGTGAGTTGAATTCATACCATCATGTACCATCATTTACAGTTGGATTCCTACCATCATCAAATCATAAGGAGATTTATTTCAAGGAAATGTGCTAAAAGAAAGACATTACAGCCCAGAAAGAACATAAATAAGTTTTAGGAAGCACCTTAGCTTTAGCCTTGAGCTTTAAGGCTCCGAAGGAAAATCTTTCCGCTAGATTCTTGAATGTTTTAGTAGAAACCTTTTTTCCTTTCTAGCAGTCACCATTTTAAATGCAAGCTGCTTCTTTTAGAGTATATTTTCCATATATTAAACATTTATTATAAATGATTTTATAAAATTAACATGAGCTTTCCCCTCCCAGAATAACCAAAGAATAATATATTAATTTACATGTGTATGTAATAATATATCCTATATGTGTAAGTAGTTGGTGTTTGGTTATAATTAATAATTCTACATTTTTGTAGTACTGATAATTTATTTGGTGTAATCTATATATATAAAAATCACGTGTCTGTTTTTCTGTTATTCTGTTTGTTTGTTCCTTATACAAATCCACATCGTTTGACTGATATTGACCAAACTTCGCACATAGATACGTCTTGATCCGGGAAATCTCGTAGGCTAGCTAAAAATCTTCTAGGATTCATAGTTTGGAATTAACGAGTTCGAAACTGTCATATACAGAAGAGTTTATAGTCAGAAATCGGCATTTTCTTTCCAGTGTTGCCCCTCCTTCTAAGAAGAAGTGCAATAAAAAAACCTTTGTTTGTTTATCTAAATAGTAGGTTTATATTCTCAGAGTTTGGACAAATATCATATAAGATATCATATAATAAAATATCATATTTTTTAAGATTAATTTCCTTAATATCAGATCAGTTTTCTTCATATCAAATCAATTTTCATTTGATTGCCTAGGGCAACACTGCTCTAACCAGAATATAGACTAATATCGTATAAATAAGTATATCATAAAAATGTTCTGTGTTTATCTAATCATAATTTGGACTAATATAATATAATTAAGTGGTCATGTTTCTATTCAGAACTATAATAATTTCAAAACTTTTGTTGAGAGGTAGTTTTTTCTCTTTAGTAAAGGAAGGTTGCAATGTCGGTTATAGTATTCGGTTGAATAATCTCTCACTCGCTTTTCTGTTAAATGAATATGTTTGTACTGGTATTTGATGGAGAGGGTTTTAGTATGTGGAAAAACACTTAACTTTTTTTTTTAAACTGATGAGGTGTGTAAATGTCATTGAAAAGGCAAAGGAGACCAAAGTTGGTGAAGATTGGGATCAGCAAGATCAAATAAACAGTTTGAATTTCTTTGTGATTTGACAACAGCCTAAGACATAATTCAGAAATTTGATAGATTATACCTAAAGGAATCAACAGCATAGTAAATTGTACATAGAATCTTCAGATTATGTTAAAAAAATAAAATTCAAACAACTGAAATGAAACAATCAGTTTATCTGGACATGTTATAAATTTATAAAACTTGTATTGTAAAATGGAACGTGTCCCTTTGGAAAACAATAAGAACAAGGCTAAAAGTATTTTGGAATTGTTTACACTGATGTGGACCTTTTTTAGCGCGGTTCCTCCCTCCCCCATAGGGAGGAACCCCGCTTATAAGGTTGATACAATGAAACGATCCGGAAGTGCCGACTAGAAAATTTTGCGTTTCAGAACCCCTAGAAACCGAAAATAACGGTGGTTCAAATTTGTATATATATATATATGTATATATTTATTTATATATATATATATATATATATATATTTGTCTGTTCGCTCTCTAAATAGAAGACGAATGGTCCGATTTTGATGAAATTTGGTACAAAAATCTGTCGTCCAATTTGAAAGGTCAAGTTCGTTAACCAGCAAAATCCGCCCACTGGAAGATGGCGTTTGGGGCGAAATTCGCGCAGAAAAAATCGTAACGCTTACGTTTTTGAGTTCATAAGCTTGTAAGTACTCGTTTTATAGGCTTCTTGGGCTAGGAAAACGAATGAAACCATTTTCAAGGCGATAGCTTTAACCGTTGTTGAGAAAATTGGAAAAATAGTTTTTGAATACCGTTTTTGGTTTGGGTACTTAGAATAACGGGATTCAGTTGAAACATTATCTGCATGTTCTACTTTCATTAAAACTAGTATGTTGAAAGTTATGTTACGTTTGGAGTTAAGGAAGGGTTAGAATAAAATATTTTATGAACAGACATGAAAAGTTTTGGAAACTTCGTATACTTTCATTAATATCTCGAACACGGTTGGGAAATCGTGGTAAGTGGATTGAAACTATTTGAAAGCTTACTAAATTCTCTACAAAAATGATTCTAAAACTATTTTTGATTAGGTTATGTCAATCGGAGAAATAAGTGCTTAAAACTTCAAATACGTCTGTTTTGTTCTTATGAACGGGTTTTTGTCGTTCTTTTTGTAATTTTTGTCTCTTTCCCTTGGTTTTTTATTGCTTTTTATTTTTGTAATTTCTTATGTTGTATTTGTAAGGAAAATGTATGTGTGTGTAAAACAGGATAGGTAAAATGAGACCAATTTTCTGTTGTCAGAAATAATAAAAAGTTTTGGGAACTTCGTATAATTTCTTAATATCTCGAAAACGGTTGAAAATCTTGGGAAGCGAAAGGTTACCATTCGAAAGCTTACTAAATGGTCTACAAGAATGGTTTTAAAGAAAGTTTTGAATAAGCGATGTCAATCGGAGAAATAAGTGCTTAAAACTTTTAAGTAATTGATTTCGCTTATTCGAACTTTTCTTTTTGTCTGTTTTATTCCTTGTTATTTTTAAATTGCTTATAGTCAGATAATGTATTTGACAATAAAACAGATTAAGTAAAATAAGAAGATCAATTTATTGTTAGAAATGTAGCGTTTAAAGAGAGAGATCCCAAGGCTTTCCAAATGCCTCTGAGCGGAGGCCTTTCTGCCCGACTTATGGGAGAGCTGACCCATACAGGTATGATTGTAAATCAACAAAGACCTTTCAAGACTGGTTTGTTTGAGATTTCATTTGGATAGCTGTTTCGCTATTGATCTAAACAAAGTAATAACTTTTTCTATTCTATGCCTTCATAAACACTAGAGATAAGAACGGAACCGCGCTAAGATGACGCAGTTCCTGCGAATCGGACTTTTTAACTATGAGTCTCAAAGGTGAAAAATATTTTGTTTCATTTATAGATGATTATAGTAAGATTGCCCTCATGTTAATTTCTTCATAATTGTTCAGTATTGTTTATTGTTATTTAGGTGTTTAGTGATGAATTCCCTTTGTCGCGGTCTCACTGATGTATAAATAAATAAATAGTAAGATTGCTAGGATTTAAACTATTAAACCTAAAACAGAAGTTTTTCATTCCTTTGTTCAATAAGTAAATGAGGTTGAAAACTTAGGAAATTGGTATTATGAGGTGTGACATTGGTAAGGACTATTAAATAGTAAGAATTATGACTACCAAAAAAAAGGGTATCAAAATTAATCCCTGCCCCATGAATTCATGAGTTAAACGGTGTGATTTATTAGAACAATTATGAATATATCTCATTGCTTACTGGCAGAAGATATTGTAGAAAAAAATGTTGGCCAGAAATGGTATGTGCAGCAACTTATTTGAAAAATCCCTCTTTAGCTAACACCATTGACAATAAAATACCCTATGAAATCTGTTTTGGAAAGAAACCAGATGCTTCTAACTTTAATTTATATGGTAGTAAAAATTTTGTTAGGAAACCAGAACAAATAATAACTTCTAAATGGGATAAAAAGGTGAATATGTGCATTTTAATCGAGTATAGTGAAGTGGGATATAAAGTACTTTTGAATAATAAAATCATTGTCGCTAGGCATGTTGATGTTATCCAAGAAAACATAAGCTGTATTGGATTGGCTGAGGGCGAATCTGATAAAGTTCAAGCGATTGTGATTTTTGGGATAGAGAAATAGATAGTTTGAAACAAAATAATGCTTGAGATTTTGTTGAAATAAGGAAGTTGAAGATATCAAATGGGTCTAAATGTTGAACAGATGGATGTAGAGACTATATTCTTAAATGATCATTTAGAAGGAAAATCCACCACTGGTTTTCTTATTAGGTTATTTGGTAATGTATTATACTGGAAATCGAGAAAGAAAAAAGATGGTACAGAAGAGTCTCCATATGCAGAATATGTAGCTTTAAGTGAAGTTTAAAGTTCCAAAAAGATATAACTTTTTGTTTTAAACATAAAGATTTTTTTAAACATTAAAAACTCCTTTGTGAACAATGTCATTTTGTAAAGGACTTAAATTTATGAACTTGAAATTAATTCTCTCACATACATATGCAAATATTATTAAAATATTATATTAAATGTTGTTATATTTAACTTATTGTTTTATTCGCATATAGATAGATGTACATAATAAATTATATAAATGTTTATAATCATACAAATGAATGTATATAAATGAATTAATTTTCACCACATTTTGAAACAATATTTTATTATTATAAGAGCTGTATGGTTTAGCAACCCTATTAATTTGGGCAGCCTCACTTTAATTTTTTTTTTAATAAAGTTATTCTTCTTATAATATTTCTTTTACATGCTATTTTTTTGCAGATAAATTAATGTATTAAAATATTATTTTTATAAGAAGAGGAAGTCACGTGAATTGTGGTGTTCTAATAAATGAATAAGTAATTAAATTTTCCATGCAATTTTTTATTAATTTAATATCCATAATAATTTAATCATTATATTCTGCCATATGCTTCCTTTTGTCTGGGATAGTTATATCCTCTGACTGTCACCATTTAGTCGGATAGCTGGTAACGCACATTTCATGAAGTGTTTTATGCACCTTGGAATTTTGGTGTATTGCATGTCGTAATTTCGTTTTTTTTTTTTTTTTTGTTTGGTGGGATGAGCACCAATCATCTGGACAGGACAGTTGTGGCTGTTCTAGAAATAAAGCAACTTGCCTTAATTATACATTAAAGATTGTTGGCTTCTGAATAAAATACCATTTTATTGACATATTTTTTTAACACCTTTCCCCTATGTGCAGTACCTGGTGTTTCAAGGTATGTCCAGCAACCACATACTTAACTTTTTATCTACACTAGAGACCCACTATAGCACAATTTCAAGGCACATAAAACACTTGAAATGTGTGTTACCAGCTCTTGGACTAAATGTTTAAATACGGTTGCAATTCTGGTAAAAATATTGTTGCTCGCCAAGTCAATGTCGTTATTGAAATTCCCAAATACCTTTAATTCATTGTTGTCCATAACTGCAAGAAAAATATCTTAAATTTGTTTTTATTCTTAGAGGCCCCTATTTCCTATGATAGAAGGACTATCCTTATAGAAGAGCCCATGAACCATAAAATTTGAAACAGAAGCTTTAATAGAAAGGACTATTAACAAACTATGTTTTTAAAACTTTCCTTTTGGCATAAATAACATACACCCTGCACGACTTACCTACTTTTTCATTCATAAAAAAAACTCAGTTACGGATTATTACATGAACAGGTAAACAATATAACATATTAATATTATATTTGCGCAAGGTTGAGGTTTTAGCTTTAGATGCGAAGCCCTTAAAATAAATAAATATTATATTTAAAAAAAAAATCAATGAAAATAAAGAATATAGTTTCAGTTGTAGGTTATTACAACTTATAACTAATCATAACCTTAATTAAATGCCTCATTTGTATTGCTGTTTTTTATGAATATTTATTTATGGACCACATATTTTTTTTTCTTTAAAAAAATTAAACACAGGGAGTTTGGTTTGGATTTTCTTTAAAACGGTATTGCAATTAAATTATTTGGAATCATTTAATTGTAATACCATTTTAAAAGTAAGGGTACTTTTTAAAATAAGGGTACTTTTTAAAAAATAAGGATTAATTTATTTTCCACCCCACTTTCTCTTAAAAAAATGGAAAATAAATTTTTCAGCCGAGCTCTCAATTTATTATCTTATATTCTCATAATTTGGACAAATATAATATAATCATTCATTTTTTTAAATATATAATATAAAGTAGGCGTACCATGGCAGCTGGGTTACAACTATTTAATATGAAGCATGTGTAGCATGGTAAGCCCCGCTACAGATATTTAATATAAAGTAGGTGTAGCATTGCACACCGGGTAACAGCTAGTTGAATATAAAATTGCAAACATTCGTGACCACGATAAAAGAGAAATTCCACCAGCTCCAAACATGTAACCTCCTCAAGTAAAAAAAAAAAAAAAAAAAAAAAAAAAAAAAACTTTCTACTATGTAGAGGCTGCGTGAGTGTACCTTACTAATTTTATTTTAATTTTGTTTACGGCGGTCAGTTGTGTCCAAAGGGAAAAAAAACTTCCAAAACCGAAGTTGTTCATTTTTCATTCTATTAAAAGGTATGGGGGGTCTCCCGTGGTCTAATGGCTAGCGCCTTGGATTCATAAGCGGGAGATGGTGGGTTCGATTCCCAACCTCCAGCAGGAATTTTATCATCCCACGGCTCGCTGGTAAAATTCCTCTGTGCACCCTGGATGTCGGCGCTAATGACCTAGATGTAGATGCGCCGTAAAAAAAAAAAAAAAAAAAAAAAATTAAAAGGTATGACCATAAAACACCTTTTTGTTGGACGTTTTCTCGCTGATTAAAAACCTTATCGTTTTTTGTAAAAAGTAAAACAATATCTTATACCACTTATTTTACTGAAAAATTGGTAGTACCCAGGAAATCTCATGATTATATGTAGCTTTTAAATGATTTTTTTTTTTCGCCAAAATGTACCATAACTTGGTGCTTTTAGGTTCTGAAGATATCTGTAATGAAACTCAATTATCCTTAGTTTATTTTGTGTATGTAAAAAAAGTGGTACTTAGCTATTCTCTACGCATAGTTTTACCTAAAAGTGCACGGCCTAATAACATGAAGGTGTCAATTAGCGATGCGATTATTTTACGAAAAACGAGTTTAAGATTATTATTTTCTGCAGAGAGTTGTTAAACACTATGTGATAGCAAATAGCTGAACATTTATAGTGAGATCTACCTAATATTTCGTGTAAAATGTCAACATTTATTCGTTATAAGCAAACATTTCAACAAAGAGGAACGCCGTCGAGAACAGTTAACAGTATTACATTGGTTGATAATTTATTCAACTCAGCACTCGAAAATACATTTGGAAGGATAGATATCTCTACCAATTGAGTGAAATATGACTTTTTTAAATTGAGCACTTACTGTTTTTCACGGTTTTGTAATATTAAACCCGTTTATCATCCAAAATAATTATTCTACCGAATTGCTAGTGGTTCCATTCGACTCAACACTAAAATCACCTTAAAAATTAATCCAAAATCAGGAAGGTTCAAGTCCTACAGGGTTTCAAAATCAGGCGTTCGGCACCACTGCGCGGCGTATCCACAACTGAATTATTAGTGCCGGGAAGTATACAAGTTGCCACCCTTTTATGGACGGTCACCAATTCTGTTATTGGCCAAGTTCGACGCTTCTTAAATCAGTGGTCATCGAGAACCGGTGCATTCATATGTTCTAATTCTTATATTCAAATTGTATCATATTTTTTTATTTTAAAAAACTCCTCTTTCTTTGTTGGGGCCTTCTGGTAAAGCCCCTGTGGATTTTATTCCATTAGCAAGAATATATATATGTATATATATATATATATATATATATATATATATATATATATATATATATATATATATAATACTCCTACAGTTTTTTCTAAGGAAATCAATGCGTCAAGTGGTATGGGCATCATTACCTTTTTCAAAGCCACTACTCGGCGAAATATCCGTAAAAGTTTTAAGAGTAAGGATCAATTTTTGGGTTGTAAAGTGCAAAAACCCATAGGATGCGGAGATCTCTCGGCGACAGGGGATAATGGAGTCAGACCATTCCTGAATCAGCCAGCCCATCTAGCTTTCATGGGCAATCATTACTTTTATGTCATCATAAAAGTTCCGTTATTTCCTTTCCTGAGGAGTCGGGTATTAAACTTTTGTATCACTCAGAGAATGATGAAATAACGAGAAGACTCGTTATTAAAGTTAGTCGGAAGTGCGAAATTAAATGGGAACAATGTCATAAAGGAAATATATCTCGTCTACTTAATAGTATCTCTATAAAAAATGACTTAAATAATAATATAAAGAAAAAATAATATCAACAGTTATTATATATTTTAAGTATTTTGAAGTTAAAAATAATAGGAATCAAGAGACTAATGGTAAGTGATGATTAGTTGCGCTGAGAGATGGTGAGGATAGTCAGAAATGATTACGGATGGATTATGATTGTCAGTCATTGTTGTGGATCGTTAGGGATTTTTAGGATAGGTTATGGACGTTTAGACATTTAGAAAATGTTATAGATGGCAACTTTGTGTTTTGGATGATATTTTTTTTTTGTTTCCTACGGTTTAAAATTTTCCCATTGGTAAGTAATTAAATTCCTTTAGCGTGAGCTACACCTGCCATTATAAAAATTCGAAATAAGAACATTCAGAACAAATGGGGGCCTGTGGAGACTAACTTTTGTTGGAACAGTCAGGGCAAAATGTCTCGAAAGGTTGCAAGCTGGAGTTTAATTTATTTTCAGTTTTTTTAGTATGTTGGCAATTATTATTTTAACATCTTCACCAAATTTTATTTTAACATTTATTTATATATATCAGCATTAATAAAGAGTAGGTAATTGTAATAATAGTTTTAGACATTTTTTCATAAAATTAATATTTTATAAAAATTATAATATATTTTATTAAGTTGCATAAAATCAAATGAGAACTTACAGGCTAGATTGATTGTTGACGCGATTGCAGCACTGCCTACTGGATCAAATGTAAACCTAATTAATCCGACCATAAACAATACATAAATTAATTAAAAAACAATACATAAATTAATTAAAAAACAATTACATTGTCTATTAGACCAAATTGTAAATCTAACCCATTCTCAAATTAACTTAATTACATACACAAAATGTCATCAAAATCGGTCCAGCCGGTTAGAAGGCCTCACTGGTGTATAAATAAATATTACAAACACACGCACTAGCCGTATGGGTCTCCTATATTTTAACGTATACCTTCATGTTTTCAAAAGTCACATAGCTGTATCTATGTGATGGCTGCCATCAGAAAGTAAATATGTTAACTCACGCAAAAAGGCCTAGTTTAACCCCTAACTGACAGTCTGTAAATATATTTTTCACTTATATGTGTAAGGTCTTAGTTACAGTGTCTATCCTTTTTGTTTGAAGGATTATGCGCGTATGGCCGATTCTTAGCCTCGCAAGAGCTACGACGAGTAACTGTAGATGATACATGTTTTTGTTGCGTTGATGGAATATTTCAAGCTTTTTGAAGAAGTAACCTTCAAGTCAGGGTGTAAACAAATTAAAATTCCTGCCAGTATTTTATAACACATAAGTTCAGAATATTTGTTAATAAATGTGAATATATGATATATGCAATAATTTTCCTCAGAGCTACTATAGGTATAAACAGTAAATTGATATTATATGTGTGCATATAAGAGAAGATGATCCTCTTTATGCATATCCTCCATATAAACAGAGAATTACCCCGGCCGAGGCAGCAAGTTGAAGCATTTTTATTTATCGCCTCGTTTATATTCCATAACATTTATGATTTTATCTAGGCTATTTATTCTACCTGTGCGCTCTTTTTGTTGACCGTTTATACTACAAAATATGAAGATAAAACTGTCATGTAATATAGACAAAAAAAATTTATTCTTTATTGCGGTACAAATTCTTGATTAGAATGTCAAAGTATTTCCTTTATCGTAATATCTAAACTTCCAGAGGATAATTCTTTTATATTTATTTTAATCATGTAGAATATTTGAAGTGGGCTATAATAATTTAATATATCTATCATTATACAACTATATTCTAGTGAAACGAAGTGTATAAACACGATATTAATAACATCACGCAAATTTACTTCAATCTTTTTCTAAATACCTTATCCTCTCAATACGAATTGCTTAAAAATGAAGAAAACAAGTTAATTTCAAGACACTAGTCGAGATAAGGTGGTTCTGTTGTGGATAAGAATTGGACACGCTATCATTACCCATGCTTATTTATTTATCATAAAAGAGGATCTATGCCTGAATTCATAGTTTGTCGTAAAAATCATTCTATTAAACATGTTTTTACAGAAAGCGGAGCCTAGGAAGCCGCTCGAAACCAAATAAATATTTGTGGCCTTATCTGTGATATATTCGGAGATGACCATGATTTGAGTCAGAAAGCTTTTAGTTTCTTGAAAGTACGTAGCTGTTTAATAATGTCTTTAATTAAAAAGTAAAAAAAAAAAATTAAATATTCAAATATGAAACTTTTTTATTCACCTAATTGTTTATTTGCTTTGATTATATAAAGTTTAGTTTTTTATAATTAGGTATATTTTATTTACAATAATTTATTTTATTTTTCTTGATGAATTGATTTTTAGTTTTTCTCTATTTCAGTAACTTCCAGTTTTGATATTTTGTCGAATATTACTTTCAATGAATTTCAATAGGCAATAGAGATCCTCGTGGTTGAATTGAGTAAAAAATAAAAAAAAGAAAATAAATAGAGAAAGTACTAATTTACGAATAATCTAAATCGGTCCATTAGTCATGGCAGATTACAAAATGATCAATTATCCCTTATCCTGTTAACTTCCTTGCAAGGGACCCCAGTAGAAAAAATCCCCAGTAGAAAGAAGTTGGTGTTGGCTTGTAAAAAACTCCTGTTCCAGGAGGGACTCGAACACCCATCCCGCTTGAAATCCAAGGCGTTAGCCTCTAGAGCACGGGGAGACCTAAGTGTGATTATTTAACACACAAATTTTATATTTCCTGAGAATGTGATCATATATACATAAAACTGTATATCAACAACCATTTTACATGCACAAAAGTCAGATTCATAACAATTGAGATCGGACACAAAATTAATAGCATATTAAAATAGTCAATATAAAGTTTCTCATTACAAAAATAAAATTACCATAAAGCGGTTGCTAGGAGCGGAGCAATTAGATAGAACTCCCTAGAGATAACGTTAAATTTATTTATTGATCGTTAAAGTTTTAGTATTGTCTATTTTGTGCTAATAGTTATTCGAAGGTAAACTTTTGAATGTTTGAGAGAATTTATGCTGTTTCCAATTCGTATGATAATGCGAGCTAGAATAATAAGCATGTTATGCCCTGGGGGTTAATTTCTTCATGAATTGAGATATTTTACGTGCTCCACTAAGATAAGGCTTCTCCTACAAGTCCCTAAGTAACATGATACTGTTAATGAAACTCCATCTTATAATCCCATTCCTATTATAGCTAAAACTAACTTAGCTTCTAGCGTCGTAGCGAGTTATTTTCTCAGGCAATTGGGTAATCAGCTAGTATTTTTTGATGCAGGAAAATAATTTACTTCTGAGCAATTCACAGCTTCTTACATTTAGGATAATTGTCAGTTCGATCTTTTGTTATACTAGATAAAAGACAAGTCTATGTCAGGTGTACAGAGAAAATATGGAATATTTTTCTGACGTAATCGCTCGGGATCTGGAATACAATTTACCAATTACAACCCCATTCTACCAACTATTCGTCAATCTGACGAACACACTTTAAAAATAAATAAATAAATATATATATATATATATATATATATATATATATAAGTTGAAACCCAATTTATGAGATATTCTTTAAAATTAGATATTCTTTCATGTTATATATTCTTCAAAATTGATTAATATAACATTATTAATTAGTTTCCTGCCTTAGAGGGAAGGGGTAATAAAAAGTATTATAAAATTCTAAAACTTGGTTTATTCACAGATTTTCCTAGCAAATATTAAACATAAAATAAAATAAAAATCACATACCTCGTAAAAAATATAAGAATCAATGATCTTACTAACCTTAGCTAAACAGACGTGCACACAGATTTTCCTACCTCTCCAAACAAGCATGTAATTTCCGAACGGCTGGTACGAGCGATGTAATTCTTTCGGTGACTCGTCAAGTATTGACCACAGATAGCATAGTTGGGTTGTGGTGGAGAATAGAAGTCGGGGAGGGGAGGGACGACTGTAAATCACAGAGGTGTTCGTCATTTTGACGAATGTTGGCGTCCTAGGGTTAAAAAAAGTAGTGACTTTAGTTTAGCTTACGCTTTTGCGTTAATAGGTTACCAGATACACGTTTATAAGTTATTTTTACTTGAGTAATCAAAAGTAACCATTTTCAAGGCTATATCTATAACTGATTTGAGAAGAATAGAGAAAGCTAGTTTTTTTGTTTGTTTTTTTTGTTTTTTTTGTGAGGTTTTTTGGATATATTTAGAGCATTTATTCGGAAAAAAAACTTCCATTTTTAAATTTATTATTACCATTAAAATTATACGTTTAATTCGTTATTTATTTATTTTATTATTTTATTAATTGCTTATATATTTCTTTATTATTTTTAGTATTATTTTTTCTATATTTTTCTTTTATTATTCATTCTCCATACCCTTTATTTCTTAACTTTGTTACTGATCCTTGGCTTATAATTTATTATTTTATTTCTTATATTTTATATAAATTATTTTGGAGCTCTTAAAGTTAAATAAATAAAATTAAACTTCCTATCAATTCGGTTTAATTCGGTTCGTCTGAGTGATGTCATTTGCATACATCGGTGTTTTTATGGAATAATTCTTATTAATAATAAGAACGGAAACGCGCTAAGATGACACAGTTTCTGCGAGTCCAACTTTTTTATAATTTTTTTTTATGTGGAAGGAAACCATTCTCTAGAATTCTGAGCAATTTAATTGCGATTCGTCATGACTAAGATTGAAATATAAGTAATTACGAAGGGAGTACAATTACACCCATTGATGTATAATACATATTTATGAATAGACTCTCGATGTAGTAGGGCAGGTGTGTACGTTGATTACACCCGTCTGTATGAATGTATGCATCTGTTTGTCCTGACAGGAGGCTGTGTTTGTTTCGGGACTGATTTCTCCAGTTTAAGCAACTTCATCTGCATATGTTATCCTCAAGCATGTACAGAATTTGACTAACAAAGAGCCACCCTTCCTCTATCAACAGGCAATACAGATGTAGCTCTATTAACGGAATACATAAATTCAGTCTATAAGCCTCTCTTAGGTATCTTTGTAAATTGGTTTATATTCCTGGGAGATGATTCATTTGATTGTATTTTATGAATGGAGAACGTCTTTAAATATTTTTATTTTTTGCTTTATTTTTTTTAGGGGGATGTTTGAGATTATGCGATTCGGGATTGTCTAACCAATCAAAGGCAATAATTGAAATATATAAAATAATAAAAAAAAATTTCAATCTATATGTGTATAACTCATGATTAAGATATATATATATATATATATATATATATATATATATATATATATATATATATATTCTACTTTTTCTTGTATCTTTTTCTGGCAGGGGGTCGATAAAGCAGTACACTCTTTGTTCACATTCACTACTTTATTTGGTATGTTTCGTGCCTTTTCGCACCTCTTTTGGTGCAAAGGGGCTTTCCTTATCTGGAAGTTCTTTCGTCATGTTTAGCTTGCGTCAGGCGGAATAGAACAACAACATCGAGATATCTCGACAGTGGAAAAGAGATTCCAGGTTTGATGGAATACGTTAATGTCAGCGGACTGCTGCTGGAATTTGAGAAGAGATACGCCTGAAATTAATAACAAAAGACAAACGAAAAAGAAGAGAAATTCTTAATTTAACGGCTTTAAATATGTACTTAATATTTTAAAATTCCCAATTTTATATAAAAAGTAAAAAATAAGAATAAATAAATATAGATTTTTTTTAAAATAAATTTATCATGTTACTAAAAATAATAATTTAGGCACATTTTTAAAATATGAGCTAATTAAATAAATATAACTTGTTTTCGTATAGAGAAATCTCAAAGCAGTATACAAATATACTATTCATTTGAAAGACACAGAAAAAGTTAAATTGTGTTGACCGTGTCACGGATTTGGCACATAGGTTTTTTGGCATTGTCATGAGATATAAATGCGTTATACGAATGTGACCTATACTCGACTTGTAAAACACAAATCCCTTTTGGTGTGAATCGTTGTATGATCAAGCCCAGTCTGTTATAGATTGCTTTATCTAGGTGTTTTACTTATTTTAAAACATTTTAGTTTAATTCCTTACACAATAGAAAAGAAAATAGAGTTGATAAGAAATGGCTTTCTGCGTTGATGTATAAATATCAAGATAAATGTTCCACTTCCCCTTTAGCCTTAGAAGGCTTTTTCCTTCCATTTTTCCCCCGACATTCGCCGTCTATGCCAACGTCAATTATGGCTATCATTTGGGATCGGTAAACTAGGGGAGAAAACCTGAGACCACCACCGTGGATCGTCAATCAAAGGCAGGTCATGGCGGGTTGTCGGTAGGGGCGTTAATCCCTAAAACAGGGAGGATATACGTATTCATTGCATGATCAGAAACATTTTTTGTACATTGATTCTTCAACCAAGAAGTAATGTGGACTGTCAATTCAGGATGACGTTTCATATTTAACGTTTCTATCGTAAGATCGTGACGTTCAATAGTACTCTGGTTGAACGTAGAAAGTGAAACAGTCCTTCTCGAAGTTATTCAGCAAGGAGTGTACGAATGTGTACTACGTGTAATCCTAAACTGCTAAACCTTAATAGCCTACTCAATTAATGGAGGTGAGCTATGAGCATTATGCAACATGTTCGAAAAAGAAGACACTTCTTTCTGCTCCTTGTACGGTGATACTTGAAACGCATTTATCAACAAGTACATACTTAGACCTCAAAATGCAGGATAAGGAGGAAATCTGGGTTCTACTAGCAATGGATTCAATAGAATAACTCTACAATATTTTTTATTATTTTTATTCTTTGTAATAAATTCCCTAATAAATAATAAAGATCATTTATTATTCTAAATGAATAATGACACAGCCACACACACAAAAAAAGTCCGGACCCAGAGAGCAGACCATGTTTACTATGTGTTTTGGGGTCATTGATTCAGAAAACTGCAATTTTTGTTTAAGCACCACCCCCCAAAACTCATAATTTCGGATATTTTACACTATAATATTTTTCTTCAAGTAGTTAACTAAAATAAACGACTGTTACCTGCATACTACCTTTTAGTGCTCAAAAATACTAATTTATTGAGGCCTCAACGAACTCGATTGGTCCATTTCGAGCGACGTTACAGCCCATTCAATATATGGCTTTTCCAAAAACTTCCCGTTTTTGGTTATATTTTAATATTTAATATGTTTTCTAAGGCGTAAAATCTTTCAGTTTTTATGCAAAAATTGATCCAAGGCGTTCAGAGGTAATTTTTGAACTGATGCAATCCTTAAATTCCCAAAATACAAACCTAAAAACATCTCCCTATATTTTATTTATCACTTGAAGTAAATGAGGCAGGGCCTATCCATGTTTACTTTATAAAAAAACGAGTTTGCTTACCATTTTTCAGGGAAACTAGTTCATGATTCATTATAGCCGATCTAATCGTGCTGACAGATGTTTTAATAGGGCAAGCGGTACTTGTTTTCGGGATATAAACACTTAGGCTCAATTCCATGTTTGATTATCGATGAAAATATTATTAATGAAAATAGCTTAAGACTAAAATAAATAAAGATATGAGAATTAATAAAAGAGTTGATATGTATCTATGTATAATTTAAGACATTAATAAAGGGGGAAAATTAATATGACTCTAAGTGGCCAATAAATAAATAATAACAAAAATGTAAAGTAAAAGTATTTTTATTTTAGTTGAAAAATATGGTATGCATTATTAATTAATTATTCTTTATTTATAATTTTATTTTATATTAAGAACCTATTATTTTACAAATAAAGGCATTGTGAATTTCTCTATGTTATGTGAAACGTTCACAAATACAATCGGTTCTCCTAAATTTTTATTCATTAAACATCTAAGTTTTTAAATCAGCATTCATCTATCTGTAATTAAAAGTTCTACTCATAACACACACTTACCAAATGTATCAGTCTCCCTCTTCCATGTATAATGTCTCTCTGTTTTTGAAATTTCTTTCGTATAGATATTATCTCTGTCCTTTTTTTACAGTCCTGATGAAGGATTGAATTTCATGCCGAAACGTCAGCAAATAATAAAACTCATTTTCTTATTAAAAAAATGTGATTTTATTAAAATACCACTACCGAACACTGGCAGATTCTACCTTCGCATTCCTATGTTACGATTATTAGGAAATACCACTACCGAACACTGGCAGATTCTACCTTCGCATTCCTATGGTACGATTATTAGGAAATACCACTACCGAACACTGGCAGATTCTACCTTCGCATTCCTATGTTACGATTATTAGGAAATACCACTACCGAACACTGGCAGATTCTACCTTCGCATTCCTATGTTACGATTATTAGGAAATACCACTACCGAACACTGGCAGATTCTACCTTCGCATTCCTATGTTACGATTATTAGGAAATACCACTACCGAACACTGGCAGATTCTACCTTCGCATTCCTATGTTACGATTATTAGGAAATACCACTACCGAACACTGGCAGATTCTACCTTCGCATTCCTATGTTACGATTATTAGGAAATACCACTACCGAACACTGGCAGATTCTACCTTCGCATTCCTATGTTACGATTATTAGGAAATACCACTACCGAACACTGGCAGATTCTACCTTCGCATTCCTATGTTACGATTATTAGGAAATACCACTACCGAACACTGGCAGATTCTACCTTCGCATTCCTATGTTACGATTATTAGAAAATACCACTACCGAACACTGGCAGATTCTACCTTCGCATTCCTATGTTACGATTATTAGGAAATGAAGCAAGAAATGATAAGATTGTATATGGCTTGTGAAGAAAACGGAGGAGGTGTACGGATGACTTGTAAGGATGGTAGGTGGTTCTGAGGGTTGTTTCATGCCCTAATCCATAGACTATACCTCAAGGTTATTGTTCCCTTCAAGATGGCGTATAAATCGGGGGCTTTTGTGTTGTCTCGAAGCTATTGTAGGCCAACTTGCTTCCGGCTCCTACAAAACCATCTCTAGCAGCTTCCGGATCTTCATCTGTCTCAACTTCTTCCGAGCTAATATCTCAACAAAGTTATTATTCAACGATTTGTGAACCATCTAACCATCTAACTTAAAACAATTATATCAGGTCAAAATGTTTTATCCCATCTATGTTCTGTTTAACAAACAACAATATTTAAAATTTGAAACAAAATTGAATCTGCCAAATGGAATAAAAACAACAATACGTTGTTATTGATTGTTGACGATTAAAAAACTTGAGTCAGGAATGACAAGAAAACTAATACTAGAAAAACGAATTAAAAAGTGAGCGGCCAATCCACGATGAAGATAAATAGTGCACGAGGAAGCTCACAAACGCAAAACGCAAGTCCAATGACTATTTTCGAACGAATCTTGACAAAAAAAATGACAAAATAGACTTTTATTTAGTTATCATTTTTTTTACATAATGTTATGTATCAAATTCAATAACAATTGATCTAGTTTTGTAGATGCTAGAAAAAGAAAAAACATAGATACATATATGAATTCAAACCGTCATTGGGTCGAAGTCATAAATAGGGTTTCTTCCCTATAGACATGCTTTAATAATTTAAAGGGCGTTAAGCGCTTACATTTTTTGCACTTTTCGATGGAATCATTCTCGGTCCCCAAATGCCGAAATACCGCAAATGATCCCTGATAAATTTATACATATAAATATACATATATATATATATATATATATATATATATATATATATATATATATATATATATATAATGTGTCTATTAACACGATATACACCAGAGTTTTTGTTTTTGTGACGCCACGAAACTTGGTATATAACCAAATGCATTCCTCAAAATCGTCTGGATTTTTTTTTTTTTTTTTTTTTTTTTTTTTTTTGCCTTTGAATCAGAAATCATTCTAAATAAAATTTATTTTATATACATTTTTTTGTAGGCAGTTTTTTTTAATATTAAAATCGAATATATGTAATACTATTAACTTTATTTTTTAAGGCGGCGTCATTATTATATACATTCTTTTTTTTTTTTTTTTTTTGGTATATTACTTTGAATTATTGATAATAGCAAACATATTTTTAAATACGAATAAATTATTCCTAAATAATGAAAATATATATTAAAAATAGAAGAAAATTAACTGTTTCGAAACCTTAGAAAAGGCTCTGACCTGTTCAGGACGTTGTCTCTGATACTCAACGGGACATGAAATTAGGATCCCAAATAAACGGGAAATATTTTAGGAGGGGGGCTGCCTGGTAGGCCGGGGGGTTTTGGAAAATTCTAGGACGTTAGGAAAAATTTTAAATATTTTTATGTAAAAAAGTGAGTTTTGAGGTCCCCTGGACACCTTGTTAACCAGGGTAAATGTTAAAGGCATTTTTCGTTTTTATAAGCTTTTTTACATGAAATTTATACAATTTAGTTGGGCAACTAAACTTTCTTTGTTAAATTTATATATATATATATATATATATATATATATATATATATATATATATATATATATATATATATATATGTATATATGCGTATATAGTTGCTAAAAGAATATTAAAGTTTTATCAACGTTTTCACGCATAACCATTGTTATCGCAAGACGCTCGTGGAATGCTAAAATATAGGATTCACTACTTGCCTTAATGAGCCGAGAACTCGTTCCCTATATAATGGTTCTGAAGTGAATGTATACCAGGTTATAAAGGGCAGAATGGCGGAATACTGGAGTCTATGTAGTTTGGAATTAAGTCAGTTGGCCTAACACCTCACTATATTACCAGCAATTACGCCTCAAGTTTGCCTACGCTTTTTGGGTCATCGCCCTTTCCTCTGAGTTCAGGAGTATGCATAAGTAGGGACGGGATTAAAGTTATCAACTACTAAGTGGTTTGATGTGGAAACGTTTATAATTTCAGTTTGGCTATCGCCTATTGTGAATTGGTTCGTGAAACAATAATTTCAATATTAGTTTCACTGCGGTCTTGGCCGAATATTGTAAATGCTCTTACCAATGCAATAGTACAATAAATCATTTTTTATACAATTGATCTTCTTTTCATACCCATAGATCTTACAAAAAAAATATGTTCTAGCAAATGGTTGATCACCAATGTTAAAAAAACCTGGAGCGTAGCCTGCGAACGTCCACGTGCTGTTGGTATTACATAAGGATGGTGACCTATTGATAGCCCGGCATTAATAGCCCAATTGTTGATATGAGGTAAAACAAAAATTCAAAAGAAAAACCATTTTTGGCCTCGGCCATTAGCTCAGATTTACACCTTGACGTCAATAGACGTTATTAGAACATTTTATTTCAATGAATTCAACATCAATCAATTTTATTTCCTGAACATTTAGCCACAATGAGAATGAAAAACACTATTCTGATATGAATGAAAATAATTGATGGCTGATTTAAGAATATTTTTAATGTCATTAACGTAAAAAAATCATAAATCAACCTTCATTTATCTTTTAAACTCAAGCCTCAAATTTTTTTTTAATAATTCCTATTTCGTTTTATTGGCATAATATGGTATATAGGTAATACTTTACATATTAGCTACATATATATAAAATCAGGTCACGAGGGCCCTGAGGGGGAGTTAGTATAAAGGTATCTGATCCGTGACCATACGGCACACTAGGGGTGTAGTGTGGTCACTATGCTCCGTCCGCCTGATTTTCCCCTTGCTGCTTTGACTGCTAGGGTCATTACCCATTAATAAATTAATTAAAGGCTTGGTTGGCCTAGGGACGGTCAGGGAGGCCGAAGTCACTAGAAGAAAAAATCATGAACTCAGGTCCTCCAGCATATTAGTCCAGTGCCCTACTGAGCACTCTAACCTTGCCCCCATATATATATGTATATATATTATTTTGTGATTCAAAAATTGTATCAAAATATAAGCCAAGCTGAAGTACAATCAAAATTTAATGTCAAATCATCAATTAAAATAACTTCTACACACTAACTATTAGTTTACCACCATTTTAGGCTCTTCAGGAGCCCAAAAAAAACAAAACAACTCGTGATAATGTTATACAGCCTGACCCTACAAAGGCATACATTCCCATAAAATACCTTGTAATGCTTGAATTTACTACGAATGGCGTCTATATGCTCGGAGTAGTCAGCTTGAATGAATCGATAGAGTAAAACAATAAAAATAAAACTTGATCATCCAGAATTACATAATTCACTAAATTTTTTTATGATTCTATTATTATTAACTAAGAGAAAATAAATTCCCTCAACTGTAGTTATACAAACTAAATACATAAACCTGTATTTTGGTCTGTTAACATCAATATTTAATGTAGAATCGCGTGGTATCCACATAGGAAATATATTTATTTCTCATACATCGTTCTGGTTTTGATATTTTAATTGTTGTTTATAGTTTTTTAGAAGCTCCGAGGAAACCGGAAAAATACTTCTTTTTTTGTATTTTTTTAATAACAAATAAGTATAAATATAAAACAAAATATAAATATTTATAGAGTATATATTTTCATATAAAGCGATAGCTTATAAAGGGATGGGGAATGTCAAAGCCCCATATAAAGAAAGGATAATAAAGGTCGACACTCAAAGACATATATTACGGTTCGGCAGGCAGCACGAATTTATTTCCCCCACCCCTCTATCTTTACTCATATGAATCATTCTTTATGGGAAAAGTAAATTTCTTAATTACAAATAAAGCGAGACGTGGAGCCTCTGATAACGCTTTGAACAAATAGGGTCTCGTTAGGGGTCACATCTTTCACCGTTCATGGGCATTTATTTTTTATACATATTTTGAAACATTTTTTTTTTTATAAAATCTGATTATATCTTTATATAATATCTTTTTAAGTAAATGTCGAATTTCTGACGGTATAATGAACTTGTGGTTTGCAGCTGAAGTTGGTTTTTGAGTCCGTCAATATTATTTTGCACAGTACGAAGGAATGTACCTTTTTTTATTTTTTCAAATCAGTCGATTTCGTTAATTTACGGGATTCGTGCATTTTACGGAAAAATTAGTATTTTAAGAAAACAAGTTTAGAAAATAATATTTGCATTAGTGTTTTTACATTTTTCACATAAGAGCGAAACAAAACATTTACGTTTTCTATTCTAAGTTTTCCAAATGACACTAAGGACAAGAGCGAAAATGCGCTAAGATGGCGTAGTTCCTGCGAGTTGGCATTTTATGTTGCCTTCTATTCTACGATTTTACGTGTACAACTGCCTTACGTCATAACATGCTGAAGAATGATTTTCTACTAAAAGATTAATCGGTAAATTTTGGGAACTCTTAATAAATAAATCAAATCAGGTCACCGGAGATGAAAGCTGAAACTAAAAGACTCTCCGTGTGGATGAAAATTTACACTATTCATATGAATTTAAAATGTGTCTGAATTGACACATTAGTTTCATTGAAGTTCTCTAGTAGTTTTTTTTTTTTTTTTTTTTTTTTTTTTTTTTTTTTTTTTTTTTTTTTTTTTTTTTTACAGACCCGGAACAGTCCACAAGGAACAGATACTACGGAACATACTGCACACTAGGAAGATAACGTGGCCAGTGATATGCTCCGGCCGCCCGATTTTCCCCTTGGCTGCTTCCACTGATAGAGTCATTAGCCCCAAGGTCCCCATTCTTAGATAAATTAAAGGCTGGGTTGGCCTAGAGAAGGTCAGGGAGGCCGAATTCAACTCATGAACGAGGAAACACACAGACACACACATATATATATATATATATATATATATATATATATATATATATATATATATATATATATATAAATCAAGTGTCTGTCTGTTTGTTCCTTATACAAATCTACACCGTTTGACCGATTTTGACCAAACTTGGCACACAGGTAGGCCTTGATACGGGAAATCCCCTAGGCTAGGACAAAATAGTCGAATTTCAAAATTTGGTCAAAAGGTCAAAAGTTTTGTTCAAGAAAAATTGGCTACACTGAACCATTCAGATTCTGACGGCCATTTTGAATAATGTCTCAAATTTATTTGTTGATGTTCTTTATAATTAGAATAACTCGAACTCATTGATGACTTTACATCATTATATAATCATGTAATGCAGTTTATTTCAATTTTATATCAACAGTCACTGTCTAACTAAGGAGCGCTGGCCTTTCTTTGATAAGAGCAATCTTACTCACAGGTGTTGTAGGTGCTGGCCTCTGTCGGCTGTAATATGAATTGCTGTGGTGTTAGCCTCTGTTGGCTATTTCACGAGACAGCCCTAGACAGATATAAACAAATTCACACCGTTCGACCGATTTTGACGTAACTGGGTATACAGGTAGATCTTGGTACGGGTAGAGTCATAGGCAGAAAGTAGGTGTAGCATGTCACACTGGGTAACAGCAAGTATATATATATATATATATATATATATATATATATATATATATATATATATATTCGTCCACAGTAGTGTTCTTTCTAAATTTCATAAATGTTTTCTAAAAATAAGCACTCGCTTGAATCCATTAAGCCAGCTGATTACCAGTAGATTAGTTACGTCAGGGGAACATGATAAATGTTCTGGAGCCTATCGACCCCCGTTAAAGAATTGCTCAGGGAAATGACCCGGTAAATTAAACGAGCATTAGCCAAATTGAGGAAGCCGTCCCGAAGTTTAGTAAACAAATTCTTGAGCTATCGCAGACAAGACTCTGCAAAAACCCGCCCTTCCGAAAAGGGCACCACGCAACCGTCCGCCGGTAGAATCTAATCTGGCGGTAAGAAGGATGGGTCGACTGATCTGCTGGACGGGCCCATTAGAAGAAGGAGAACACGCTATACATCATTGTTCCTAGGGGATTAAGTGACGTCATTGGGACAGCTCCATCGCCTCCTTGATGAACGATCCGATCCCCCTTTCAGTTTTTTTTTTTTTTTTTTTTTTTAAATCTTATTTCCCCCAGTTCTCAAATAACCTGATGCGCGTCTAACCACTAATAACCTCCAATATCGATGTGGTTTCTTCAGAGTTATAGAAAATGATTTATCCGTTTTTTTTATTAATTTTCGATTAGCCCTTCGTCTCAGGATATATCGTCGATACAAATGCAAAGTATCGAATTGTGAGAAGTGGTTTGGTACTCTATAGGTGACCAAAATATAAATTTTATCTTATTATATATTTTAATAGACCAAATGCACATGCATTAGTTTGATTCTCTGTAATTGATACTGATTTTTCTTTAATGTTCGAGAGTTTGCCACACCGTACATCAGTCCAAGACCAATCAGTATAGATTGAAAAGGAAAAGAGTTCTTTTGTTGTTTGTGATAAAATGGCTGCCACAGTCATGTCAATGTCACAAGTGTAGATTTGATGTCCACCACTCTCAATCAATAATTTCGTTTTAGCGCGGTTCCTCCCTCCCTCCATAGGGAGGAACCCCGCTTATAAGGTTGATCTCATGAAACAATCCGGAAGTGCCGACTAGAAAATTTCGCGTTTCAGAACCCCTAGAGACCGAAAATAAAGGTGGCTCAAATTTGTATATATATATAGCTTCGAGAGAGATTCGAAGACCTTGTGACAATTTTCAACTGCCTAGCGGTGGCCTTTCTGGGATTGGCCGACCCATCCAGGTAAGATCATAAATCAAGACCTTTCAAGAAAAGTGGAACCAAAACAATAACTGCTTCTATTTTAATCTTTCCAAATGAGGCTAGGGATAAGAACGGATCCGAGCTAAGATGATGCAGTTCCTGCGAGTCGGACTTTTTACATATGAACTCTGGACTGATAATAGTCATTCCATATTGTTAAAATATTTTCATAACTAGGTCTTTTACATTTGACTTATGTACTTAACTGTATGTTATGGGTAATATAATTACAGCGTGGCCACAGCTTTCTGTTTATACAATTCTACAATCCCCTTTGATTTACGATTCCTGAACACGAGCAACTAGACGGAAGCAAAACTGAAGGTGACTCAATCCGACTGCTCAACTCCGATCGCTAAGCCCTAATCCTGATTTATCCCAAGTCGCCGAACTTAGGGGGAAGTCTATTCCAGGACAAACTGCCTGGAGGGCTATCTCAGGTCTGGAACCCTCGACTTATCTCAGGGCTTAAGACCGCTCTACTTGGGATTTGCCCTCAGATACCGACTTAACTCCTTCACATTTCTTCTTCTTCTGTCAATCTGTTTAGGAAGCCGAAGATACAAGAATTATCTTAAACATCTGACACAATTTGAATCAAGATTTTTCCACATAAGTGCTTTAAATGTGAAGGCTATTATTGCTTATTTTCTACGAAGTAATATTCCATGATTATATATTATTTTTATTTATTGCAACACCTTTTGTTCCGGTTTTTGCAAAGGTGATTCAGGTCTACGTAGCCAAACTCTAGATGGTGATTGTAGACATAATTTCCAACAAAAAAGTTCATTTGAAGTATGGTCCGATTCCGGAAGGAAAAGGAGCTATGTCCAATTTTGAGTTTTTTTTTAACGTAGTCCTGTTTTTAGTGAATAAGAATGGTTTGCTTAAAAACTATTCAAGATAATTAAATTCTAATTATACCATCATAAAATAGATAAAATTTCCTTGAAACAAACAGTAAATTAATTCACTAAAACCATTATCAAAAGATACCTTCTGGACGTCCAATAACGCACTTCTGCTTTTATCGACGAATCAGAGTTTTTCGCGAATTTTTTCCTCAGCACCCTCACGGACTACAGATTCAATACTTACAAGAAAACTTTTACATTTATTAAGCATTAAATATATGAAAAAAAGTGGAGGTTTATTGAGGGATAAATTGAACGATTGGCACCCTTTTGTCAAAAAAATGTGAAATGTAGGTTTGTTACTTTCAAATACCTAGTGTGAAGAAATTATAAATTTTTTATTGGCCAAACTGTGGGTATCCATTGTTCAATCCGGAAGCAATAAAAGTAACTCAAAGAAACTATTGGAGAATTTTTTTTCATTTGCGAGATATGTCACATTTTGTGTAATCCAATTTTTCATTGATTTATCTCTAACATGATTTATTTGTCACCCGGTTTTGACTAGATATTTTGAGGGGAGAATTTAAAAACATTTCAGGGTAGTTGAATAATTGCAATACAAAATTTACACATAATTTGAAATGTTTTTTTAAATAAAACTTGAAATAGAACTAAAAATTGTGCAAAACATTGCGGAAGGAAAAATGGAGGAAACGGAAGGTATTGAGTCGTTGTATAATATTATTATTGTATTTTAAGTTTGTTATTGGGCACAGAACATTGTTATTTTTAGTAGAACTCTTCTCATTCTTTGGAGTTCCTTTTTTTAGTTTTTGATTGCACATTAGGGGAATCATTTTTTTTTTAGTTTTGAATTAATGAGAAAATAATAAAGAATTACAGTCACTTTTCAGAGCATTAGTTTCCCATTTAGAAAATATAATTCATAGTCTCTCGAATGAAGATAGTTCATTAATTCTGCCATTATTTCCATATTTTTTGCACCCCCACCCCAGTAAGTATATATTCTTTGCCGCCCTTTTTGTGATGAAGCTGCCAGAAGGCGATCAAGGGAAAAATATTTGGACTACGTGAGCGAGGGTGGATTGACCTGCTAGATTTTCTCAGGACCCTGAGGAGAAATTATTGATGCCCAGAACGTGGTGTTGTGAGAAAGGAAGAGCCCATCTTTTAGGGTACTTTCCACCTCCGTTCTCACACGCCGCAGATTAACTCGTTCAAAGATTGAAGACATATTTTTATCGCGTGAATTTAGGGGAGAGGTACTGATTTTTTTTTTTTTTTTAGTATTCTTCAGGTTCATAATATAAAAAATCTCATGTTCTCTGCGCAAGTAATGTGACGAGCAACGTGTTACAACACCCGCAGGTTTTAATTAGGTTTTAAAAAGGCAGGCTTGGCCTCATTGTAGTGTCAACGATGGGTTCGAATTAAAGTTAGATAACCTTATTTATTTGTTAATGTACATCTCAAACGTATTTACTGACATGTTTCTCGTGATTTTGCATAACAACCCTGCGCAAAACTATAAATGCTTTGAGTCGTCCTACTTTCCAATGGTTATTGCTTTTATACAACTTTTCATGTTTGTATTTTTATACGCAGATTCATTTCTGGCGAGAGATCATGTGTGATCGTATATATATATATATATATATATATATATATATATATATATATATATATATATATAATCCTCCGGGTGGAATGACGGATTTCGGAACTTGCCGGAGCTAGTCCTGCTCGAGGGTTTCTTGAAAATCTTCCCTTCCTAGCTAGCCAATCATTTGTTTCGTTATATTTC
Organism: Gonocerus acuteangulatus; assembly: GCA_946811695.1. Classification (NCBI taxonomy): domain Eukaryota; kingdom Metazoa; phylum Arthropoda; class Insecta; order Hemiptera; family Coreidae; genus Gonocerus; species Gonocerus acuteangulatus. The sequence goes on along the minus strand of OX328127.1, from coordinate 62,861,442 downwards.
ATTGAATTGAAGAAAAAGAAGGCATATATGTTTCGTTTTAGAGGCACGGGTTTTGTGTTTCTACTAAGGAAATAATCCAGTAAGGCACCTGCGGCTGGAACGCCTGATTTTAACCAATCTAGTTCAAAAATTCATCGTGAGTGGAGTTTTAAAATTAATTATAATAATATGTACCACATTGCATATACAATATTTAAAATGGTACATTGTATTATGTCCTCAAATATAATTTTTTTCAAATACATAAGTGACCGCTTCTAACTGAATTCTCTAATTCGGCGTTTTCTCTAATCCGACTATACCCCGGTCCCATCAACTTTTTATTAGGGAGAGTCTACTATATATATATATGGCTGTGTGTGTGTATGTATACTTTATTTTGAATTGGGATGCGTCTTCTGCTACGTTCATTGACACCACACCTACATATTGCTTTGTAAAATAACTATCGTAATAGTTGATATTGACAACTATCCACATGTAACAGAAGGTTCTTTGATTTAAAACAAAAGAAAAAAAAAACTTTGTAATTTTACACGACTATAATTTAGCAAAATATTAAGTTGTAACTGCGTATTTTAGTTAGTTTAGGTGTGGCACTCACTGCCTCGGTAGCTACCATGTCCTGCCAAAGCAGCGTGCCCACTCATCATCAAACATCAATTAAATTTTTATTTTAGTGGAATATCATGAGAAGTCTATTTAACAACTTTTTTTTCTCAATTCCCACTTGGAAAATGATATGGCTTGGCTCATTCTTAAGGGCTTTATTGCTTTACTCCTTCCACTAGACAAGCGATATATGGGGAAAACGGACGGAAGAGATGACGGGTATTACAGAACAAGTCCCGACACAATAGAGCTGATCCCTGGATAAGTGGACGCTGGAAGGAGGCAGTTCATCCTCCGGGAACTGGACTCCAGGCCTCTCAGACTTTCCGGAATAGGGATAAATCGGGATTACAGGACAGCGATCATCTCATTTTTGGCTTCTACTTAGCAGCTCAGCTGTGGAGCCGCAAACAAGTATAAAAGTACTTTCATATATGAGGCTTTATCTTTTTTTTATTTATTTTATTTGCGATATAATAATTCTATATCATAAAGTTAAAAATTATAATATTTTTTGAGAAGAAGTATGAATTATTTAATAATAAACAAAGTTCACTGCCCAAACAAATATTGCATTGCTATATAAATTGAATATTAAAACACGTTCAAAAATTCATTTCAGGCGAAGGGTTAGGAGAATGTCCATTTTTCTCTCATACTTTCATGGAACTTCTGTATTGAAAAATGTTAAAAATTAAAAATGTATTAACACTCCAATGGTTGCGTCAGATCTCTCAGATACACAGCATCTTTTGCAGACTGTGTAAGGGGCGCAAGTGCGCGGGTCTAGCTATACCCTTTACTATTCCTAGAGCAGGTAGTGGCTGATGTGTCAGTTCTGACCTGACGCTCCTCCAAGCAGTAACTATCCACTAAAACTATTTTGTATCTCATAGATACCACGCGACCATATTTGTACTTTTAGAAAAGTGGGCACATTGGTGTCATAAATACCACAAAATAAAAAGAACAAAAAAGTAAACATACTTTGATATCAAGTATGAATATGGATGCAGCGATTGATGAAGAAACAGGGGTAAAAAAAATAGCACTGTAGCCGAGAGAACCAAAACTATAAAGCGATGCCAAATGTTTTGGGCAAACAAGACTACAAGGCTCACCCAGTATAAATGCAAGGGGTGCGGCCAATATTTATGTCTCTATCATTGCACATTATATTGTCCAGATGTACGTAAAGTAGATGATGATACAGAAGACGTTTTTTGAAGTTATATATTACTACAAAATATTATTAATATTTGCCCCAATATTTCCTGCCTACTTGTTATATGTGTATTTCAACTATATAAGTTTGCATATAATAAATAAATAACATATAATACAATGCAAGGTGATGAATAACCCTTCAAAATTCAACATATACATTTATTATATAATAAAAGTATGTGTTAAACTTTGAAGGGTTATGCCTCACCTTGGATTGTATTATTAATTAATACCCTTCCCCTTTTCATCAACATATTTAAATAATTAACTTTTTCTTGGTAAATTTACTAATTTTTTTATTTATTAATCTCCTGTTAACAGTTTTTGTTCATTCTCAATACAATAGTTAAAGTTATTTACGGTAAATGAGACTGAAACTCAGGCGTATCTCTCAGATACGAGGCGAGCACCAATGGTAGTTTCAATGGCGCGACCATTGGAGTGTTAATAAATATCTATCAATATTTACAATTAAATGTAATTTATTTCCTTCATATTTATGCTCTTATTTGTCATAGATTTAAACTACATAATCTCTAACCTGGATAGAATTACTGCAAGACCTGAAAGTGTGGTGAAGTTAGGAAGGACTGCTGACTTGAGCCGCTAACTTTTTAAGTGATCACTCTTGGCTTGTTGGCCCGATAGCTCCATTCATAGTAAGTTTATCTCGCTAAAGGCTACTTCTTCCTGCAAGTGTAGAGCTTTGTTTTTTTTTCAGTGAAAAAATCAATAATTAATCATTAGTTGTCTACTACAATATTAATGATCCTGCATAATTCAATAAATCTTTTGAGTGACACCATCACATCTAACATTAGCCTTTTAATTTTAGTTTTTTTGTTTTTAGGCATTGTTTATTTACTTATTTTCTTAAGTCTTATGTTCTTGATGAATAGTCAACATTCCAAATAGGTTAAACTTCTAAGGTAACATTGTAATTATCTGTAAAACCATATCATATGTTACGTTTTATCATCTATCAAGGAAAACTATTATTTTTTTTTTGTGTGTGTGTTTAACGGCGTATCAACAATTTGGCTATTAACGCCGGGCTATCTACAGGTTGCCACCCTTTTATAATGCCAACGGCACGTGGTCGGTCACCTATTCAGGTACTGGCAACGCCCGACGTTGCTTAACTTCGGTGATATATGGGAACCGGTGCATTCAACGTGGCTATGGCCGTTGGTGAAAACTATTATTATATTTAAACCTGTATTATCATTCTATGTAAAATTATATCTTTTCACGCATATATCGAAGAAGCTAGAAAGAGTTTCAATAATAATAATGACAACAACAATAAATAAATTGCAGGTTATTTATTCTTTATTGGTTCTTCTAGTTTCACGCCCTTCTTGCGCATCATCAGTATTTCTGCCCTTTATACTATCTTCAAAGCTTCTTTGGAAGAAAGTCCCTTCTGGAATTCGTTGCATGAATCCTATTGGCAGAACCTACGATGCTCCTGTCTTCAGGTAATTTTTAAATTCAATTATTCTAATAACATAATATTTGGCATCTGAATGATGATAAACATCAAAAACATAAATGTATAGTGAATAGTATGTTGTGAACCTCATAATTCTATAGAGCCATCGTTATACACATTAATGTGAATAAACATATAATTACAAGCTGTTTAAGACTTTACGTTATATTATAAAGACCAAAAAATTGTACGCATAAAAATAAGCAAAAAATATTGTGTCATAAGAATATACAGTCCAGTATTTTTGAGTTAGGGCAGGATTGTATATATATATATATATATATATATATATATATATATATATATATATATATTATCCTCAATTGATATATTTTTCTTTTTTTCGCGGCCTCTTTATTGTCTTGACGAGCGTCTAGCACTTTGGCTATATGGCTGATGAATGTTATTTAAAATTATAATTTCTTTTTTGTCCGTTTTTTATGTAAGACACAGCTTTGATGTGTTAATATCGAAATAACAAATGGTATTTTTAAAAGAAGGTAAAGTGCTTCATACTCTTAAAGAAAATAAAGAATTTAATACAAATATGTAGAAACATTTTTTTTTTTGCCCGTACCGACTTGACAAAAAGAATTATACGAGTATGTTTGTGCGTTTCTCAGTAAATATAATAGCAGTCACAATTTCTGGTTTTTCGTAGTTAACTTGCTATTCTCCTAACAAATAATTGAACGATAACATTTTATACATATTTATTTTTTTATTAGTTATTACATTCTGTATATGAATACATCGGGTTATATGATATATGTCACAATATGAGGTCTCATGGCCCAGCAACTTTATCATCACTTAACGCCAGAAGGACGCTCAGATGACCATAATAATTGGTAACACTTCACTTAGTCTCTACAGCAGATCTCTGGACCATTGTCTTCTGAGTCGGCTTGGTGGAGAGACCGGGTGTGTGGAACGATATTATTAAGCAGAAAAAGTTCAAATTCGGTTCAATAGTAAGGATCTTCTGCAAAATCAAATAAATAATTTCCTAGTACTGCGAGAACAGTATTTTAGTTTGACTCATGTGGAGCTGCCAAAAACAGGAATTCAATATCTTTTACAGCTGAAAAACCTCTAGGCTTTATGAAAATTAGTGAAGGTTTAGATTTTATTGACATGGACTTGAGCAATATTGGGAAGGGTAGAGTTGGCATATATCGTGGTATGGGTTATTGGCTGGTGGCCATGAAGAACACCGACTATTTTCCACTGAATTAGACTGCCTGTCTCCTACAGCACGCCACTGTCAGCTCTCTATTGTCTATCCTCTACACCGCTGTTTCTATCCTCTTCTCGCCCTTTCTCTATCTCTCTCGGGGGATAGTCACTCCGTCATTAATGATCACTTTTAGTCCTATATACAGTGTCAGGATTGGTGTACGAGCCACAAAAAAGCGTCTTTACAACATATTGTCAAAAAAGAAAAAAAAAAAATGGTCCCATAGACAAGTATTTCTCACTGGTGGTTATAATATCCCTCGGAAGACGCGGTATCCACTAGATTGCTAGAAAAATGTATGCCTTCTACATGCCACTTTTTATGTGATGACCCACCATATCTTACTCCAAAGAAATTCAACAGTGAAAAATAACAATTTTTGCGTGCTTCCGTCAAGACTGACGTCTTATATCTTTTGACGGTATAATATTATTACTTGATAATAGTTCTGATATTCTTATGATCTTTTTTTTTTTTAACTTGTGCTTAATTGCGCACTTTCTTATTTTCACTATTTGATTTCACAAATTTTTACTTGACTCAAGGTAAAAGTTACAGTTTCTTAAACTTTTTATATTTAGCAGTAGGTTTTCTAGTCTTCTATTTTCTTTAATAATTCAATCGAATTTAAAAGACTACTGATTATTTATTTTATCTTTTTGTATTTAGTTTAAACAATCTAAATACAAAAAGACCGATTTTGTTACCATTACAATAATGATAAGAATATTTTAAATTTTGTGCTCAATTAAACGTTTATAATTATTCTATTGCGATAAATGCCATTATTAAAATAAAAAATATGATATTAGTACAAAACAAAACTATTTTAAGAATGAGTGTATATTTATTGAACTGAACCCCCTGATGTATCTTCCAGATGCATAGCGCGTTTCCGTGTGTGAAAAAAAGCGCGCGCAACCGAGGGATATATTTATTTATATATATATATATATATATATATATATATATATATATATATACACACACACATATATATATGTATATATAACCAGCAAACACCAGATGATATTTGATAAATAATGGTATACAATAAATAAATAATAATGGTGTACAATAGAAATTATTAATATTTATTTTTTATTGCCTTACCGCAATTAAGGGCATTAGGAAATCGGAATAACTTTAGCTTTAAACATAATTATAATACCAATGAATAAATGCTAGTAGATTTATAGAATGAAGAAAATAACATTTTTTTTAAATAACAAACTGTAGACTGTATATATATATATACAGGTGTCCCGTAATGTCAAGTCATATTGTGGGAGGTGATAGAGGTCCCTTACAGGAACAAAAAATGTTATGTGTCGATTTTCCGAATTCTCACAAATAAGGGAGAAAACGTCGTTTTATTGTTTTTTCGAGACAAACGTGGTTTTAGCGCGGTTCCTCCCTCCCCCATAGGGAGGAACCCCGCTTATAGGGTTGATACAATGAAACAATCCGGAAGTGCCGACTAGAAAATTTCGCGTTTCAGAACCCCTAGAGACCGAAAATAACGGTGGTTCAAATTTGTATATATATATATATATATATATATATATATATATATATATATTTATTTATATATATATATATATATATATATATATATATATATATATATATATATATATATATATATTTGTCTGTTCGCTCTCTAGATAGAAGACGAATGGTCCGATTTTGATGAAATTTGGTACAAAAGTCCTTCGTCCAATTTGAAAGGTCAAGTTCGTTAACCAGCAAAATCCGCCTACTAGAAGATGGCGTTTGGGGCGAAATTCGCGCAAAAAAAATCGTAACGCTTACGTTTTTGAGTTCATAAGCTTGTAAGTACTCGTTTTATATGATTCCTGGGCTAGGAAAACGAATGAAACCATTTTGAAGGCGATCGCTTTAACCGTTTTCGAGAAAATTGGAAAAATAGTTTTTGAATACCGTTTTTGGTTTGGGTACTTAGAATTACGGGATTCAGTTGAAACTTTATCTGCATGTTCTACTTTCATTAAAACTAATATGTTGAAAGTTTTGTTACGTTTGGAGTTAAGGAAGGGTTAGAATAAAATATTTTATGAACAGACATGAAAAGTTTTGGGAAGTTCGTATACTTTCATTAATATCTCGAACACGGTTGGGAAATCGTGGTAAGTGGATAGAAACTATTTGAAAGCTTACTAAATTCTCTACAAAAAAGATTCTAAAACTATTTTTGATTAGGTTATGTCAATCGGAGAAGTAAGTGCTTAAAACTTCAAATACGTCTGTTTTGTTCTTATGAACGGGTTTTTGTCGTTCTTGTTGTAATTTTTGTCTCTTTCCCTTCGTTTTTTATTGCTTTTTATTTTTGTGATTTCTTATGTTGCGAAAATTTTGTGTGTAAAACAGGATATGAAAAATGAGGCCAATTTTCTGTTGCTAGAAATAATATAAATTTTGGGAACTTTCATTAATATCTCGAAAACTGTTGAGAATTTTGGTAAACGGAAGAATACCATTAGAAAGCTTATTAAATGCTCTACATAAAAGGTTCTAATGAAAGTTTTGATTAGGCGATGTCAATCGGAGAAATAAGAGCTTAAAGCTTTAAAGTAATTGATTTCGCTTATTCGAAGTGTTCTTTTTGTCTGTATTTCATTCCTTGTTATTTTTTAATTGCTTATAGTTGGATAATGTATTCGAAAATAAAACAGGTTAAGTAAAATAACAAAAACAATTTATTGTTAGAAATATAGAGTTCCAAGATTCCAAGACCTTGTAACTAGCGGGACGGTTTCTAGTGTTGCCGACCCTTCCAGGTAAGATTGTAAATCCTACCTTTCAAGACTGGTGGAACCAAAATATAACTGTCAGGGTTCGGTCACTGCTACTTAATAAAACTACATTTTATCGTAAAAATGGTTTTATTGTACCGACGTTTCGGCTTGAACTTCAAGCCTTCATCAGGGCTGTAAATACAAGTAGGACATATTTAACACTAATATATGCACATATCTATGTAAATATACCTAACATATATATATATATATATATATATATATATATATATATATATATTTATATATATGCATATACACATACGCATATACACGCACACATATGTACATATATATGCCCACATACATACACATATGGGGTATGTATTATTAAGTTGCAGTGACCTAACCCGGACAATCCCTACCTTGCATCATCAACGGTCAACGATCTCCTCTCAACAAAATAATAACTGCTTCTATTTTAATCTTTCGAAATTAGACTAGGGATAAGAACGGAACCGCGCTAAGATGAGGCAGTTCCTGCGAGTCGGACTTTTTAGAAGAATAATCGTTGCAGCTCCGTCCCAGGTGGTTCTACTAGAAAGAAAGTGAAACCAATCAAAAGCTGAGTAAGAATCTGGGTTCTGTAGTACTTTAAAAAATAATACAAATTAGCAATGATTTGGAAATAAAAGAAAACTTTTATTTATTTACTTTATACATATAGATCTGTCAAACTCAAAACTTATGATGATGAGTATAAAGTAAATATTTTTTACTATAAAGAGGAATAACATTATAGTATTCCAACAGTTGAAATTAAAATGGATGAATATAAAATCTATTTGCTAGCCTGTTGAGTTATTTATTTATTTTGTAGGAGGGACTAATCCCTCCTACAAAACAAACAGTTAAACAGGAATATTAAACTAAAGTTAAATAGGAGCAAGGAACTTGAACTTTATCCTTTCTCGTTATACTTTTACTCATAACCAAACATAATTAAGGCCCGTTTGTTTAGGTCCTATTTACAATTCATAAAGATAGGTAGCCTTAAAACATCATTAAATTAAATGCGAGCTTTGAGAATATTAATACTATTAATTAGACTTTGGGATTTTCTATTAAACAGTAATCAGGTAATCTAGTTTGTTTACTGGGGACCATGTAATGACGCATTCAATTCAATTTTAAGTAGGGATGAACTGTTTACTATTGCCTATATTAATATATTAAATTATTTTCACAATGTATAAGTACTTTAAATTGTCCCCCAACCTTATGGAACGACCTTATGTCGTTTTTTATTCCGGACTAGCTGTGCCCGTTTGGAACAGTGACTTAGGGCAGCATTTTTTGGGTATATCTTTTGGTTTATTTTGGATTATAAACACCGTCGTTTGGGTATTAAATAGGTTACCATCCTTTTAGAGCCAGGATAGGGTTGATGCCTTTTCTTTTTCCTTTTACTAAAGAAAACCCACGACCCCATAGTGGGAATCGATCCCACGACCCACGGCAGTGCTCACAACTTAACACTTTCGGCCACCGGGCCTCCCAAACTTTATTAGTTATTTCTAAATCGGAAAAGCCGTTGCTGAGATTAGCATGATTAGATTGTATTTACATAGGTCAAATAAATATAACCTATCTATAAATCAAGAACAATATAAATCTAAAATAAAGTCCGTCACTCAGGAGCTGCATAACTAAACACTTTCCTCAGAATTGGGTAGTGTCGAGTGCATTCCTGAATAATTTGCTTAAAATAACCTACATAAATAATTAAAATAAAAACAATAATAGTTCTTCTCTTTTGCATTTGTTATGAGCAGCTGTTTCAATTATTACTTTTGTAATTAATATCCTTCCAGAGTTTTGTGTATGCTGTTTTGTATCTATTGATCTTGAAGAATAATAAAACAAGCACGATTCAGTAATAATACAGGAACAGGATACAGTACCCCCCTAGCGGCAGACATCAGAATTTTATGGCCCACAGAGTCATATCAATACAGAGGCACTCCTACTGGGAGTATCGCGAACCTACGTTTGGCGGGAGAATTCTATTCAAACATAGTACAAAGGAACCACCCCCCCCCCCTTTCCGATAGACCGATTTAGTTAATTTTGACAACACTTCTTTCTTATTAGTTAACCAGGACGTATAAAGAGTTTCGTAACAATACAACAGAAATTTCGACCAGTATGAGCAAATTAGTAATTTGGGTCCGGAGTAACCTCCCCCCCCCTCCTAATGAACCAATTTAGTTTATTTTTACAACACATTTTTAGCACTTTCCTCCGAAGGAAAGTAGCTATTGAGGTTGCACTCATGACGGAATATTTGGAAAATTTCTTCGAATCATTATCGATCCTACCTAGTAGACACCGAAAATTACCTCCGTTCAATTTTATATATATATATATATATATATATATATATATATATATATATATATATATATATATAGTTATATATGTGTCCGTTAACACGATACAGGCCAGAGTTTTTGTTTTTTCACCATGAAACTTACGTATTCTACCTAAGTTCTATTAGTATTCTACCATCAAACGATTTAACGAGTTCGTTAACCAACAAAATTGGTCCATGTGGAGGGGGGGGGGGTTACTCCGGAGCCAAAGTAGTTATTTGCCAATACCAGCCATAATATTTGTTATACTTTAACGAAACTCGGTATTCGTTGTGGTCATTTGAAGAGAGAAATTTGTTATGAAAATAAACTAAATCGGTTGACTAGAAGGGAGGGTTTACTCCGGACAGAAATTACTATTTTCCTTATACCGGTCGCAATTTCTGTTGTATTGTTACGAAACTCTTTATAAGTCCTGGGTATCTAATAAGAAAGAAGTGATATGAAAATGACCTATACCGGTCTATTCGAGGGGGGGGGGGGTGTTACTTTGTACTATGTTTGAATTGAATTCTTCCGCCAAACGTAGGTTCTCGAAACTCATCAACAACAATAAATCAAAATGTGAGGCTTTGTCTATTTAGTATGTAGTGTAGTACTCCGCATACACAAAACTCTGGAAGGAAATTAATTACACATTTTTTTCTCTTCAGTTGACCACATGGAATACCAAGTTTCGTTGAAATATAATACAAATTACGACTGGTATTGGCAAATAACTACTTTGGCTCTGGAGTAACCCCCCCCCCCCTTCTAATAAACCAATTTAGTTTATTTTTGCAACACATGTTTCTCTTCATTTGGACACAACGAATACCAAGTTTCGTTGAAATATAATACAAATTACGACTGCTATTGGCAAATAACTACTTTGGCTCTGGAGTAACTCCCCCCCCCCTTCTAATAAACCAATTTACTTTATTTTTACAACACATGTTTCTCTTCATTTGAACACAACGAATACCAAGTTTCGTTGAAATATAATACAAATTACGACTGCTATTGGCAAATAACTACTTTGGCTCTGGAGTAACTCCCCCCCCTTCTAATAAACCAATTTAGTTTATTTTTACAACACATGTTTCTCTTCATTTGAACACAACGAATACCAAGTTTCGTTGAAATATAATACAAATTACGACTGGTATTGGCAAATAACTACTTTGGCTCTGGAGTAACCCCCCCCCCTTCTAATAAACCAATTTAGTTTATTTTTACAATACATGTTTCTCTTCATTTGAACACAACGAATACCGAGTTTCGTTGAAATATAACAAAAATTACGACTGGTATTGGCAAATAACTACTTTGGCTCCGGAGTAAACTCCCCTCCAGATGGACCGATTTTGTTGGTTAACGAACTCGTTCAATCATTTAGTGGGGGAATACTATATACCAAGTTTCGTGGCAAAAATACAAAAACTCTGGCCAGTATCTTGTTAACGGACACATATATAACTATATATATATAAATTTTAATTGGGGTCATATTCGGTGTCAACTCTGTAGGATCGATAAAGATTCGAAGAAATTTTTCAAAAATGCCGTCATGAGTGCAACCTCAATACGGAGGAAAGTGCTAAAAAGAAAACAAAACAAATATGTAGGTAATAGATATTTAATTGAAGGTCATATTTAAGAATTGGCTGGAGACAGAAAAACAAACCAGATAACAGCAGTAACCTTCCAGGTAAGATAGCCTCTTGTATTCTGAATCGATACTCCAGTTCATCAAATGTTCAACTTGATTCTTTACATTAGCATAACATTTTATCACTTTCCTCCGAAGGAAAGTAGGAATCTTTATCGATCCTACCTAGTAGACACCAAAAATGACCCCAGTTAAAATTTATATATATATGTGTGTGTGTGTGTCTGTTTACACGATAGCGGCCAGAGTTTTTGTTTTTTCTTCACGAAACGTGGTATATAGAGTTCAATTAGCAAACGATTGAACGAGTTCGTGAACCACCAAAATCGGTCCACCGGGAGGGGGGGTTTACCCCGGACCCAAAACACTAATTTGACCATACCAGCAGTAGTTTTTGTTATATTTCAAAGAAACTCGGTATTCGTTGTGTTGATCTAAAGAGAGATATACGTTGCAAAAATAAACTAAATCGGTTTATTAGGAGGGGGGTTTACTCCGGACCCACATTACCAATTTGCCACTAACAGCCGTAATTTTTGTTACATTTTCAACGAAACTCGGTATTCGTGGTGGTTTTCTTTTTAGCACTTTTCCTCCGTATTGAGGTTGCACTCATGACGGCATTTTTGAAAAATTTCTTCGAATCTTTATCGATCCTACCGAGTTGACACCGAATATGACCCCAATTAAAATGTATATATATATATATATATATATATATATATATATATATATATATATATATATGTGTCCGTTAACAAGATACTGGCCAGAGTTTTTGTTTTTTCGCCACGAATCTTGGTATATAGTATTCCCCCATCAAACGATTGATCGAGTTCGTTAACCAACAAAATCGGTCCATCTGGAGGGAGGGTTTACCCTGGAGCCAAAGTAGTTATTTGCCAATATCAGTCGTAATTTTTGTTATATTTCAACGAAACTCGTTATTTGTTGTGTTCAACTGAACAGAAAAATGTGTTGTAAAAATAAACTAAATCGATTCATTAGGAGGGGGGTTTACCCTGAGCCAAAGTAGTTATTTGCCAATATCAGTCGTAATTTTTGTTATATTCCAACGAAACTCGTTATTTGTTGTGTTCAACTGAACAGAAAAATGTGTTGTAAAAATAAACTAAATAGATTCATTAGGAGGGGGGTTTACCCTGGAGCCAAAGTAGTTATTTGCCAATATCAGTCGTAATTTTTGTTATATTTCAACGAAACTCGTTATTTGTTGTGTTCAACTGAACAGAAAAATGTGCTGTAAAAATAAACTAAATCGATTCATTAGGAGGGGGGTTTACCCTGGAGCCAAAGTAGTTATTTGCCAATATCAGTCGTAATTTTTATTTTTTTATTTATTTTTTTTTTATTTTTTATTTTTTTTTTTTTTTTACGGCGCATCTACATCTAGGTCATTAGCGCCGACATCCAGGGTGCAGCAAGGAATTTTACCAGCGAGCCGTGGGATGATAAAATTCCTGCCGGAGGTTGGGAATCGAACCCACCATCTCCCGCTTATGAATCCAAGGCGCTAGCCATTAGACCACGGGAGACCCCCGTAATTTTTTATTGTATTTTATTCATCAAGTAGACGAAAATATGAAGCTTCATGTATTTATTACTTAATGTAGTACCCCACATACACAAAACTTTGGAAGGAAATTAATTACAAAATTAATAATTGAAACATATCGTCGATACAAATGCAAAGTAATGAATGTGAAAAAATGCATCTTTCATTTTCAATCTTTACTAATTTCTGCTGGACTTATGTACGGCAAACTCTCGAATCTTAGTTCACCGAACGAAAGGGAAAGTATTCCTCTGTCAAAAGGTCAAATCTGCCGAATATTTGACTGTCCAAAAAAAAGTTATGAATAAAAGCTTTACCACTCTTAAAAGTGGTGATTTTCACTTTCGATACTTTGCATTTGTAGCGACGATACGCTCATAAGAAATTCAAAAGAGCAGAACTATTTATGTTTTTAATTTATTT